>CM051459.1:146094398-146420790 GCA_028095005.1 Rhynchospora pubera | reverse complement strand
ACAATCGCGTGAAAAAGGTCCAATTCTGTCAAGAATGCTCATTATTTGCACTTTTTGCGCGTACTTTCCATTTATAATCCAATCCTTTTGAATTTTTAAGATTATAAATTTATTCGTCACTGTATAAAGAGCTTAAATATAGATTATAGTGATCAAATGACTTGGAAAGAATGCACAATCGCTTAAAATTCTCCAATTCTGTCCAGAACGCACATTATTTTGCACTATTTGTGCGCAATTGCCATGTATAATGTAATCCTTTTTAATTTTTAAGATTATAAACTTACTCTCCACAGTATAATGAGCTTAAATATAGATTATTGTGATCAAATTAATTGATATAAATGCATAATCGCGTGAAATGGTCCAATTCTGTCGGGAACGCTCATTATTGCCACTTTTCTGTGCATAATTGTCATGTTCATGTATAATCCAATCCTTTTGAATTTTTAATATTATAAACTTATTCTCCACTGTTTAAAGAGATTAAATATAGATTATAGTGATCAAATGATTTGAAATGAATACACAATCGCTCGAAATTCTCTAATATGTCCAGAACGCACATTATTTGCACTATATGTGCGTAATTGTCTTGTATAATCCAATCGTTTTGAATTTTCAAGGTTATAAACTTATTCTCCACTGTAAACGAGTTAAAATATAGATTATAGTGATCAAATGACTTGAAATTCTACAATTCTTTCCAGAACTCTAATTATTTGCAATTTATGCTCATAATTGCTATGTATAATCCTATTGTCTTGAGTTTTTATGATCATAAACTCATTCTCCGCTTTATGTAGAGCTTAAATATGGATTGTTGCGATCGAATGACTTGAAATAAATGCACAATCGCGTGCGATGCTCCAATTCTTTCCAGGACGATAATTATTTGCACTTTATGTGCGTAATTGCCTTGTATAATCCAATTCTTGTGAATTTTCAAGATTATAAACTTATTTTATACAGTATAACGAATTTAAATATAGATTATAGTGATCAAATAAATTGAAATGAATGCACAATTGCTTGAAATTCTCCAATTCTGTCCAGAACGTACATTGTATGCACTATATGAGCGGAATTGCCACGTATAATCCTATCCTTTTGAATTTTTAGAATCTTAAACTCCTTCTCCACTGTATGAAGAGCTTAAATATAGATTATGGAAATCAAATGAATTGAAATGAATGTACAATCGCTTGAAAAGATCCAATTCTGTCCAGAATGCTCATTATTTGCTTGAAAAGATCTTAAATATAGATTATAGTGAAGAAATGACTTGTAATGACTGCACAATCGCGTGTAATGTTCCAATTCTGTCCAGAACGCTCATTATTTGCACTTTATGCTCATAATTGCCATGTATAATCCAATCTTTTTGAGTTTTTAGGATCATAAATTTAATATCCACTGTACAAAGAGCTTAAATATATGTTATAGTGATCTAATGATTTCAAATAATGCACAATCGAATGAAATTCTCCAATTCTTTCCAGAACTCTCATTATTAGCTATTTATGTTCGTAATTGCCATCTATAATCCAATCCTTTTGAGTTTTTAATATTATAAACTTATTTTTCCCAGTAAAAAAGAGCTTAAATATAGATTATAGTGATCCAATGATTTGAAATGAATGCACAATCGTTCGAAATTCACCAATGATTTCAAGAACGCGCATTATTTGCACTATATATGGGTAATTGTCATGTATGATCGAATCCTTTTGAATTTTTAAGATTATAAACGTATTCTCCACTGTATAAAGAGCTTAAATGTACATTATAGTGATCAAATGACAGGAAATGAACGCACAATTGTTTGAAATTCTTCAATTCTATCCAGAGCACACAATATTTGCACTTTATGTGCGTAATTAACATGTCCAATCCTTTTGAAATTTTAAGATTATAAACTTACTCTCCACTGTATAATGATCTTAAAATATAGATTATATTTATCAAATGACCTGATATGAATGCACAATCGCATGTAATTTCCCAACTCTGTCCAGAACGCACATTATATGCACTATATGAGCGTAATTGCCACGTATAATCCTATCATTTTGAATTTTTAGGATCATAAAATCATTCTCCACTGTATGAAGAGCTTAAATACAGGTTATTGTGATTGAATGACTTGAAATGAATGCACTATAGCGTGAAATGATTCAATTCTTTCCGGAATGATCACTATTTGCAATTTATGTGCGTAATTTACTTGTATAATCCAATCCTTTTGAATTTTCAAAATTATAAACTTATTCTCCACCGTATAACGAGTTAAATATAGATTATCGTGATCTAATGATTTGAAATTAATGCACAATCACTTGAAATTCTCCAATTCTGTTCAGAACGCTCATTCTTTGCAATTTCTGTGCGCAATTGCCATGTATAATCCAATACTTTTGACTTTTTAATATTATAAACTTACTCTCAACTGTATAAAAAGCTTAAATATGGATTATTGTTATCAAATGACTTTTTTATGAATGTACAATCGCGTGAAATGATCCAATTCTGTCTAGAACGATCATTATTTCCACTTTATGTGAGTAATTGACAGGTATAATCCAATCCTTTAGAATATTTAATGTTATGCACTTTTTTTCAAATGTTGAAAGAGCTTAAATATAGATTATAGTGATCAAATGACCTGAAATGAATGCACATTCGCTTGTAATTCTCCAATTCTGTCCAGAACGCACATTATTTTGCACTATATGTGCGTAATTGCAATGTATAACCCATTCCTTTTGAATTTTTATGATTATAAACTTACTCTCCACTGTATAAAGAGCTTAAAATATAGATTATTGTGGTCAAATGACTTGAAATAAATGCCCAATAGCGTGAAATTGTCCAATTCTTTCCAGAACGCTCATTATTTTGCACTTTCTGTGCGTAATTGTCATGTATAATCCAATCCTTTTGAATTTTTAAGATTATAAACACATTCTTCACTGTATAAAGAGCTTACAGATAGATTATAGTGATCAAATGACTTGAAATGAATGCACAATCGCTTGAAGTTCTCCAACTCTGTCCATAACGCACATTATTTGCAATATAGGTGCGTAATTGTCATTTATAATCCATTCCTTTTTAATTTTTGAGATTACAAACTTACTCTCCACTGTATAAAGAGCTTAACTATTGATTATAGTGATCAAATGTCTTGAAATGAATGCACACTCGCGTGAAATGCTCCAATTCTGTTCAGAACACTCATTATTTTCAATTTATGTGCATTGTATAATCCGATCCTTTAGAAACTTTGAGATTATAAAGTTATTCTGCACTGTTTAAAGATCTTAAATATAGGGTATGTTTGGATGTTGCGTGAACTAGCAGTTCGAACAAGGAAATAAACAACAGTGGAGGTACGGCAGTTCCCACCCAAGTTCATGCCCAGTTCGCAAAAAATGGGAAACAGCGAACAGAGGTGCTTTTCGCTGTTCACGAATACATGTTGGCTTTTTGGTTCGCATGAACTGAGCTAGTTCGTGAACTAGCAGTTCGCCTCACTTGCCAAACACACCCATAGATTCTAGTGTGATGACTTGAAATGAATACATAATCGTGTGTAATGCTCCAATTCTGTCCAGAACGCTCATTATTTGCAATTTATGCACATAATTGTCATGTATAATCCAATCTTTTTTAATTTTTAAGATTATAAATTTATTATCCACTGTACAAAGAGCTTAAATATATGTTATAGTGATCAAAAGATTTGAAATAATGCACAATCGAATGAAATTCTCCAATTCCTTCCAGAACTCTCATTATTAGCAATTTATGTTCGTAATTGCCATGTATAATCCAATCCTTTTCAATTTCTAATATTATAAACTTATTGTCCACAGTATAAAGAGCTTAAATATAGATTATAGTGATCCAATGATTTGAAATGAATGCATAATCATTCGAAATTCTCCAATAATTTCAAGAACACGCATTATTTCATGTATGATCCAATCCTTTTGAATTTTTAAGATTATAAACTTATTATCTGCTGTACAGAGAGCTTAATATAGATTATAGTGATCAAATGACTTGAAATAATGCACAATTGCTTGAAATTCTGCAATTCTGTCCAGAACCCTCATTATTTGCACTTTATGTGCGTAATTGTCATGTATAATCCAATTCTTTTGAATTTTTAAGATTATAAACTTAATTTCCACTTTATAAAAATCTTAAATATAGATTATAGTGATCAAATGACTTGAAATGAAAGCACAATGGCTTGAAATTTTACAATTCTGTCCAGAACGCTCATTAATTCCACTTTATGTGCGTAATTGTCATTTATAATCCAATCGTTTTGAATTTTTAAGATTATAAACTTAATTTTCACTGTATAAAGAGTTTAAATATAGATTATAGTGATCAAATGACTTGAAATGAAAGCACAATGGCTTGAAATTCTCCAATTCTGTCCAGAACCCTCATTATTTGCACTATATGTGCGTAATTGTCATGTATAATCCAATCCTTTTGAATTTGTAAGATTATAAACTTAATTTCCACTTTATAAAAAGCTTAAATATAGATTATAGTGATCAAATGACTTGAAATGAAAGCACAATGGCTTGAAATTTTCCAATTCTGTCCAGAACGCTCATTAATTGCACTTTATGTGCGTAATTGTCATTTATAATCCAATCGTTTTGAATTTTTAAGATTATAAACTTAATTTCCACTGTATAAAGAGCTTAAATATAGATTATAGTGATCAAATGACTTGAAATGAAAGCACAATTGCTTGAAATTCTCCAATTCTGTCCAAAACTCTCATTATTTGCAATTTATGTGCGTAAATGTTATGTATAATCCAATCCTTTTGAATTTTTAATTTTATAAACTTAATTTCCACTTTATAAAGAGCTTAAATATAGATTATAGTGATCAAATGACTTGAAATGAAAGCGCAATGGCTTGAAATTCTCCAATTCTGTCCAGAACTCTCATTATTTGCACTTTATGTGCGTAATTGTCATGTATAATCCAATCCTTTTGAATTTTTAATTTTATAAACTTAATTTCCACTTTATAAAGAGCTTAAATATAGATTATAGTGATCAAATGACTTGAAATGAAAGCACAATGGCTTGAAATTTTTCAATTCTGTCCAGAACGCTCATTAATTGCACTTTATGTGCGTAATTGTCATGTATAATCCAATCTTTTGAATTTTTAAGATTATTAACTTATTCTCCACTGTACAAAGAGCTTAAATTTAGATTATTGTGATCAAATCACATGAAATGAAAGCACAATCATTTGAAATACTATAATTCTGTCCAGAACACTCATTATTTGCACATTATGTGCGTAATATCCATGTATAATCCAATCCTTTTGAATTTTTAAGATTATAAACTTATTCTCCACTGTTTAATGAACTTAAATATAGATTATAGTGATTATATTACTTCAAATGAATGCACAATCGCTTGAAGTTCTCCAATTCTGTCCATAACGCACATTATTTGCAATATAGGTGCGTAATTGTCATTTATAATCCAGTCCTTTTGAAATTTTAAGATTATAAACTTACTCTCCACTTTATAAAGAGCTTAATTATAGATTATAGTGATCAAATATCTTGAAATGAATTCACAATCGCGTGAAAGGGCTCCAATTCTGTTCAGAACGCTCATTATTTTCAATTTATGTCCACAATTGCCTTGTATAATCCGATCCATTAGAAACTTTAAGATTATAAAGTTATTCTCCACTGTTTAAAGATTTTAAATATAGATAATAGTGAGCAAATGACTTGAAATGAATGCACAATCGCGAGTAATGCTCCAATTCTGTCCAGAACGCTCATTGTTTGCACTTTATGCTCATAATTGCCGTATATAATCCAATTTTTTTTTATTTTTAAGATTATAAATTTATTATCCACAGTACAAAGAGCTTAAATATATGCAATAGCGATCTAATGATTTGAAATAATGCACAATCGAATGAAATTCTCCAATTCTTTCCAGGTACTCTCATTGTTAGCTATTTATGTTCGTAATTGCCATCTATAATCCAATCCTTTTGAATTTTTAACATCATAAACTAATTCTCCACTGTATAAAGAGCTTAAATATAGATTATGGTGATCGAATTACTTAAAATGAATCCACAATCGTGTGGAATTCTCCAATTCTGTACAAAACGCTCATTATTTGCAATTTGTGTGCGTAATTTTCATGTATAATCTAATCCTTTTGAATTTTTATGATTATAAACATATTCTTCACTGTTTAAAGAACTTAAATATAGATTATAGGGATCAAATTACTTCAAATGAATGCACAATCGCTTGAAGTTCTCCAATTCTGTCCATAACGCACATTATTTGCAATATAGGTGCGTAATTGTCATTTATAATCCATTCCTTTTGAATTTTTTAGATTACAAACTTACTCTCCACTGTATAAAGAGCTTAATTATAGATTATAGTGATCAAATGTCTTGATATGAATGCACAATCGCGTGAAATGCTCCAATTCTGTTCAGAACACTCATTATTTTCAATTTATGTGCATAATTGCCTTGTATAATCCGATCCTTTTGAAATTTTAAATTTATAAACTTACTCTCCACTGTATGAAGATCTTAAATATTGATTATATTTATCAAATGACCTGATATGAATGCTCAATCGCTTGTAATTCCCCAACTCTGTCTAGAAGGCACATTATATGCACTATGTGAGCGTAATTGCCACGTATAAGCCTATCATTTTTTTTAGGATCATAAAATCATTCTCCACTGTATGAAGAGCTTAAATACAGATTATTGTGATTGAATAACTTCAAATGAATGTACAATCGCGTGAAATGCTCCAATTCTGTCCGGAATGATCACTATTTGCAATTTATGTGCGTAATTGACTTGTATAATCCAATCCTTTTGAATTTTCAAGATTATAAACTTATTCTCCACCGTATAACAAGTTTAAATATAGATTATCGTGATCAAATGATTTGAAATTAATGCACAATCGCTTGAAATTCTCCAATTCTGTTCAGAACGCTCATTATTTGCAATTTTTGTGTGCAATTGCCATGTATAATCCAATTCTTTTTGACTTTTTAATATTATAAACTTACACTCCACTGTATAAAAAGCTTAAATATGGATTATTGTTATCAAATAATTTTTTATGAATGCACAATCGCGTGAAATGATCCAATTCTGTCTAGAACGATCATTATTTCCACTTTATTTGCGTAATTGACATGTATAATCCAATCCTTTTGAATTTTTAATGTTATAAACTTTTTTTCAACTGTTGAAAGAGCTTAAATATAGATTATAGTGATCAAATGACCTAAAATGAATGCACATTCGCTTGTAATTCTCAAATTCTGTCCAGAACGCACATCATATGCAAAATATGAGCATAATTGCCATGTATAATCCAATACTTTCAAATTCTTAGGATCATAAACTCCTTCTCCACTGTCTGAAGTGTTTAACTATAGATTATTGTCATTGAATGACTAGCAATGAATACACAATCGCATAAAAATTCTCCAATTCTGTCCAGAACGATCATTATTTGCATTTTATGTGCGTAATTGTCTTGTATAATCAATCCTTTTGAATTTTCAAGTTTATAAACTTATTCTCCACTATAAACAAGTTTAAATATAGATTATAGTGATCAGATGACTTGAAATGAATGCACAATAGCATGAAATTCTACAATTCTGTCCAGAACTCTCATTATTTGCACTTATGCTCATAATTGCTATGTATAATCCTATCGTCTTGAGTTTTTAGGATCATAAACTCATTCTTTGCTTTATGTAGAGCTTAAATATGGATTGTTGTGATTGAATGACTTGAAATAAATGCACAATCGCGTGCAATGCTCCAATTCGGTCCAAAACGATCATTATTTGCACTTTTATGTGCGTAATTGCCTTGTATAATCCAATTCTTGTGAATTTTCAAGATTATAAACTTATTTTATAAAGTATAACGGATTTAAATATACATTATAGTGAACAAATAAATTGAAATGAATGCACAATTGCTTGAAATTCTTCAATTCTGTCCAGAACGCACATTATATGCACTTTATGAGCGTAATTTTCATGTATAATTTAATCCTTTTGAATTTTTAGGAGCTTAACTCATTCTCCACTGTATGAAGAGCTTAAATATAGATTATGGAGATCAAATGATTTGAAATGAATGCACGATCGCTTGAATAGATCCAATTCTGTCCAGAATGCTCATTATTTGCATTTTCTGTACGTAATTTCCTTGTATAATCCAATTCTTTTGAATTTTTAAGACTATAGATTTATTCTCCACTATATAAGGAACTTAAATATAGATTATAGTGATCAAATGACTTGAAAAGAATACACAATTGCTAAAATTTCTCCAATTCTGTCCAGAATGTACATTATTTTGCACTATATGTGCGTAATTGCAATGTATAATCCATTCCTTTTGAATTTTTAAGATTATAAACTTACTCTCCACTGTATAAAGAGCTGAAATATAGATTATTGTGATCCAATGACTTGAAATAAATGCCCAATCGCGTGAAATTGTCCTATTCTGTCCAGAACGCATATTATTTGCACTTTCTGTGCGTAATTGTCATGTATAATCCAATTCTTTTGAATTTTTAAGATTATAAACATATTCTCCACTCTTTAAAGAGCTTAAATATAGATTATAGTGATCAAATAACTTGAAATGAATGCACAATCGCTTGAAATTCTCCAATTCTGTCCAGAACGCACACTATTTTGCACTATATGAGCGTAATTGCCATGTATAATCCAATCCATTCAAATGTTTCAAAACATAAACTCATTATCCACTGCATAAATAGCTAAAATATAGATTATTGCAATCAAATAACAAGAAATGAGTGCACAATGGCGTGAAAATGCTCCAATTCTGTCCAGAACGCTCATTATTTGCAATTGATGTGGTTAATTGACTTGTATAATCCAATTGTTTTGAATTTTTAAGATGATAAACATATTGTACACTGTATAAAAAGATTAAATATATATTATAGTGATCAAATAACTTGAAGTGACTGCACAAACGCTTGAAATTCTCCAATTCTGTCCAGAACACATATTATTTGCACTTAATGTGAGTAATTGCCGTGTATAATTTAATCCTATTGGATTTTTAAGATCATAAACTAATTTCTTCACTGTATAAAGAGCTTAAATATAGATTATGGTAATCGAATTAATTAAAATGAATCCACAATCGTGTGAAATGCTCCAATTCTGTCCAAAACGCTCATTATTTGCAATTTGTGTGCGTAATTGCCTTGTATAATCCAATCCCTTTGAATTTTTAAGATTATAAACTTATTCTCCACTGTTTAAAAAACTTAAATATAGATTATAGTGATCAAATTACTTCAAATGAATGCACAATCGCTTGAAGTTCTCCAATTATGTCCATAACGCACATTATTTGCAATATAGGTGCATAATTGTCACTTATAATCCATTCCTTTTGAATTTTTAAGATTCCAAACTTACTCTCCACTGTATAAATAGCTTAATTATAGATTATAGTGATCAAATGTCTTGAAATGAATGCACAATCGAATGAAATGCTCCAATTCTGTTCAGAACGCTCATTATTTTCAATTAATGTGCATAATTGCCTTATATAATCCAATCTTTTTGAAACTTTGAGATTATAAAGTTATTCTTCACTGTTTAAAGAGGTTAAATATAAATTATAGTGATCAAATGACTTGAAATGAATGCATAATCACGTGAAATGCTCCTATTCTATCCAGAACGCTAATTATTTGCACTTTATGTTCATAATTGCCATATATAATCCAATATTTTTCAATTTTTAAGATTATAAACTTATTATCCACTGTACAAAGAGATTAAATATATGTTGCAGTGATCAAATGATTTAAAATAATGCACAATCGAATGAAGTTCTCTAATTTTGCCCAGAACTCTCATTATTAGCAATTAATTTTCGTAATTGTCATGTATATTCCAATCCTTTTGAATTTTTAATAATATAAACTTATTGTCCACTGTATATAGAGTATAAATATAGATTATAGTGATCCAATGATTTGAAATGAATACACAATCGTTTGAAATTATCCAATGATTTCAAGAACGCACATTATTTGCACTATATGTGCGTAATTCCCATGTATAATCCAATCATTTTTGTTTGTAATTGTCATGTATAATCCAATCCTTTTGAATTTTTAATAATATAAACTTATTGTCCACTGTATATAGAGTTTAAATATAGATTATAGTGATCCAATGATTTGAAATGAATGCACAATCATTCGAAATTATCCAATGATTTCAAGAACGCACATTATTTGCACTATATGTGCGTAATTTCCATGTATAATCCAATCATTTTTGTTCGTAATTGTCATGTATAATCCAATCCTTTTGAATTTTTAATAATATAAACTTATTGTCCACCGTATATAGAGTTTAAATATAGATTATAGTGATCCAATGATTTGAAATTAATGCACAATCGTTCGAAATTCTCCAATGATTTCAAGAACGCACATTATTTGCACTATATGTGCGTAATTGTCATGTATAATCCAATCCTTTTTGTTCATAATTGTCATGTATAATCCAATCTTTTTGAATTTTTAATAATATAAACTTATTGTCCACTGTATATAGAGTTTAAATATAGATTATAGTGATCCAATGATTTGAAATGAATGGACAATCGTTCGAAATTCTCCAATGTTTCAAGAACGCACATTATTTGCATTATATGTGCGTAATTGCCATGTATAATCCAATCCTTTTAAATGTTTAAGATTATAAACTTATTCTTCACTATATAAAGAGTTTAAATATATATTATAGTGATCAAATGACTTGAAAAGAATGCACCAATCGTTTGAAATTCTCCAATTCTGTCTAGAACGCACATTATTTTGCATTATATGTGCATAATTGCCGTGTATAATCCAATCCTTTTGAATTTTTAAGATCATAAACTAATTCTCCACTGTATAAAGAGAGTTTAAATATAGATTATAGTGATTGAATGACATAAAATTAATGCACAATCGTTTGAAATTTTTCGATTCCTTCAATAACGCACATTATTTGCACCATATATGCGTAATTGCCAAGTATAATCTAATCATTTTGAATTTTTAATATTGTAAATTTACTCTCCACTGTATAAAGAGTTTAAATATAGATTATTGTTACCAAATGATTTCAAATAAATGCACAATCGTGTGAAATGCTCCAATTCTCTTCAGAACACTCATTATTTGCACTTTATGCTCATAATTGCCATGTATAATCCAATTATTTAAAATTTTTAAGATTATAAACTTATTATCCACTGTACAAAGAGCTTAAATATAGATTATAGTGATAAAATGATTTGAAATAATGCACAATAGTTTGAAATTCTCCAATTCTTTCCAGAACGCACGTTATTTGCATTATATGTGCGTAATTGCCATGTATAATCTAATTCTTTTGACTTTCAAAATTATAAACTTACTCTCCACTGTATAAAGAGTTTAAATATAGATTATTGTTATCAAATGATTTGTAATGAATGCACAATTGCGTGAAATGCTCCAATTTTTTCCAGAACGATCTTTATTTGCACTTTATGTGCGTAGTTGCCATGTATAATCCAATCCTTTTGAATATTTAAGATTATGAACTTTTTTTTTCCACTAACCCAGTCCCTTTCCATTTTTAATTTTTTTCTTTAATATTTTCTTGTAATGCACCAGAATGGCATTAATTGAACTTTCATATGGTTGAAAAGACAGTAAAATTGACATAAATGATAATGCTCATTTTCTTTGCCCCTTGTCCATAAATAGAAAAGGACATATCTGGTCCTTTTTGTCTTTTCATTTAATATTGAAGGATATGCATTTAAATGCATTCAAAACCCCATACAATATCTGAGATTATAATGCATTTGTGGTAAATAAACAGGTAGGTCTTAGTTAAACCTTGAGGGACAAGAATTAAATTAAATTATTTTAAATTAAATTAAATTCCTGTCCTCATGCAACAACGAACAAATTCCAAACCAAAAATTGATCATCCCAAATTTAATTGGGTCAGTTCAGCTATATGGAATGAATGACGAATGGAGGCCCGTGTACGATACAAGTTTTTTAAAAAAATGAAAAAAAGAAAGAATTCAGATCCGCTGTTACTAATTTCCCAGTAATTATTCTGTTTCCGTTTGAAACGAACTCTTTTGAGTAACACAAGTTCTCTTAATGAATTGGATCTGTCAGTGAATATTCAGAGTCTTTTTACACAGTATGTGTTACAGAAAACCTTGACTCAGAAAGCTATCACATGCGACTCGAGTCGAGGCTCTCTTTAACGGTCTCCTTTGTTTTTATCTACTTTGGTATAATGATGATAAATACACCCCCGGTTTTTTTACTTTCGTAATTCCATCCACGTGATTCACAAAATAAAGCCGCCGTTTTGTATCAGGTGAGAATTTAAAATTTTTTTTATTTTTAAATATAAATTTATTATAAATAATTCAAACTCTTTACAAAATTATATATTTTTTAATACTTTATGTCTAGGAATAGAAAATTCTTTCTATTCCTAAGCGATCCAAAAGGACCCAAAAGTAATATTACTTGAGAGATATATCAAAGTAATATTAATGAAATAGCGGTTTTACCCCTCTGTTTTCAAACTAATAAAGAGAAAGAACATTATACAAACTTAACAAAGTGAAAGGTAGTAAAAGGTATTTTAAAAAGAAAAACGATGCGAGAGGAGAGCTGTCAAGTGTCGCGAAAATCGTGACAACCTGTCTCGACGAAGGGTCTTTAAGTCATTTTACTATTTATGTTTTATATTTGGGGAAAATATCCGGTCGCATGACAGCGTGGACTATGCGCTAAGCGAATCATTAAAATATCGTCATTGTTCTTTCCATTTAATGATAAGCGTCGGATCAGGAGCCAACGGCCACCTTCCAATTGAATCCAGCTGCCTCAAATAATTAAGGAATAAAATATCGGGGCATTTTCGTCAATGTATCGCCATCAGACGAGAGAGAAGAGTCAGATCGGTTCGCTCTGCCTAGAAAAAGAACCCGCTGCCTTAATTAATTCAAATTAATTAATAAAATCATAATTAAACGACCTTTTCCGATTTGACACTTAAAACTCTTCTCAAATTTTATTCCAATGGACCCCTCCAGCCTCACCTCTTCAATGGCCTCTCTCCTCAAGATTCGCACCGGATTCGACACAAACTCCATCTTTGTAAAAACTGGAAATTTCCATTTAAACAACTGGACAGTGCCATTAAAGCAGAGTAACTTCTAAGCAAACTCGTCTCTGTCTCTCTAAAACAAAAACACTTCTTCTTCTTCTTCTTCTTCTTCTCCACCAATCGCCATGCCTGGCTTGGTCACACCTCCCGACACTGAACCTCTCCGCCTCGCCATGCCTGAGACCTCCGCCACCTCCTCGGGCGGCGATGCCCCGATCCGCCGCTCTCCTGCTCCCAGGAAAACCCCTGCTTCTCCCACCACTTCCTCCGCCAAGAAACCCTCGCCTTCGAAGAAAGTACTATCTTCATCCGACCTCGCCGATTCGTCGCTCGACAATCCAGATCTCGGTCCGTTTCTCCTCAAGCAAGCTCGGGACACTATGATCTCCTCAGGCGAAGGCGGGCCCACAAAAGCGTTGGAGTTCGCGCTTCGTGCGTCCCGCGCGCTGGAGAGGAAAGGAGAAGGTGCTGAACTGGAACTGGCCATGAGTTTACACGTCACTGCTGCGATCTATTGTGCTCTTAGCCGGCATGCCGAGGCAATCCCGGTGCTCGAGCGGGCCGTTTCGGTGGCCAAAGAGACCGGAGAGAAGTATCCAGAGAAGGAAGAGGAGGCGAGTCTCGCCGAGTTTGCTGGCTGGATGCAATTGGGAGATACACACGCCATGCTTGGTAGAACAGAGGATTCGGTCAGTTGCTATGAAAAGGGGCTTGAGGTGCAGATCCGTGCACTTGGAGAGAACGATTCCAGAGTCGCCGAGACTTGCAGGTGAGCAATTGTTGTTCCATTGAGTTACAATCTTTCAATTTGATTTGGTTTGAGTTTTGGATTTAGTTGTGTTTCTATTATTTGGATGGTTTCTGGGTTCTGAGTTGTATCTTTCTTCTGACATTCTATGTCAATATTTTAAACAGTAGGTACATTCTATGTCACATTGGCATGCAACTCCTTTGATCTTACCTTGTTTTAGTAACACAGTAGGTACGGAAGAAATTCTATACTAATTGAGGTTGATATTGAACAATTGTCGAGTATGTTGTTGGAAGACCTTGAGTGAAACACGTTTGACTTCCCTTACAGGAGTAATAGGACTGATTAATAATTTGTTGCTACCTTTTTTGGTTCTCTATGATACATTCTAAATATATCATAAGATTTTTATCTCCCCAAATGTGGTTGAATATGTGAATTTTACTTCTTGGGCAAAAAAAAAAAAAAATGCCAGCTTATCTTTAATCACTTGAACACAGCCTATCTGACTGACAAAACTTAGTAAAGGGTAGTTCTGATTAAAATGATTAGGAAATAGAAAAAAACAAAAGAGCAAATTATTCCCAGAATTGGCATCATAACTTTTTGAAATTTCAATAGGTACTTGGCCGAGGCGCATGTTCAGGCGCTCCAATTTGAGGAGGCTGAGAAGCTCTGCAAAAAGGCCCTTGAAATACACCGAGAGCACAGTGCACCAGCCTCTCTTGAGGAGGCATCTGATCGGCGCCTGATGGCCCTGATCCTAGATGCTCGTGGGGACCACGATGGTGCCTTGGAGCACCTTGTGCTTGCATCCATGTCAACCCTGGCTCATGGACGTGATGCTGAGGCAGCCTCCATTGATGTGGCCATTGGCGATGCCTACCTCTCCCTGGCCCGCTTTGATGAGGCAGTGTTTTCTTACCAGAAAGCCTTGACAGTTCTGAAGTCATCGAGGGGTGACTCCCACCCATCTGTTGCTGCAGTGCTTTCACGTCTCTCATCCTTGTACCTTCGTACTGGTCGCATGAGGGAGAGTCGATCATATTCTGAGTCAGCAATGAGGATTTTATCGAAGCCAGCCCCTGGTGCCACTCCAGATGAGATTGCCTCTGGACTAACTGAGGTAGTGTATTGCTCTAGTGCAGTTATATAGTTATATCTGCTGCAGAGCTATATTGATCATAATCAAATATATATCTACAATATATTGGACATTTAATAATCACATGTTAGAAGAGCTTATTAATTTGTAAATACTTGCAATACATTACTGACTCAACAAGAAACTTGTATTTCATTCCAAAGAGAGCAATAACATGACTGCACCAATGTAAAATGGGAAAGTATTAATACCAGTTTACCACCAAAACTGTAATATGTTAAGAACAACTTACTGGATAAAAGAATGTATAACAACCTTTGTTAATGTGTTGACTTAGTGTTGTACTGAAGTGCTAATTACCAAAATCACTATCAATCAATAGGTCGCATCCATTTTTGAGAGTCTTGGCGAGCCTGAAGAATCCCTCAAGTTGCTTCAGCGTGCACTGAAACTCCTTGAGGAATCCTCTCCTGGCCAGTGGAGCGCTGTTGCTGGTGTGGAGGCACAACTTGGGGTTATCTACTACATCCTTGGGAGGTATGCTGATGCAAGAGGCTCATTTGAGAGTGCTGTCAACAAGCTGAGAGCTGGAGGGGAGAGGAGGTCTGCCTTCTTTGGAGTGCTCCTGAACCAGATGGGGCTGGCTTGTGTGCAGCTGTTTAAGATTGATGAAGCAGCTGAGCTGTTTGAGGAGGCAAGGACAGTGCTCGAGCAGGAGTGCGGCCGTGGTCACCCTGACACACTTGGTGTGTATAGTAATCTCGCTGCAATTTATGATGCTATGGGGAGGTAAGGGTTCTGCTTATACCTTAAAATTGCATTTAGTACACGATATCAACATTGTACCAGTTGCTGATTGGTACAGTATGGCGTTGTTAAAAATAATAAGAGATTATAATACATACTAATTACCAAAATTTGTAATAGTTCTACTTTTTCTTCCTTGTAGAACTAGATTTTGAATCGTGTTACATGATTTATCTGTTGGTTAGAAACTTAGAATGCTTTAACCCATTTATTTGGGCTAACTTACCCTGACAATTTTTGTGTATAGTAAACTTGCAAGTTGCAACTGAAACTTTCCTTACTACGGATTTGATACTTGATGCTGAGTGCCTGACTGTCACCAGTAATGGTTGGTTTAATCATGATGTTAATCATGATGTTACAACTGTTTGTAAATGTTCATGATAAGAAAAAGTTATTATTTCTATTTCTAATACCAGAAATTCTTAAACAAGCAACCTCTTAATTATGTTAGTTAAACATTTTTTATTTAAACTTCGTATTTGAACTACAGTCTTGTTGAATTTACTATAGGCTACTTTTTAATTATGTTAGGTAACCATTTTGTTCAACTTTGTATTTGAAATATTTGTCTGGTTTAATATATGGATAATTTTACATGGTGGTTAACTAATTTAAATATTTAATAATTCTGAAGGTAGAAAAAATTTCAAGAAGTTCCATTGATGGTTCATGTAAAAAGCTTGTTAAACGGAAAACAGAGAAAAAGCTTAGAGTAGTTGAGTGTTTGACTATGATATTTCAGTTTCCTTAATTTCCAAATATATTTTTTGTTTCTGCTGCATCATGAACAGCTCTCCTCAATCAAAAGAACTGTTTTATATGTTGGCAATTAGTATTCTCGAACTTGTCTTCATTTTTTATATATTTTGATGGCTGTTAATGTGATAATAATTGATGAGGCCAAACTTGCATGGTTCTTGCCAACTAACATTAAAAAATAAATGAGGTCAAACTTGACTGATACTTGTACAGTTGTACCCATATACTTTTGACATCATATCATACTTTTAATTTATTTATCTTCAAATCCGCAATGCATTTTCCTGCATTTATTAAAAACACAACAGATGTGAGTAGTATTTGCATCATTAATTCATGAGGTAACATTTTTTTCCCTAATAAATAGGATATTTTTAATGAATTGACTAAGCACATCATAACTTATGAAATAATCAACCCCTTAACAAGAAAAAGTTGATTTGGATCAGACATTTAATGGGCCAAATAAAGACAATTAAGGAAGCATCATGGTAGTTAAAATAGGTCAATAATCAGAAAATAGTTTAGAATGATATTCCCTTGCATTTAGAAGGTACATAGGTCAATCAGTTCGTTGTTCAAGTAAATGTAAGAACAAATGTTAACACTACCTGTGGTTCAACAAATTTTTCTCTTCTGCCGTGCAATTTGTCAGGGTTGAGGATGCAATTGAAATACTTGAACATGTGCTCAAGGTTCGGGAAGAGAAACTTGGCACTGCTAATCCTGATGTAGAGGATGAAAAGAAGAGGCTCCAAGAGCTCTTAAAAGAGGCCGGTAGGTCCCGCAACAGGAAACAAAGTTCCCTTGAAAACCTCTTTGTGACAAACTCCCGTAAGAAGGAAGCAGGGAGGAGGTGGTCAGCCTTCGGCTTCAGGAGCACATCATAGAAGAGAGCCGTGAGAGAAATATGTGGCTCTCTATGTAATATAAATGAAAGCAATTTGTAAAGAATTGTTAGGTTTAGGTTCTCGCTGATGATTATTGCTTGGTTTGCTCATTGAGCTTCTAATTTTATTTTTTTTGTTCCCTCTTTTTTGGGTTCTTTATGGCGGCAACATTATTATTGGTTTGTTCTTCTTTGGTGTGTTTGTTTCTAAGTTTAATATTGTTGTGGGAAAAATCGCTTTGTTATGGTGGAGAATAAATATTCTATGGTTGGCTTGTTATTTTTATATTAACAGATACACAGGATGATACGATTTATTTCATTTGAACTTGTGACATATATTATGTTGCTTTATCTTCAGTCGTATCACTGTATACAGTTTGCCATTGCGAGTGAAGGTATTAATCTCCAGTAAATTTGAGAGCTCAAGATTACAAATCCCTTTTAAATAATCAAATTTGACGTGTTAATGAAACATCTTGAGGTATTAAAATCTCTAGCAAATTTGAGAGCTTAAGATTAGAAATTTAAATTTTCAAAACTCCGGATCTTTTTTAAAACAAAATTGTAATTAAACTTTTGAAATAAAATGTGAAGAGTTCTAGCAGCTTTTTGCCAAAGAAAATGTAAGATGTGAAAAGAAAATATAGTGTGAGGCCTGTCCCAAATGTTTCTTTTTCCGAACATTACTCCCAAATAAAAATTTTCCTCGATAAAATTATACAAATAAAAGATGTCCAAAAGGTTTCTATTGCTAAAACTTCTGGCCCAAAAAAGTTGTTACATTTATTTCAACTAGCCCAAACTTTGATCAAAGAAACTATGCACAATTCTCTTCCAGAGAAGAACCATTATCCCCGCCAATGCACCCAAAACCACCCCAAAGCCATGCCTCTTCAATGGAGCACATCTCACTCTCCATCAAAATCGACGTCTCTATATCGGCCCAAATATCAGCTCCATTTGCGGTCTTTTCCCCGCCGGCCAATTCCACCACCACACCTTCCTCTTCTTCCAATGATGAAGAGGATGAATTAGACGAAGAGGAAGTTGTGGAAGGTAGCTTGTCAAGCTTGGCAGCCGCTATTGCCGCAGCCTGAATATCCTTCGGATTAGTAGTAGAAGGAAGCGGAAGAAGGTGAACTATTTCGGGGAAGTTTAGAAGGGCCTTTGGGCCTTTTAAGCACTGCGCAGCTACGTCGTATGCTCGGGCCGCCATCTCTGGTGTCGGGAAAGACCCCAGCCAGATCCTTGACTTCTTTCGCGGTTCACGGATCTCTGAGACCCACCGTCCCCACCGCCGCTTCCTGACGCCTCTGTACACAGGGTGTCGTGTTCCTATGCCTGAGCTTTTGTCCTTTTTTGGTTGGCTTTTCTTCTTTGGTCCTTGTTTGGACCGTGTGACCTTGTGGTGTATGCATGATGACTGTTCTGGTATACCTATATTGTGTAGGAGATTATTGAAAGAAGTATTTTTGTAAGAAAGATTTCTGATGAGCAAACTGAATCATATATATATATATATATATATATTTTATGTACGTCTATATGAACCACACACAAAAATGGTGCATATTGCATTATGTTTGGCAAGGAGCTATCACTGTTAGGGTTTATTGTATTCATCATAACAAGTACTTTGCTATTCCATGCTTGGTTACTAATTGGTTAAAATATAATTGAATTAAGAAAATGAAATCGTTCAACAATTCATTCAGACAAGAGCATTTCTTAATTAGCAATACAGAAAAAAAAGCAATACATAATTTTCATGACTTCCATAAAACAAAATAATAAAGTACCATTTTGTTGCATATGCATTGTAGTTTCCATTCCACTATGTTGCATGGCAGTTTCAGGGAGATTGGTAATAGACCATTAAACCGCATGTGGAGGAAGGAAAGAGGCCTTAAAATAGAGAGATGTGTGCTGGCCTTAAATAGCTATCAAGATAAGTAGCATTCCAACTACTCATTAAATTGTCAGTTAGGCATGTGTGTAATACCTTATCATGTCTAAGTAGTAACCCCGAAATCCTTTCACAAACCATAGGGGCTTCGAAGTAAATATCGTGTACATACTAATTTTCAAGGTAACTCACCCTTGTAAAGTATTAAAAAAAAAAAAAAACACTTGACAGGATGAGAGAGTTCAGTGGACTAACTTCTATTTCAACTGATTCATGCTAATTAATACTGTGTAAATGTACTATAAGATAAAATTAAGTATACTTGTCTAATGTACTAAGAAATTTCAACAATAATTTTTATTATATTAAGAATGATAAAAAAGAATAATAACAATATGTTCTATCTTCGTTATCGATCATTTTGAGTTTATGCTTATTTGCCCAATGCTAAATTGCAAATAGAATACAAATTCGCTCAAAATATAAAATAACATTGTTCTTGTTATTGATTCATAATCCGAACACATGGATGTTACCTTCTTCGAAACACAATTCAAGGAGTTATGTATACAATTTCCACAACAGAAATTAAACCCTGTGATTTGCCAATAAATGCTCTATCACAACTATTACGATAGGTAATTAATTAAGCATGAACTCGAAATTTTGATCCTTAATTTTGTGTAATTATATGTGATCTGGATTGAGGCATCGTTACCCATAATCTGTCTGATGTAATATTTCGGCTATTATATATGCCCCCCCCCCAAGTCTTATATTTTTGTGATTTATAATACTATAAAAAAGATATTAAAAATATGAAATAAAAACATCAAATCATGTGGGCCTGTTATTGATTACTTGATTAGCTATGATTCAAAGTAAGAATCATAGTAAATGCCTCTTGGTCATCAGAAAAAATGATGCAATGAAATGCAAGGTACACCTATTGGGTGCCACCCCAAGGATGAAAATAAAAAATTTGGTCCCACCTGCATCTACATAGACGCATCCTAGACTTAATTAAAGCAAGAAATAACTTATGTTCACTATCTTATGACCCCTACAAGTCTACTATACTATGACCTAATAAAATTAGAGATGTCACAAGGAATGAAAAAGACATGGTGCCTTAACGTTGCATGCCCCTTGTGAGAGGGAGAGGGAAAAGACAGTGAAGGGGAAAGCTACGTGTAGCTAACCTGGAGACACGAAGCACTTACGACGGCTTGAAGTGCTACTGAACTTTGACTATCTCCATTTTCTTCTAACTGGATATCTCCGTTAAGTAAATTGTATAGAGAAGTTTCTAATTCTCTGCAACTCTTTCTATAGCAATGGAGAATTTTGTGAACTGAGTTTCAATCTTTCCGCTCCTTGCGCCGAACTTACCTCCACAAATAAATGCATTATAATTTGGGTTTGTGCAAGTTAGGTAATCTGGTCAAACTGTAACAACTAAGAATCAATCAGATTTAATCCGCGCATAGCCGCATATACATTTTTTCATTGGTCATAGACTCATAATTTTCACCCAGCCAAAACTGTCCCCTCTGACTCTGAGGCTCTGACACCTCTGGTAACTCTGGATCCTAGGCAATTACAATTAGGCATCCAGTTCATGGTGTTAGTTAAGTGCACAATTTTAATTTTTTAAGGATAATTACTATTAATTACCCATAATTAAGCATGCACACACATAGGAACTAGTATTAAGCCATTCGCACAAGAGAAAGGGTTCAAAGATGTATCTCCCTTGATATCGTAAGCAAGGGGATTTGAACCGCGGCTAGGATGAAGGTGGTGCTTGCTCTTTCGGCCTCCTTGTCGAAAGCTCCTCGAGTCCACTTGGTATTAACCAAATCCTCGACAAACTATGCTAGTAACTTGGAGGAGATGACTAATCCCTAGCTTCCCCGTTCTTCTAGCAAATGAACTAATTGATTTGTGGAAGAATGGGGCTCAACACATGAGCAATAGGGAGAGAGGAGAGGGGAGGAGGCGCCTACCAAGAGAGGGGGGCGGCTAGGTTAGTGGGAGAGAGAGAGAGGGGGATTTGCAACCATACACCTCTTTATATAGTGTGCAAACCCTACCTACCTCACACTAACTATTTACCAAATTGCCACCCCACCTACCTCCATGCATGGCCGGTCACATTATGGGCTATGTGCTTTGCCTCTTGGGTCCACTTAATCAATCATTAAATGGCCCCTCTTGTTGCTCTCAATTTGGATCCCTATTGGACATTTAATTAACTATTTAATTAAAGCCCTATAATATGCATATGTGTTGAAATAAATAATTATTAACTTAATAATAATTATTTAGGGATTAGATAATGCATTAATTTATTTCTATATGATCTCTTTGATTTAATTAATTATAACGGTCTACAACGCTATTTAATTAATTAATCAACTTATCATATTTTGCAATACCAATTATTACAAATAAATAAATAATGCAAGCATGGTTAAAACACCAATTCTGTGTGACCCTTTGAGGATTTATGCTACGTTGGACATGGAGTTAAATCGCTATTTAATTCCAATAATCATAAGCGGTATCTAGCAACACGTTATGATTCCCAATTCGCATAAATAGTGTACAACTACAATATTTCAATCCTGCATAAGAGAATAAAGATATATCTCTATTTTGATTCCTATGTCTCACGATATCATCGTATAATCCAAGATAGGAATGTGTCATTCTTGCAGATTATATGTTTCTTGATTTAGAGATAATTGTATCAGTTGCTAGCAAACAATCTATCTCCATCAAGGGGCCCAAACAGATATCGTCACTCACTAAGTGAATTAATGAGGGACATACGGTTTTCTTGACTATTTAGCTTTTCCCCGCACAATTCAAGAGAACATAAATAACGTCCGTATAGCAGCCCTTATCGGGAATCAGCGGTAGACGATATTTATTGAACCTATCCTCATGTGGAAAAGATAAATATCTCAAACTTAGAATCAAAATCATAACGAAATAAATAATGACACATAACACAATCCATATATTTATTTCGTTGGGTCATGTCCTGTACTATGTTCAATTAACATAAACATATGCAATTAAGTTGGTTACTCTTAACCTGTGATTTATAGAACTTAATCAACACTTAACTTGCATACTAATCTTATTGATAATTAATGTTCCTTGTTAATTATCAAGATTATGGACGCTTTAGATTTATTGTTGTCATTTACTACTAAATGAAACACAGTGATCTATAATTCAGATCCTCAACCTGAATGAACTGTCAACACATAAATCAAGGAACAAATGATATAAAATCATCCATAACATAAAACCATAGAAGTAGCTAAATATTATTGGCTTCTAGGACATATCTCTAACAATCTCCCACTTGGCCTAGAGTCAATCAATAGTGACTTCTAGCCAGTGTATAGTACTCAATGTAATATCCAAATATACATGTCTCATACTAACGCCTAAATAAAAGATACAACTCAAAGCCAATCAGGCATACGCCTAATCCCCATGGATGCAACATGCAACTCATGCGCGGCTCGAGACAAAGGCTTTGTCAGAGGGTCCGCTGTGTTCGCGGCACCGTCCACCTTCTTGACCTTGACCCATCCGTTATTGACCAACTGACGGATGAGATGAAATCGTCGTAGAATGTGCCTAGTCTTCTGGTGAGACCTAGGCTCCTTGGACTGAGCTATGGCTCCCGTATTGTCGCAGTAGATATCCACTGGACCCGAGATGCTTGGAACCACCTCTAGCTCGGTCAAGAACTCCTTGATCCATACGGCTTCTTTTGCTGCTTCGCCAGCCGCTAAGTATTCCGCTTCGGTGACGGAATCGGCCGTAGTATCTTGCTTGGAACTCTTCCAACTTACGGCACCACCATTAAGCAGAAATACAAAGCCGGACTGTGATTTGGAGTCATCTCGATCGGTTTGGAAACTAGCATCGGTGTAACCAGTTACAACGAGCTCTTGGTCTCCACCGTATACGAGAATGCTCTCCTCGGTTCTCTTGAGATACTTGAGGATATTCTTGACTGCGGTCCAGTGTGCCATGCCTGGGTTGGCTTGGTATCGACTAGTCACGCTAATCGGATGTGCCACATCGGGGCGAGTGCATAGCATGGCATACATAATCGATCCGACTACAGATGGATACTTGAATCGCTTCATGTACTCCCGATCTGTCTCTGTTGTCGGACCTTGAGTCTTGCTCAAGTAAATGCCATGTGACATAGGCAAGAATCCCTTCTTGGAATTCGCCATGTTGTGTTTTTGCAACACCTTGTCAATATATGCATCTTGGCTCAAACCTAACATCCTCTTTGATCTATCTCTATAGATCTTGATTCCTAGGATGTAGGCGGCTTCGCCCAAGTCTTTCATTGAGAACACTTTCTTCAATGAATCCTTGACTGCATTCAATTCGGGAATATCATTCCCGATCAAGAGTATATCGTCAACATATAGAACAAGAAACACAACCACGCTCCCACTAAACCTCTTGTAGACACAAGGTTCCTTTTCACTTTGAGAGAAGTTCAATTTCTTTACTTCCTCATCAAAGCGCTTGTTCCAACTCCTTGATGCTTGCTTTAATCCATAAATGGATCGTTGAAGCTTGCATACTTTGTTAGCATTCTTTGGATCCACAAAACACTCGGGTTGTGTCATATACACATCCTCTTCCAAATTTCCATTTAGGAAGGCGGTTTTGACATCCATTTGCCAAATCTCATAATCATAGAATGCGGCAATTGCTAACATGATCCGAATTGACTTGAACATGACGACGGACGAGAAGGTTTCTTCATAGTCAATACCATGAATTTGCTTGTAACCTTTCGCTACAAGTCGTGCTTTGTAAATGGTCAAGTTGCCATCCATGTCGACCTTTCTCTTAAAGATCCATTTGTTCTCAACGGGTTTTACTCCGTTGGGAAGGTCAACCAAGGTCCAAACCTTGTTGTCATACATGGATTGCATTTCGGATTCCATGGCTTTTAGCCATTCCTTGGAGTCGGGTTTCTTTCTCATGTCATCAATGGTCAAAGGCTCATCATTCTCCATGACGAGAACATCGTGCAAACCTAAATATCTTATAGGTGGACGACTTGGCCTTGCCGATCTTCGTAGGGTAGATGCTTGAGGTTCTTGAACTTGTTTCACAACGGTTTGTGGATTTTGTTCTTGAACTTCAAGTGAAGGTGCTTCCTCAACATCATCGACTCGCGATATGTTTGAGTTTTCATTTGAGGGAGCTTGTTCGTGAACCTCTTCTTCCACAACAACTTGTGGAATGGGTTCGGCTACAATCTCATTCGGTGCATCCACATTTTGTGCAACCTCATTTGGCACCATATTGGGAACAACTACATTGCCTACTTGAGGCATGCTTTGTTGTTGCGGTTCTTGAATTTCTTCAATCACCACGTTGCTCCCACTACTTCTTCTTGAGAGAAATTCTTTCTCCAAGAACACACCATAACGAGCAACAACTATCTTGTTCTCGTTGCGGTTATAGAAGTAGTAACCCTTCGTTTCCTTAGGGTATTCTACGAAATGACATTTGTCCGATTTGGGTCCAAGCTTATCGCTCACTAGCCTTTTCACATAAGCTTCACAACCCCAAATCTTGAGAAACGACATGCTTGGTTTCTTCTTAAACCAAAGCTCATAGGACGTCTTCTCAACGGACTTTGATGAAACACGGTTTAATGTAAAAGTTGCGGTTTCAAGGGCGTATCCCCAAAAGGACATAGGCAAATCGGCTTGGCTCATCATTGATCGAACCATGTCAAGCAAAGTTCGATTCCTCCTTTCGGATACACCATTCCATTGTGGTGTTCCGGGTGGAGTGAGTTGTGGAACGATTCCACACTCCTTTAGATAGTTGCCAAACTCATGGCTCAAGTACTCACCACCTCGATCGGATCGTAAGACCTTGATCTTTCGACCAAGTTGGTTCTCAACTTCATTCTTAAATTCTTTGAACTTGTCAAAGGATTCGGATTTGTGACGCATCAAGTAGATATACCCGTATCTACTATGATCATCGGTGAATGTGATGAAGTATGAATAACCACCACGCGCACAAATGCTCATAGGTCCACATACATCGGTATGTACAAGGTCTAATAAGTCATTTGCCCTTGTTCCTTTGTTAGGAAAAGGCGCTTTGGTCATCTTTCCCATCAAACAAGATTCGCATGTGTCAATTGGCTCGAAAGCGAATTGATCCAAGAGACCAACGGTTTGTAATCTCTTGATGTGTTTCTCATTGATATGACCTAAGCGGCAATGCCACATCAAAGTTGCATTCTCATGTGAAATCTTATGTTTCCTATTGTCATTGTCAACACTCAAGATAAGTCCGCTAGAATCAAGCACATAAAGACCATTCAATAAATGCGCATCACAAAAACGAACATCATTTCGAAACAAGGTCAACAACTTGTTCTTTATTACAACATCAAAACCATCCATGTCCAAACAAGAGATAGAGATAATGTTTCGAGTGATAGAGAGAACCAAAAATACATCTTTTAGTTCCAACACAAAACCGGAAGGTAAAGTTAAATCCACGCTCCCAATGGCCATAGCGGAGATGCACGTGCCATTCCCGACGTGGAGTTGAACTTCACCTTTCTCGAGCCGCCTCCTATTCTTTAGGACCTGAAGAAGAAGGTTGGACGGTTCCCGCCTTCTTGTCGGCAAGGTACTTGGAGCAGTTTCTCCTCCAATGACCCTTGTTGCTACAATAGTAGCAAACGGTCTCGGGAGTGGCCGGGTTCTTCTTCTTCTTGGAACCCACGGGAGCACCCTTGGCCGAACCTTGGGGCGTCACCGGGCCTTTGCCCTTCTTGGCTTTACGGCCTCGCTTCTTGATCTTTTTGCTCTTGTCACTCACGGCAAGAACATCCTTTGGGCCCTTCTCCTTCTTGAGACTATCCTCCGTCTCAACGAGCATGTTTTGGAGATCATCCATGCTCTTGTTCATGCCATTCATCCGGTAGTTCACAACAAAACCGGTGAAGCTTGGAGGGAGAGAGTTGAGAATGAAGTCTTGAATCGCACCCGTAGGAAAGGGCGTATCAAGCTTTTCAAGCTGCCGAAACAACCCCGCCATCTTCATGACGTGTGGCCCGACTTCATGACCCTCCGCCAAGCGAGTGTTGGCGACGGCCTTGATGAGACGGGCCCTTTCGGTGCGGGCCTTGGTTTGGAACATGTTCTTGAGACGAGTGATCATTTCAAACACTCCATAACCACTATCGATGAACTCCTTTTGGAGTTCCGATTCCATGACCGCAACCATCAAGACCGACATCTCCATGTCGTCATTGACGTGCTTCTCATATTCCTCTTGCTTATCCTTTGGATCGGTGTCCTTAGGAGCAGAGGGAATCGGAGTGGTGAGGAGGTACTCCCTTTTCTCAAACCTAAGGGCAAGCCTTAGGTTGCGGTGCCAATCCAAGAAATTAGCACCGTTAAAGGCGAGTTTCTCTTTCTCAAGAAGAGAACGAAGCGTTAAAGAGGAGGAAGACATCTACAACAATTATCGAATTTAAAGGTCAATTAGTTTTATGTTTTTAGTTTTAACAAAAGTAAAACTTTCACTACACTTTTAAAAGTCCCTAAGTATAGTGATTTCCAAGACCCCTATTTTCATCAAAATGGACCTGCTATGGCACGTCATCCAAAAATGATTAGATAAGGTAGGTTCTCCAACCAATCATCTTACCATGACTCTTGGTTCGCATAAGCGAACTTCGCCCCGATGTCCAAACTCTAGTTGGGTCCATCGAAAAGTCACTTCTCACTATTTGCTCCTTGCAAATCTTAGTTATTTGCACCCCGACTACCGAATTGGCAATCATGACGTCCGCTTGGGCGGACCGCGCCATGAGTGACAATCGGCGTGAAGGGGATAGAGAGAAGGAGGGCGATTTAACTTATTCGTTTTAGTTTGGGACAAACAATTCATATGACACTTTGTTTGGTGGTCGTGTAAGCATACACCCATACCTAACCTAACAAAATAATCATATAAGCATCTCATAGTTGTGGGTTTGTATGGCTCCCGCTTGCATTAGTTTCGCCACATCGTCCATGGAGCAAAACTAATCTAATTCTTGCCCTCCCACTAAATTCTATAAGGATCTAAATCCTATATAAAATAAAGGTGCAAAATACATGTGAAAACATCCTATTCTCATCCTAACCTTAGGGGCATGCAAGCCTCACAAGTTACATCAAAAATTAATCAACAAATTAATTAATTAATGGCACCAAAGGCCGCATTACAAACATTCACACATGCATTCATTACAACCACAAGGCATTGAGTCTTGAGCCATACTAAACCCACTATCCACCTACAAAACAAAGTTAGCACATACAAGCACTTTGTTTCCAATTAACGATTTTCAAGCATCTTTGCGATTTGTTTGCCATAAGTAAATTCCGTGTACAAATCCTCAATTTTAAACAACAAAACTTGTTTAAATTCATTTAGAAAGTTCTTTCAACATCCCATAACTGAAAGGAGATCAAACAAGGAGTTTTCTAATTAATTTCAACTAGTTTGAATACTTAGAAAAACAGTAATTTATTAAAAAACGTAACTAATGGAATCCAATAAAAACAAAGGTTTTAGGTCTCCAAAAATTCTCAAATAAATTACTTAAGCTCCTTATCATAGTTGTGATTACCAGTAAAAAATTCAAGAAGAGATCTTAAACCATCTGGGAGAATAAAAAATGACAAATCTCTTACAAGTGCACGAAACACCGTTATGAGATTTTCAGATTATCCTCTCAACCATTTGGTCTGTTAGACCACCTTCTAATCAGTTTTTATATATACAATATATACAGAAAAACTAGTTTAGACTATAGGCTAGCTATTCATGAAAATAAAACCACCAAGTTTAGTTCAAAAAGTTCGAGTTACAAATTAAACAATCAACAAATTCTGTACTGGAACAGACAGTCGATTGAAAAGTTCTAATCTAGTTGAAGGTCCAAACTTCCACGGAAAATTATGAAATTAATTTTCCTGGAATCCTAACTCAAAAAAGAACAACTCCATTTAAACAGAATTTTTAAAGGAGTTCTCAGTTGGTACAGTTTATTAGAACAATCGAGTTGCTCTACAAACTGGATCTGACGAGATCTTCCTTTTCATACTTGAAAACCCACAAATTAATCCAAGTCATGCAACAATTTATATATGCTCAGAAAGAGCTTCAAGTCCTCTTTAAATATAGCCATAGAACACTGGTACTTATATTCAAAATATAAATCTTTCAAGCCATTCAAACAGGACAGTGCGAGCAGAAACTGGTTCTGCGCACTGTCGCCATTTTATTCACAGTAAATCCATACTAATTCAGAAAAATGTGAATCTAATGCCAAAAGAATCACAATCCACAGATCTACAACTTTCATGTAGATGGAAAAAACTTCCAGAGAACTTATCAAAGCGAAAAACGCGAAACAACACAGAAAATACCATTTCCAGACAGCAAACAAACGCATCATCTCTACTAATCCGTTAATTAGCCAATTTCTCTTAATTAAGTGTCAAAATAGCTTAAGTACGACCATTTGCTCTGATACCACTGTTAGTTAAGTGCACAATTTTAATTTTTTAAGGATAATTACTATTAATTACCCATAATTAAGCATGCACACACATAGGAACTAGTATTAAGCCATTCGCACAAGAGAAAGGGTTCAAAGATGTACCTCCCTTGATATCGTAAGCAAGGGGATTTGAACCGCGGCTAGGATGAAGGTGGTGCTTGCTCTTTCGGCCTCCTTGTCGAAAGCTCCTCGAGTCCACTTGGTATTAACCAAATCCTCGACAAGCTATGCTAGTAACTTGGAGGAGATGACTAATCCCTAGCTTCCCCGTTCTTCTAGCAAATGAACTAATTGATTTGTGGAAGAATGGGGCTCAACACATAGGGAGAGAGGAGAGGGGAGGAGGCGCCTACCAAGAGAGGGGGGCGGCTAGGTTAGTGGGAGAGAGAGAGAGGGGGATTTGCAACCATACACCTCTTTATATAGTGTGCAAACCCTACCTACCTCACACTAACTATTTACCAAATTGCCACCCCACCTACCTCCATGCATGGCCGGCCACATTATGGGCCCTTTATGGGCTATGTGCTTTGCCTCTTGGGTCCACTTAATCAATCATTAAATGGCCCCTCTTGTTGCTCTCAATTTGGATCCCTATTGGGCCTTTAATTAACTATTTAATTAAAGCCCTATAATATGCATATGTGTTGAAATAAATAATTATTAACTTAATAATAATTATTTAGGGATTAGATAATGCATTAATTTATTTCTATATGATCTCTTTGATTTAATTAATTATAACGGTCTACAACGCTATTTAATTAATTAATCAACTTATCATATTTTGCAATACCAATTATTACAAATAAATAAATAATGCAAGCATGGTTAAAACACCAATTCTGTGTGACCCTTTGAGGATTTATGCTACGTTGGACATGGAGTTAAATCGCTATTTAATTCCAATAATCATAAGCGGCTAGCAACACGTTATGATTCCCAATTCGCATAAATAGTGTACAGCTACAATATTTCAATCCTGCATAAGAGAATAAAGATATATCTCTATTTTGATTCCTATGTCTCACGATATCATCGTATAATCCAAGATAGGAATGTGTCATTCTTGCAGATTATACGTTTCTTGATTTAGAGATAATTGTATCAGTTGCTAGCAAACAATCTATCTCCATCAAGGGGCCCAAACAGATATCGTCACTCACTAAGTGAATTAATGAGGGACATACGGTTTTCTTGACTATTTAGCTTTTCCCCGCACAATTCAAGAGAACATAAATAACGTCCGTATAGCAGCCCTTATCGGGAATCAGCGGTAGACGATATTTATTGAACCTATCCTCATGTGGAAAAGATAAATATCTCAAACTTAGAATCAAAATCATAACGAAATAAATAATGACACATAACACAATCCATATATTTATTTCGTTGGGTCATGTCCTGTACTATGTTCAATTAACATAAACATATGCAATTAAGTTGGTTACTCTTAACCTGTGATTTATAGAACTTAATCAACACTTAACTTGCATACTAATCTTATTGATAATTAATGTTCCTTGTTAATTATCAAGATTATGGACGCTTTAGATTTATTGTTGTCATTTACTACTAAATGAAACACAGTGATCTATAATTCAGATCCTCAACCTGAATGAACTGTCAACACATAAATCAAGGAACAAATGATATAAAATCATCCATAACATAAAACCATAGAAGTAGATAAATATTATTGGCTTCTAGGACATATCTCTAACACATGGTTGTCTCTTTCATCTGCTCTTCAATATTTCGTATCCAATAATTAATGTCTCAGGGTGCGTTTGGATCGTTGGAAGAAAGAAGAAGAAGAAGAAAGAAGAAGAAAAAAAAATTATAAACATTCCAAACTCTTCACAAAGTTACACACTTTCCAATATTTCTTCCCACTTCTTCCCTTCTTCTCTTCTTTCCACACCTATCCAAACGGAGCCTCAAGAAATATTTCAATATAATGATATTTGTTTTAGTAATGTAACGAATTCATAGCTACAAAAAAAAAAAAATTTCATGGATTACTCGACGTCTCATTTGTAGGATAGATTCATTCCATTCCACCAGGATTTCGTCCTGATCCTTGCTAGTGCTAGTCAACATACTAAAAGTTTAAAACTAAAACGAATGCTGGTCAGATCTCTCTATGGCATATATAAGGAAGAACCGAAGAAGTAAAATTACTACACCCTATACTTAATTTTATTAAAATATTGAAATATTATCATGAAAAATATATCAATAAAATATCTTTGATGATGCCAACATGCATATTAAACGGTACATCCTTAAGCACAGATTAAGTGGTGCTTTAAAGTTATTTTTTTAAATCTAAAATTTAAACGTTCAATCCATCATCCATACCGTAAAATAAGTTCTTAATACAAAAATATCCTTATAAAACAATCTTTATATATATATATATATATTACTATTTAAAAAATTCTCAATCTAAAACGTTAATTATGGGCCCTCCATTAACAATGATTTTAAAAATCTGAAAAAAATAGTAAAATTAATTTTAAAAAATAAAATTGGGTTTCAAAGGATATTTCAATATGGAGAACATATTATATGATTTGAATCGGTTGTTTAAATTTTAAATTTTGGAAAATAACTGTAAAGCACCATTTGGTCAGTGTTTTAGCTAGGGCGGTAACATAATCATTTTGGCCAATAATAATAATATAATAAGGGATGCTATTACTAGTTATGAAAATGGTGGGCCACTAAGGCTTCTTGACGTGCCCAAACTGAAGTTAGCATTAGAAAAGAAATGGAAAATAACTTTCAGGTCCAATATTTCTAGTATAGTTCAACCCAAGATGGAAGACTAGCTGTCGAGGAAAATAAATTTATGCTCGACTCTGGATGGCAATTCAATTTGTTTTATGTCATAAAAAAAATATCTTTCACAAAAGTATCAATTTTTGGTTTATAATTAAGATAAGCGTTTTTTTAAAAGAAGTTGCAAATCCAAATCCGCTGAATTTTTTTAAATATTAATAATTACAACATTTTAATCTTATTTTTATCTTAAAAAAAAATTAAGGGTCAAGGAAATGCTGAATCATTAGTTTCTCGCCTTATCCAATTGATAGATTAATTTTGCTCCCCTTTGCTGAAATCCCTGTTAGAGCAAATCGTTGTTGTTTGCGCGTCATTGCATGCTGCTATATTTCTATCGGATTAATACATTACAACAACTTCAAAACATCATAAAATGGGGCTCATAATTATTTAATCCAGCAAAACAACAATTATTCTTCCATCCAAGGAATGCAACCGTCCAACTATAATCCCCTAGCAGAACTTCAATTAATTAAATGGAAACGTCTATCGTAATTGTTTTGTTTTTTTTTCCTTTTGGCAAAGTATTATTAGCCTGATCCCAAGTTCCAAAGTTCCACAGTGAATTGTGCCTATCAGTAACAGAGGTTCTTATGTAGTTTCTTTAGTGTGGCCATCTGTATAGCAAGTAGTTACAATTATTATTAAAAGAATTAATAAGACAAGTAACAAAATGTTAAGTTACAGTGATAAGTGAAAAAAAAAGAACTTTTCCATTTCTTGACTAATTTATGATGGTTAAAAACACAAAGGGAGGAAGTAATAATCATTAAATGAGTAGATACGATTGGACTCAACGTAAGCCCTCCTTTGTCTTCTTTAATGTTAACGATTTGTTGAGTATACGCTTGTGTGGGAGAAAAAATAATAATCTGATTACGTATTTCAATCTAGTTCTAGCACTATTCACAACTCAAGTAGAAAAATATATTCACTTGATAGCCGCTACCAAGAATTTTAAAAAATAAAGTTGAAAAAGATATTTATGGTGAATGTTCCGCGTTGTTCTCTCTCTCTCTCTCCTACAAAGTATTTCTGTTTGGTCTAAATCTATTTACATCGAGAGAACATAAGTGTGATCAAACACTGAAACACAATATGTTTTTGTTGGGTCTATTTTTTTTTTTTTTTGACACTGTATGCAGTATGCGCCATAACGCACTCAAGTGCATTGCTAATTAATTTACAATTCGTAAAGGTCAAGTCTTTTGAAGCACTCCAAGATTCGCAAAATAAATGATTTAAGTTTTTTGTTTAAGAAAATTGATTATTTTCGTCTGCAATTTTGCCATCTCTTGAACAAAATAAACACATAAAAAAAACAAGACGAACATATAAACAATCAAAGTGAACACATACAAATAAATAAGTTCATTAAAAATAAGTTGAATATGTATATAAAAATATGACAAGTGATGACAAAACTTATTTTCTTTTGTATATGTTCATTCTTATCATCTATATGTGCATCTTATCTATTTTATGTGTTCAATTTGTTCAAACGATGAAAAAACTACAAATGACAGATATCATTTCTTTTTTTTTAAACTAAATTCTATTAACATCTTAAAGTTCTTTCTTCTTGATTCTTGTTCAATTTGTATAAAGTAGTTTTTACTTGTTACTTTACATATATAACAGAAAAACCTTACCGTTTTGTACTTTTTTTTTTGGAAAAAAATAGTTTAATTATCAAAAGTTCGTTTTTATTAAATTGATAATTGAACTTTTTACGTATAAATTAAATTGATCTTTTATTTTTTAGAGTTTATTTGAACTAAGTTGTTGCATAATGTTTTTTAAGGACTAAGTTTGTTTATTTTAGAGATAAACAATAAAAAGACTAATTTAGTTATTTGAAAAAGTTTAAAACTATTAATTTTTTAAAAGATCGAATCGTGGTCTGAGCTTATAAAAAAATTTAATTCCAACATATATCACTTTGACAAATTCTGTTGTGGACACAACAAATTCTGTTTAGATTTAGATCGTTCATTTAAAACTATGAATAGAGATGAATGATTGGAATTCAAATCCGATCTTATCTTATTTTTTCCATCGTAAAATAACCCAATTATATGCGCGGTTTTTTTTTTCCCCCATCTGAAAGTCGTCTTACAGCATATTTAAATGCAACATAAGAGAGCATTGCTCTTTCATGTTTTCTTAGTCCCAAAAAAAAATTGATATTGGAGAAAAAAACAATTATGGTCTTGGGAAAATTAAAAGACGAAAACAAATATGTTTGATGAAAAGCATTTTCACGACAAAAAGCTTAGGATAGAACCTGAACCACTGAGGTTGGTAGAGACATTGCAGCAACCGTTGTGAAATTTTAGATCACGTTGGGGAGAGACGCCAAACAGCACATATCATGAGTAAAGTCTTTTGTCGTTTGCACAATACTAAGACAAAAACCTTAGCTTTTATCATGCAACACTGCTGCGTCAGACGACTAAGATGCTCCTAATATTCTCCCAAGTTTTTTTTTTTTTGAAACAAGGCCCGTAGGCTTCAAATTACCATAGAAAGAGTTTTACATCCTCACAATACATTACAGCAATGCTCATCCCAGCCCTTACGATTACAGTACTTGTATTACACTTATAGGCTCTGTTTGGATAGTCATGAATAAGAGTTATTTTGAACTAAATAGCTAATATGGATTAAGAGACAATCCAAACAGTTTAGGATTAAGGGGTTATTCCTAATCAGAGTAAAATTAGTTAATCTGACTAGATGTCAGAATAAGAAGTGAGATTAAAATTTTAGTTTGTTAACGGTTAAAGATAAAGCTCGTTGTTATTCTTACATCATCCAAACAAAACTTTTATTCAGAGATTAAACTTATTCTTAAAAATTTGAGACTAACAATTTTAATCATGAATAACTAATCCTACTCTTATTCTCATACGATCCAAACATAACCATATATTTTTTTGGGTAGTTTAACTTTCATTGAACTAGAAGCAAATTACAGCACAGTTACGTCACATGAGAAAACATAAAAGAAGGGTATGCATTACACTTACACATATATGGTGACATGGAATCCTTCAGCCGATGGAATTATGGAACGGCGGCTTATGCCTAGACTAACAAAAACTTTTCACTGAAACGAGAGAGAAAAGAAGAGATCGTAAGAAAAAAGGCTCCACTTCTACAGAGAGAGATTAATTAATTTAAACAAATAAATATATGGACAAAAATGAAAGTAAAATAACTAAAGGGCTTTATGCCTTATCCATTCCGATGAACTTGCAAAAAGTCACGCGCACTACCTTAACCATTTTTCTTTATGTTTATGGTAACAATCATCTCTGTTCTTTCAGTCTCTTCAATGCTTGGATTGCATCTCTTGAGACATTACACCTGTAATGTACCCTAGAACAGTCGGAAAAATAGATCCATATAACATGCATTTATCAAAAGTAAAATACGTTCAAATAGTATTGATTTCTGTAATAGATCTCATAATTAAATAAATTTATCTTTACAACAAAAAAATATATTATTGGAACAAAACTTTGTGATGCAGTCTTGTCCTTCTATGCCAGTAAAAACTACAATTTTATACTCAGTTACAAACTTATTATTTTTTTTTTGACATATGCCCGTAGGCCCACACACCCACCCTATTCTTCCACTCATCTGTGGGGATAGAACTGTGGTCTCTCCCGTGGGAGACCTAGTGCCATACCAGCTGCACTACAGCAGCTTCGGCAGTTACAAACTTATTCAAGCAAACACCACAGTGATTGGTAATTTCCTGTACAACAATCTATGAATAATTAACCCTAAATAAACATGTATCAAGTGTTCAAGACCTAACAATTGAGGAACCTCTCCCTGTTTCCTACCAACAGGTCATGCCAAAATGAAAACTTCTCAGTAAGAACTCTCAAAACTTCTCTACTGTACATAGGGTTTGTCAATAGAGGCCCATTCAAAGATTTGTTCATAATGGGAGGCGGCTGTATCCCATGTGAAATCCTTTGACATGCCTCTTTTTATTAGCCCCTCCCATGAAGACCTGTGGTCTCTGTATGTACTCACCGCTAGCCCTAGTGCCTGAAATAGTTGAAAAAATATTATTTTATGTTTCTTTTTTTTGCTATTTTGGTAACGAAAGAGAATTAGAAGGCAGATCGTTTTGGTTCAACATGCTAAGTCTTAACTCAGTATGATCCAACTTACAGCTGTACAATTAACTATAGTATGTCTTTATTGAATTGCCGGCATTTCAGTTAGTATATTTTTCTGCTAAAAAGAGATAAATTAATTTTGAGAGGATTCAGTACTTGAGTGTACCAGTAGGAGCTAATTTTTTTACACGTCTTGGAGCAACAGAAGTGAAAAAGAGAGATCTTTTTTTTATGATTTCTAATATGTAGGATGTATTGCTATAATGATTATTCTCGCTTCCCCAGCATATGATATTTTGAGGTTCTGATGGGAAAACACGAAATTTCCCCCTAAATTCATGGGCTATTTCAAGAAGAAAACATAGAGAAATCTTCTTGGCATGCAGAAAATTTATAGGATAATTCATAATATAAAGCCATCCTTGAAGCAAATTCAGTAATGCATGAGGAAACACAACATGCTTACCCACAACAATCTCTCCTTCGTTAGTGGTGAGAAGGCCCACCTGAAAATATATTTGAATTGACACATTTTAGCACCAAATTTCTCTAACCAAAAATAGCATCACAAAGAAAAAAGACGTTGCGAATATATTTTAATGGAACTACCACCAAAGGCAGATAAAAGTGTATATACAAATAATGTAACAATTATATCCTCATGTTAACAAAACCCTAGAATAGTGCGAGAACAAAGTTGTATTTTCTATCAATTCTTACTTCTCTCCAACTACAATTCACTAATTTCTTAAACCAACATAGAAAAAAGCAAACTTGAGTTACTTTGAGCTTCCAAGTTCATATGAACTATGCAGAAAAACATTTGGTTGAATTAACATAAAAAAAGTTAGGGACCACTCTATTATTTTTTTCTTTTAAGTTTACATTAGGCTTGGTGTTTTTTGCAAAGAATTTTGGAAACAGAAAACAATGATATCCCTTGGCTTTCATTTCGAAAGTCAGGTGGAAGTTCTAAAAAACTTGAGTTGACAATTTATATAGAAAATAGGTACATACCCAGTACCAGTACCTCTACCTTCATCCCCGAATGGATTAAAGGTCTCAACAGTATCCTGCAATATGTGAATAAATCGTTACTCCAATAAACCAAAGTATGACAGAGGTATAGAGTACACGTCACTTCATACAGTACATATTTTAAATATCTTACTCTCAGTCCCCCAGTACAATGGACGACAGGAATAGTCCCGTATCGCATAGCATACAACTGGTTCAGACCACATGGTTCGAACCTTGATGGCATTATAAGTATATCACACCTGCATATTTTAAATTTTAATGTGCATTAGGTTGTGGTAATATAAATAGGAACCCTCAATATAATTCTAAATGAAACAGATAACACAAAACAAGGAAAAGCAATCTAGATCGATATTTTGTGCAAATTTTCATCAAACAAAGTTGTTACCAAGGAGTTCCAGAACTATATCAACATAGTAGCACTGGAAATCACTTACCCCGCTGTTATTCGATGAGAAATTGGTACATTAAAACCAACCCAGCCACGAAACTTGTCTCTGTAGGTATATTCAGCAGATCTCATCCATTCTTCATATGCTGGATTCCCAGATCCAAGCATCACCTATAATAAGTGAAAGAAAAGGAAATTATTTAAAATAACATTCAACACAATTAAAACTACATAGAACTTCTTATAATGCATATTCAATGTGAAATATTAATGAGGTAAATACTCTGCTAGGTATGTGCTTCAATCAAGGTAAACTAAAGCAAGATCTCTACATCACTAATTAGTGTTTTGAATTAGTTTGATTATATATACCTTGGAGACTTGGTCCTGCAAGGGCAAGCCTCAGATAAGTTCAGAATACGAAAGATAATATGAGGATAACTTATTTGTTTAAGTAAGCTCATGTATCAATAATAACAGTGTGAAATTAATTAAAATTATAATCTTCTATCAGTTCAGCTTCTTATGGATTGTGACTATAATGGGACCATAAGATCATGAAGCCACATGTTTTTATTCTTTTAAATTGTTTCCCCAGTGAAACTGTTGAGGTCTCTTCCTACTAGGCAAGGTTCATTCAAGGTCTGATTTCAGAAAGATCAGACGCATTGGATATGGCTTGTTAATGTATTAGGTCTGAATTTGTTTTTTTTTTTTGTTTAATACAATGGAAATTTCAAGCTTTCTAATGCAGCTTATTTTTCAAATGAAAAAAAAATCCTTTAAATCTGGAAACAAACAACTTAATTAAACAAAAAGCTCAGAATTAATACTTAATTAAGTGAAGGTGCAGAACTGTAGATATTTAGATTCATGAGGCTAAATAAAGACTTAATTAAGACAAACATGTTCATCTTTGCGATTATAGGCTAACTAGCAATTAAGGAATCAGGTGAACTTAGAAACTTAAGGCTATCCAGAAAACTGAAAATCTTACGAATTGTATATCCATTTGCATAATCTCAGGCAATGCTGAAAGAACCAAATCAGTGCCTTTCTGATAGTCCAACCTTCCTATAAATCCAATCTGCCAATATCATAAACTACAGCTTTAATTCAACCACCCATAAAAGAAATTCCAAAATTTAATATAAATTGTGTAGTGCCGTAATATCTGACCAGGGGGGTCACCGTTCTCATGGGTAGACCGAGCTCCTTTTGCAAATCAGCTTTACACAAGGCCTGGAACAAAAATGATACACGGAAAATTAGCAAGGAAATTGAACAAAAACAGAAAAGAGTACGAAATATATTTCTACCTTCCCAGAAAGTTCATCAATGGAATAATGGAAAGGGATATGTTTGTCAGTTGCAGGGTCCCAGTCAGTGACATCAATACCATTTACAATACCTGAAATGATAACAAAAGGAGGTGCATTAGTCTCTTTGAAAATTCTGAATGGTATTAAAAAAAAGAATATTAAGAAAATTTCAATACAGGGCCACTGAGTGTAAAATTTAAAAATAGCAAGAAAATGTATATTCAATAAAAGCAACTTATTACCATCCAATACACTCTTGCGAGAAGTAAGAAGTCCATCTAAACCATATCCTCCTTCTGGAGTTGTTATCTCCCAAGAGTAACCCTACAACCAAACGAAAGCTACATATGTTAAACACTAAGTTACTATCTTGAAAAGAAACTGAGAGATACTGATACTTAAAACATATAAAAAATTCCCTAGGAAACAATAAAAACACAAGGTAAATCCAAAAAAGTGATTATGTCAACGGAGCTTTACAAGTATAATGTATCAAAGGTTAGCTTGGGCTTATAACAATAGTACAGAAGCATTGTTTTGGCTACGATGTTGACAACCATAATCATTTCCAAGCCATGAAATGACGAGTTTATAATACCATCATACCCTTTTATATTTGGAAGGACCAAATTGCCTCTTGGTTGGAAGAAAAAGAAGAAGAGCATTTTGGTTAAATTAAAAAATAGTTGACTATGTGAAGCTGTATAGAAACAGTAATGATACCTGACTAACAGTCACGATCCTGTCTGTTGTTACAATTGCACCTTTTAGAATATTCACAGCCTCCCCCTTGTCTAGGGCATGTTTTCTGGCCCAATGTGGGAAGACCCACTCCAAAGCCCCATACCAGTCAGGAGGCAACCCCAAATTTGGATATGTAGTTGCTGGCTCCACTCCCTGTGTTGCAATTTGCAAATATAACTTAGTACAAACCCAAAACCACTGGCATGCTCTTTTTGAGGCAATTTCAGGTAGGTTTTTTCTAGAAATACAATTTCAGGTTGGTTTGCCTTGATAAATATTTACCAGGCAGGACCCTGAAGGAAAAATTGATACTAAGGCATAATTGAGTAATTGCACAGTCAAGCTTTGATTGAGGTGGTCTAAACCAAAAGTTTAAGTTTACACAATGGTATAGTGATACTAAAAGACCAAATCCAGGATTAAATGGCAATTTAGGAATTGTCTGTTGGTGTCACACACATCAACAAAATTGAACTATATACCCGACGAAATATTAATTAGATCATACCTGATGTGCTATGTTATGTATAACAAGAATGCATCTAGCATCTTTGTATACACCCCATGGTCGGTACTTTGCACCTAATAGTCTGATCAACGGATTGAAAAATAATAGAAATAAGGATCACTAGAAGATTTGCATTAATGGGTATTCAGAGTAAAAGGGAATAGTAATGTGTGCAGAAAGTGAGTCTTAAAATGTTACACTGGTACAAGGCCAGCATGCCAATCATTGGCGACAAAAATGCATTTTTCTCCATAGTTAAAGCCACCCAATTCAAGCACTAAAGGAGCCTCGCATGCAGCATGGCTGAGTAGAGCAAACCTAAACTGCAAAGTATATTATCCTACTTCAGTAGAGAACAGGGAAAACCTTATCTTTCAAGTAAAATTTAGAAAAAAAAAACATTTTACATTAAACTATTTTTCTGCAATTGTGAATAACCCTCAATAATATTTTTCTTGCTTGCACCAAACACCGAATTTAAGAAACTGTGATTAAGGCAACCAAAAGATGAACTGATTCTCATCTGTTTTATCTATTTGTGATGGAAAAATCAGTATTCTTAAACTTGACCAAATCACTTTTCATCTAATTTATACAAACTTTTGATGCAAACCTAAAAAAACTCATTTACTTAATAGTTGATCAATTTTAAGCTAAAAGATATTATTAGAGGTATATTTGTCAGTACTGATGGTTCAATACTGTTTGCAGGCAAACTTCTTGGAATTAATCACAAAAATGACTGTTTGCAATGATACATAATCACTTGTGGGCTTGTGGCACATTCCAGAAATAAAAAATAAAATAAAATAAAATAAATTGTGACCTGATTATCACCATATGCTCCATAATTATCACCATATGGGTTTCCTGCTCTGTGAAATGATGGATGGTCAACAAAGACCTAATAAAAAAAAACATGATCATCAAATTGCTTCTCTCTTTTCCAATGTGTCTTTTTTGTCTTTACTTGTTTTATACCTTTTTAGCGGTTTTACTTTGGAAATGAGCTTAATTGAAATCTTAAACATGATCTCACAGCACAATATTGATACTTACCAGGACTAGTATTGTAAATAGGAAAACCAATAATAATTTTTAAATCTCAGCAAGTAATTGTTTCTAATAAACAGCTTTTGACAATAGCAATGCAAACAAATGATCTATATTCATGAATGAATGTGTAATTATAGAAAAGAACCCCCAGCATGAACTTTGAGTTAATCCTTTAAATCAATTTCATGCTGCTACATTAATGGAGCTCTGGAACAAAATCCCAATAAAATATTCATTAACACATCTTAATGGATATTAGACAATAATAATTCCAGGAAGCATCTCCTCTTCCTATTTTGTGCTGATCTAAAAATATCCATTTTAGTCTCTTATTCAGTTGAGATGGAATGAGGTCCTTTGAACAGAAAAATTCAATATATATACCAAAAAACAATCACCACAGCAATTTTGGTTAACCAATACATATTGGAGTGAAATAGGACAAGATACACCTGTGAGAATGCTCAATGACCCAAAAGAAATCTTAAGAATTGGAGGAACTAAAATCAGAAATTTTTGGTACTTTCGAAGAGCACTTTGGTTGCTCACAACATTACACCTTATGAAGTTAAATATCCTTACCCAATCAACATTTTCCCTGAATTCATGAAAGAAATTCACTTCATGCTCAGCTTCGAAACATGAAACTTTAACGCGCTTCCCAAGGTTAACCACATTATCATAAATCTTATCTGACTTTCCATTTAGGTACCGGGGCAAGACAACCATGACGCGATGACCACGGGCTGCAAGCGCGATGGGGAGGGAGCCACACACATCCCCCAAGCCACCAGTTTTAGAATACGGTTCTGCTTCGGCTGTCACAAAAACTATGCTGAATGTCACTTTAATTTCTTCTAAATCTTCTTTAGATTTTTCTTTCAGCTTGGTGGGCACTTTGGATTCTTCTTTCGATGTGATAGAGGTGATTAGTTCGTCCTCCAATTCCTCTTCGGTTGTAACGACAGCGACAACATGAGCACTTCCTGTGTATATGTTTTAGTTAATAACTTTTCAAGATCAATGATTTTCAACGAAAACAAAAAAAGAGCAGAGGAATAAGAAAGACTTCTGTTTTTGGTTTCCAAAATGTGATTGATTTTTCTCTTAGTTTTTTCTTAATGTATTTAACTGCTACTTATTATTATTAGTGTGTTTATTATTCAGGATAATTTGAGGAGGTATCCAATGGATGTGAGGTCCAGGTTTCAGTACTTATTATGCTGTTACATTCCCCAATATCAAACTTCTATGAAGAGAAGAGTGCAAATTAGTAAAAAACCACATTAATTTGCCAACAAATATCTAATGATTCTACTATAATCATGAAAAGGACTATTCCTTGTATTTTTGCACAACACCATTCAAACTTTTGTCCTAGATGCCATTGTTTGCATATTCTAAGTAAATACGGAATAAATTTTAAGAAATACGCAACAGCTTTAATTGTGGTTCTCAGATCTTAGGAAAGCAACCCAAATCAATTTCCTGTTCTGCAGAGTAATCAAACAAAAGTTGAAAGCGACATAGTATCACAACTGTCTCATGGGAGCCCAAAACTTTCCAATTGGGAAATCACATGAGTTCGCCTCTCCTCTTTCTTTTCCTTATACAACTATTTCAAAAAGAAAATCTGATTATACATGTGAATCCCAATATCCCATTAAGGAGCCTCGATTCAAAACCCAAAATTATTATACAATATATATAAAAGTTGGTAAAAACTAATTACAAAATCTAGAAAAATTCAACGAGATACGTTCCCAATATGCGTTCGTCTATAAAATTATGCGCGTGAACTTGAGCAAAGGTTGCAAATTGATCACTAAAAACAAATATAATAACAGAGAAGTAGAGCTCCTAATCAACTAATAAAAAGATGAACGAGAAAATGACGAAAATTAGTACCGTTGGGTTCTTCCACTGGCGAATTTAACTCGGGATCCTCTGCATCTTCCGACGAAGCTGACAGATGTGGTCCGTCGTGTGGCAACCCAACCTCAACCTGGCTCTTTTCCGGTACGCAGCGCCGCCGCAGCGCGTGATCCGGAGGTCTCTGCCAGTGGGTCCCAGCGCTGACAGCGATATGGGTCAGGGAAGAGGTGGAACAAAGCTGACGTGGCAGGAGAGGGTAGTTCTTAGACGAGCGAGATAAGGTCGCGGGAGAAGAGAAGAAGAGCGTATGCGTCGCCATGGATTCGGTTGGTTGCTTCGAGAGAGAGAGAGAGAGAGAGAGAGAGAGGGAAGAGTAATGAATGAATGTTAATAGTGTCTAAACTAAACTAAAAGGATCTAAATTGAAGAAGGGTTTAATTTTAAAGGGAGAAAGAATGGAAGAATGGTTGCGTATTGGTTTTCCCGGGAGCGTCGGGGTTTTAAAAATAGAGCTTAATTAATAACTAAGATTGACGACCTTAATACCAAGGAAAAGGGATCGCTGGATCCGATGCCAATCGGACAGCCTTTTATCCACAGCCGTCCGATTAAATAGGGATGGATCTTCCGTCGGATTAGCATTTAGCACTCTATTTATTTATTGAGTAACGCTAGAATCAAACATATAGGATGTCAAACACGATCCAAACGTCGACTGTTAAAATTTCAAACGGCCGATCCAAACCGTTCAATATGATCTCTATATTAAAATATCCTTGAAAATCAAATTTTATATATTTTTTTTCAAATTTTCTAACTATTTTTTTCGAATTTTCGAAATTAGAGGGTTCATAAATTTTTAGATTGAGCATTTTAAAAAATTCCAAAAAAATAGTAAAAAAATTTGAAAAAATAAAATTTGGTCTCCACGAAGATTTTATAACGTAGAACAATTTGAACGGTTTGGATCGGTCATTTTAATTTTAAAAATTAAAATTTTATCATGTTGGACAAGTGTATTTGTCCTATATGTTTGACACTAGCCACTCCCTTATTTATTATTATTATTTGTAAAAAGGGTCAAACTAGTTAAAGTAAACTGAAGAGTCAAATTCAAATATATATTTTTTGATGATTGAGTCAAATTCAAATAGCTTTAGTAAATAGTAAGTTAGTAACAGAGAATCCAGACTTTGTGGTGGATGGATCATGGATCCGTGAGCGTATCGAAATTTGTGGTGTTTCCAGCTGGTGGGAAGCTTGCTTAAAAAAAGAGAGATCTTGCCATGCATTAAATGACGTGGCAAGAGAGAGCTGAACGAGTTGCATGTGAATGTGATCAACTGATCATGTCCGGATAGCCGGATATATATTTATTTATTTTTCTTTTGTTTCTTTTTATTTTTATTTTTTTGGTTGAGGATGTTATGTCAGGTTCCATGCTCCATTGCTCCGTGCTTAGTCTGTTAACAGTTTGGTCTGTGTTCCATTAATTAGATCCTAGGCGGTGCATTTTTTTAGAGCTAAATTTATCTCAATGATTTTACAGACGATTTTAATTATTTTTCCGTATCAAAATTATATTCGTTTAGCATGAAAATTCGTATATTTCAAAAAATAATTCAGATATAAGATGGAATTATTTTTATCAGGAAATAAAGCAAAATACTTTTCTTATTTCAAAATCTAGGACTGAATGAATCACCTAAATGATAGATTTTTCTTTTATATTTGTAAAACATAGGTGGAAAAAAATATCACAAAATTATGCTTGATTTTTCTTTTTCTTATTAAATCACCTCTGGCAAGTATTGTATTTATGCAATCATTTTATCAGTTACAACGGTTATACATGAAAAAATTAACCAAGTTTCATGTAGCTTAAACTAACAAAATGTTGTTGAACCATTTACTTTTTCAGAAAATAAACATCTTTGGCCAGCTTTAACAAGTTTTTACTAAGGCAAAAAAAATAATAATAATAAATAACTTCCAAAGTCTTTTCTTATGGCGCAAACGTTTTTTTTTTTATCAAAAGAGAAAACTCACAAATTTAGCTTCTACATTTTAATACATGCAAGAATATTACGTAATTTAGAGCTATGGAATTAAATTTATATACATCAACTAGTTATATCGATGGTCGGTATCGAATTTTTACATTTTGCTTATACATTTGCATTTTCATACTAAATGAATTTAATCTTTATAATTTTCAATAAGCAAGTATTGCTTAAGACCCAGAATAGCCCAAAAAATTTGCATTGAAGTAATTAAATTAAATTATACCAATAGCAGCGACAAAAATTTATTATAGTGATTTATGAGCTCCCTTGCTGAATAATGGAGTTCAAAAGTCAATGACATTTTTTCCGCTTATAAAGAAGTTTTATCTTTTAAATTTTATATAATACATTAAGCTGGACAAAAAAAGAATTACCAGAAATAGTGTCTTTGCTAGAGCCACTGACGTTGCACGTGTTGATCAATCCAACATATTAATTGAGGATTTTTATGATTGAAAAATATCATGGATCTCACACGTCAGCGACTGAGAGAACGCGCTAGAACTAGAAGGCGCAACACAAAATTCCAAACTCACCAGTTACGCAATCCATAGTGTCTCTTCTTCAGTTTGATTATGTACAGATGTACTAGGACAACTGGACAAGGCACCGCAGCATGTAATTACCTCCTTGCCTCGTGCCTCCAGGCTCCAGCCTCCTTCCAGGTGAAGGATGAGAATTACCGAGTAGCACAGTATTAGATCAGAAGGATTTGTATTGTGACCATCAGACCATGACAGAAAATATCACAAGGTCAGGATTGGTCCCGACAAAAGAACTGTCTCACTGGGCCTCAGTGCCTAGTTTAAATTGATCTCAAACTATTGATCAACGTTCGGCCTTGCAGTTCCAGATATAATTTTCGGCCCATGGACTTGCATGTCTAGAATTATTCCTTCTTTGGCATCACGGTTAGACCTGTCTAGGGGTGAAAACGGTGATCGTTTTGATCGTTCTTTCGTTTCGTTTCGTCCAAAACGAAACGAAACGGTTAAAGATTTTTGTTGCGTTTTAAAAACGGAACGGTTAACGAAAGCTTGAAATGGTTTCGTCCATGTGTATTTTCGTGGTATTTTCGTGATTTCGACCGTTTCGTTCAAAACGAAACGATTAACGCAAATTATAGTCAATTTCGTGACCAAAACGAAACGGTTAACGCAACTGACCATTTTCGTGGTCGTTTTAGACGTTATGCACCCCTAGACCTGTCAATATTCCGTTCCCCACCATTGTTCCGTTCCGTTCCATCTGAACGGAACGTTAAATGAAGCAGAAAATCAATTCCGTTTTTGAAAACGGAACGGAAACGGAAATGAAAAAAATGAACGGAACGTAAACGGAACACGGAAATGGACGAAAATAGGCTGAAATCAATAGAAAATGGAGGACGGAACGTTAAACTGTTCCGTTTGACGAAACACAACAAAAACGGAATAGATTTATATTCCGTCGACTGGAACAGAACGGAAACGAAACATACTATTTCCGTGTTTCGTTTTCACATTTGACACCCCTAATCACGGTACAAGTACAAGTGAGTGCAGGTTCAGGAGTGTGATGTGTGCATTTTGAGACAATTGTCGACGCTGTTTTCATATATATACTGTCATACTGATATATTGGGTTTTGTATCAACATTAATAATAGAAAAGTGGTGGGGGTTGTTTTCATGTTTTGACCCTACTTTATTGAAAAAAAAAAAAATTCTCAGAAAAAAAATGGTTAACATTTTGAAACCGGATAAATAATGCTGGTGGAAACATATTGTAAGACGATTATTGGGAACGTGCTTGTAATTACACGTTCCTGGGCATTACATAAAGACACAAAAAGTTCAAATGTAAATCCCCATTATCTAGATATTGGATCTTTAGAGATTGGAATATAGACCACAATTACATTGTATATATATATACTACAACCAGGCTGTATCAATGTTTTTAGGCTGGGGTTAATTAGGAGGTAGACATAAGACACTAGATAGTAAATAGTATAGATTGGGACTGAACATCAGTTAAACGAGTTGAACTAGATGGTGGTAACGTTTATTAGATTTTTTAAGATGGTTTCATGTAATGCGAATATGACAGTGCGTCTACCATTTTCTCTAAAGAAAAAGGAAATCCCAGCGCCTCATTTCTTTCTGTATATACTTTATTTAAAAAAGCTCAGCCTTTTAATGTTTCTGGAACTAGTTTTTAATGGTCAACTCCTAACAGCAATAGATTAACCATTCCTCTTACAATTGATCAACAAAAATAACTCTCAGGAGACAGGTTTGGTGTTCTTAAATTAAATGAATTGAATTACAGGCTGTGTTTGGATGGTGGGAAGTGGGAAGAAAGAATAAGGAATAAGGAATTCTTTTCAATAAATTTATTCCTAACCATCCAAACTCTTCACAAAAGTTACACACTTCCCAATAAATTTACCTCTTCCCAATAAATTTCTTCCCTTCTTCCTTCTTCCTACCTTATTCTCAACACATCCAAACGGAGCCACAGATCGGACCCTCATCCTAGGATTCCTATCATGTTGTTCATATATTTCAAATAAACATGAATGGATACACTAATATCAGTTAATCAATTAGCAGTTAGCCAGTGACTAGCTAGTATCAATAAATTAAATCATAATTACTCTACAGAATAACAGTAAGACATCCCAATGACCAAATGGAACTCCTACATTTTCCTTGACATGAACAACAATCACACTTTCCCTGATTTTAAACTTCTAAGGTGTCATTGTACCAAGTACCTGTACCAGTCAGGAAACAAGGCTTCAAAACAGAAAGGAGCCTTCAGACTTTATGATCAACAGAGAACAAGCTCAGCCGCTCAGGCCTTGTCTATCCATGTCTATCATCAGCTTCAATATCAGTAGATCCACCACCTATATTAACCAAGATACAAGACTTTATAACAAAGCTAAAATTGTGATGAATTATATTCTGAGTTCCATTGCATCTCAGCTAGCTAGCCCCATGCAATGTACCAAGCACCCAAACCAATAAGAGGGTGGTAAGGTGCCGCCTCTCAAACATCCAAAACCAATAAGTGAATATTCAGACTCAGAGCAAGCTTTCCCTCTCCCCCTCCCAAATGTGACCCCTCGTTTTATTTGAACAATCCTTACCATTGAGCCATTTAACCCAATTCCGAGTTCAGCTCACATTAGGTGCAATACTCCACAGGTCAAAATCTGAACCATTCACAAAGAATTTGAAAGCTACCTGCATCACAAATATTGTCCCATGAATTGGGTCTGACCTGAATTGTATAACCTAACCAATCCATGTGGAATATTCCAGAGTATCCGACTAAATTATATGTTACAGTTCCAAAGAGGGGAATGCAATAACTTCTCAAATTCAAGTTTTTACATTAGATTTGGAGAAACCTAGGGTCCGAAAGGAAAAAAAAATGAGAAAGAATTAAATAATAAGAGACAGGAATAAAAAAAATAAAATGGACCCAAAAATATCATAGAGATTTGCATAAAATAAAGGAAAAAAAATGTAAAATTAAATGCAAACCACTTTAACTGAAAATGACTAAACATGCTTCCAAGGTGACAAGAAAATTTTGAAAGGATCAGCACATATTTTGTGATCAGTGAAGAGAACACAATAACTCTAGGAAAACATGGGGTAAATTAAACCGACAAAAAATGTAGGGAGAAGTCTAGGCCAACAATCAAGCTTGGAATGAAGCCCACGCCTTTTATTTAGTGCTACCAGGAAAAAGGGGCAAGAGAAAGAGAAGGGCAGTCTGGGCAGAGACTCCAAAGAATAATGCGCGGGTTCTGTTTCCTTTGCTCAAGGATAGAGCTAAAATATAAACATCCAACTTTAGTTGTGCATTTTTTTTTTGTGCAATTTGAGCATTTGATATCTTATCAAAGGTCGTACGCTATAAAAAGTTGAATATTCACTTGGTCGATGAACAATTAAATTTACAAAAATTTGACCGTTTTTATATGAATATTATGCAAATATATCATATATAAGCCATATTTGCATTGTCTTATTTTAAAATTAAAAAATATAAATTATTTATCAATTGTTAAAACTTTAAACTAATTAATTAAATGAAAAGTCGATACTGTTGAGCTAAGTAAAAGGCGTCAATTTCGAAGAATTACTAATTAATTATACTCAATCCGGTTTGGTTCGACTGATTAATCCCACAATGAAGAACTAAAATTAATTCAATAATATAAATAAACTCTTTGCATGACATTGGTCGTGGTTCTATGCAACCACATCCCTGGAGCCCGAGTCTATGGACTCCAATAGGGAACGTGCAACATGCACGTGTAGCATCACATAAAATTTGATGACTAAACATGTTTCCTCTTTCATTGTGTACATATAAATATAATAAATATATAAATGTGTTTGCTTTCCCTCAGTACGCGACATGCGTACTCAGCAATATTTTTTACCCTTTTTCATGGGAAAAAGAGAAAACACATCTTTTTAATCCAGTATTACTATATAGTACACATGAGTACATGACCTTTTTCACTATTTGAGAGATTTTGAGTTATTTTGTCACGTATATACTTGAAATTTTTAATTAGATTCTGTATCAAACCTCACTTCTTATAGATACAACCCGTTATATGTACTTCCAAATTTAATCTTATAAACAATCCAAACTCTTCACAAAATTACACACTTTCCAATACTTCTTTTCTTATTCTCATTATTCTCACACCATCCAAACGGAACCATATGTGGAGACCACTCCGCTTGGATCAAAAAAAGATGAAAGCAAGTTTATTATGCGAGATTGATCGATTGTAATCAATATCGTACATTTTACTTGTACATTTAAATTTTTATACTAAATGAATTTTGAACTTTATGATTTTCGGCTCCGTTTGGATGCGTTGAGAATAAGGTAGGAAGAAGGAAGAAGGAAGAAGAGAAGAAATTTATTGGGAAGGGATAAATTTATTGGGAAGTGTGTAATTTTTGTGAAGAGTTTGGATGGTTAGAAATAAATTTATTGGTAAAAAGTGGTTATTCCTTATTTCGAAAAGAAACCATCCAAACGGAGCCTTAAATAAGCAAGTATTGCTTCTGAGTTCTGACGCAGAATACCCACAAAATCTGTATCATTATTCATAGTTAAGGATGTCAATTATTATTTTTTATGTTAAAGAAGTATATTAATTCATGAACTTATAATATGTCAAAAAAAAAAGTTGTAATAAGATGCCTCTGATAATGATTACTAGATAGTAGATACCTCGTCGTCTTTAGGTGTGTGGTCCTTTCTACCACGTCCAAATAAATTGACCCTCTCTTATAGTATAGTAAATCGTCTAATTCCCACATAAAAATTTGAGCATCTCGAGAACAACACAAACAAGAACAGATAACAACATCTAATTTTTGTTAAATTATTTAACGAGTTTAATATGGTATGAGAGGTGTTTCAAAGATGTTCCAATCAGAGTAACATGGTACAGAGTAAGATTTTATTTACATATACCATGAAAAATACAGCGACGCTATCAATAAGCCGTAATATATTAATTTCTTTAAATTCTGTTAGATACAGTTGTGGTTGACCTTAAGCACTCATCTTAGTTATTTAAATACATCCCTAGTTAAAAATAAGTCGGCCAAAGGGAACAAATAAATTTTAAAATGAACCAAAATTGTATTAATTCTATACTAAAAGTAATAGAGATAATATTTTATTTGATTTTGATAGTAACTAGCTAATGCATCGCGCTTCGCGCGATGTAAGATTGATCTAAATCAATTATATTATTTATTTTAGTGCATTATTTTTTTTTCATTAAGTTTTAAACTGGCATGTTTGATATGCCATGTTTTCTATTGTCATAGAATATTTTGAGCACCCTACTTATGGCCTTTAAATATAAAGTATATATAAGTTGCGATACATGGGAAGCGTTTTGATTATCTACTTTTTTTGGTGGCCGTTCTTGTTCTTTTATATTTTTTTTTATTTGTTCGATAGTTTTTTGTATAGTAAAAAAGAGGCATTAATTAAATAGATCAATTGAAGAGTTTCAGTAACTAAATAGATCGAGCATGCTATGAATAGCTAAATAGAGGTTACCAAGGATGGCAGAAATAGAGAACTGTTTGGCCTGTGATATTTTTTTCTCATTTTGAGAGAGGTCTTGGATGGAATGAGGGCAAAATCTTAGTCTAAAGGGCTAGAGAATGAAGTGTTTCGTGAAGCCAATTTCTGTAAATCAAGTAATAGATAACCAATTAGCAGGATAATCAAAATGAATATATTTAAAAAATACTAAATAATTTCTTTAGTAAGTTTTCTGACTGGATAGTAGGTTTTTGGAATATAAAATAGTTCTAATGATATTTTTTGAACCTTACTTACAAGAGCAAAGAAAGAAGTATTTGGATTATATAACTGCAGTTCAATTTTTTTTCATTCTCTTATACTTCTAAAAGGAATATTTTGACCTGCAAGCGTATGGTAACTATAGTTGGATTCAATCTACATATATAGAAAGGCAAAATTAGAAATCAACTTGAGAATATCTAAGGTCATATTAGTGCGATGATGACGCATATTGGTATGGTAGCAAGAAAAACAAAAGCAACTTAGTACATGGATGTACCTGAAACAACCCTCAGCTTGTCCAGATGATTGAAATCTAGCAATTTTCTTTTCATGATCTTCTCTCCAACAAACTGATCTTTCCTAGCAATTGGAAAATGTAGATTTTCAAGATTTGATAATAAAAAATAACAATAAATGATGTATGGCTTATCTTTGAATTACATGACCTTTCTTCATGAGATTTCTTTCATTCCTCTGCTCAACCTTATAAAGCGCATAGAACTCACGACACAATCACTGTGAATATAACCCCCCATTGAGACCAAAAAACACAAAAAACTTCTTTGGTTGGATATCGAAGTACTCACCAAACAGTTATGCGGCACATCAATTTTTAAGCTAATAGATGTGTTCAACTTAACTTTTGACTGACACTGAGAGGTGAAATGAAAATCATATCTGCATGTTAAAAAAAAGTATCAAATATAATGATGATTGTGTAAATTGTAAAGGAGCACCAAATGAAGGCAAAATGGTCAAACCTATCTTTTAACGATAAAACTTCATGACATGTCTGGATGCTCTATTGGTTGGGTAAATTTACATTAATCAAAAATAAATTTTGGTATGCAATCCTAGATGCTTTCAGCAATGGAAATTTTATGATAAATACTATAGCCTCTCTAGTATTCTAAGCAATCCTGAATAGGTAACCAACATTGAGCCTATATATGGTTAAAATCAAGAAACATAATAGTATATGTAGACTACATGAAGTACATGAACGATCAGAGGTAGATAACAATTCAAGTTCTTTCGTTGAGACTTGAGAAGATTGCAAGAAATAAAATATAATTTCCAAAAAATATTTCTGACTTTATGTTTTGAACAAACCTGAAGTTTAGAGTGTGACATTGGTAGAAATTTAACCTCATCTTACCCATCAAACACCTAAAATTTAAATCCAAGATAGATAAATAAGAAATTACTGATTTAATCTAAATCAATTATATTATTTATCTTAGTGCATTATGAGGAAAAGAGGGAGAAAGAACACACATACCTTGTCAGACAACAGGAGCAAGGAGAATGGCCAGTGACAGCCGTACCTTTTCTGCTGTGCTTCGTTTGGATCTAGAAATAATATTTTTTTTTGGGCACTGCCGCTTGCTTGCATACCTTCGCCACACTGGGTACCCACGCCAAATAGATTGCTTGTTGTATAAAAATTCAGCACCTTCAACAGTAGCAGAAAAATCTATTTGTCACAACTATAATAATCATACAAAAATTTGGTATGCGTAATTACATACCATAATTTAAATAACAATAAATATTGGATCATTCAAATCATTATCTGTTGTAAGGTAGTTTAGCCATTTGATCAAAATAGATCACCACAAAGCCAATGTACCAACACCTGAAAGAGGTAGGTACATAAAAGAATCAAAACATAAATGATCTGAGTAAGAAATAGCATAACTTTTAAAGACGAAAGTGCCCTCCGGCCATTTGACTAAGAAATAGTTAGAAATAATATTAAAAAAACTTGAACTAATGACCACACACCCGAGAAATTGCAAGGGAGAAAGAAACTTGAACTAATGACCACACACCTGAGAAATGCTTAATCTGGAATCTCGTCCCCAAGCACGAAGCACGTACAAAGCAAAACAAATTCTGAGTAGAAAATATCCCAAGCATGTCTGGCCATCGCCGCAAAAATTCATCAATAATAATGAATCAATATAAATCTACTGTAATATAACATTTGAAAGAAAAAGTATAAACTTTTTTTTATCCTAAGAGGCTTCCAATCGTTTAAATTTGGTAAACTCTATAGCATTTCAAATTTACGATATGTAAGCTTTTTTTGTGGAATAGGTCCGGTGCTGGTCTTCGTAACAAAAAGCCTCAAGAACATCCATAATCACACCAGAAAAAAAGAAGTTAGATAAACCCACACCAACTTAATAGGCTGCAAACTTTCTCATCATGAGGGTAAGAAACTGAGCCGCTTGTTTACAAATTTTTGCCTAAGAAAAGAACATCAAATTCTTTCTCAACAGTTTCCAAGATAAAACATGATGGAAATAATAAAAGAGGTACATAAAAATCATACCTAAGCGTCGATAATTGTAGAAGAGATGTACCCCTACAAGTGCATCCTTGGAGTCCCTGCTGACAGTGGCAGGCTTCTCATCCTAATAAAATAGTACCAACAACAATTATCAAAAGCAACTCCATTTTACATATCTACCCTGGAACTGTACAGTTTCCTGACCCAACAGCTATATCACATTTCTATCCCATATAGAATTGAAACTGTGAGCTGAACACACACACGGTAAGTGAAAAACAAAAGGAGAAGAAAAAGAAACTATTAGGCATACCATGAATACTAAGTAGGGCACCTAGTATACCCCCCATCCATTTCCTTCTTCCCCCTTGCATCACTGGTTTCCTTGTTTATCTCGGTTGTCTTCATTAAGACATTCCACTGCATCTTAACCGCAATACCTGTACTGTGGACCTGAAAGTTAGCTGAACCTAATTTTGGTCCAGTATGGCATTTGCATAACCGAAATTTAATTAAGCCCTTATTGCACTTTGCTTGATTATATGGTAAATCTCAGATGTAAAATAAAAAAAGTTAGAAACATTATGATATTATTAGATTAGTACAATAGAGCCATCAACCAAAATCTTTATGATCAATTGAGCTTGTTCAGCACCCATTTGTTTTTGAACTACAACACCAAACAAAAGCTATTTCTTTATTGTATTATTTTGATTACAAATTACAATATGGACCAAAGGCACACATATACCTCAAAGGCTTCAAAGACCGAAAAGAGTAATTATGAAGATGCATATTTTTCATGTAGACATCAGAGGGGGCACAACCTGCAGTTGGCGAGGACCTTTGGCTCTCTTGATATCTCCAATGCAATTTGTCTCATCCAAGTATATATAAGCCTAATTAAAAAAATCCATAAGAAACTATATTGATCTATTTTACACAGCAAGCTGGGCACATCTGAGAACATAACCCTTTTTTCCATCTTGATTTATCATAACTTTCAGCTAGTACTCACACCTTTCATGCCAACACTAAATGTCAGCCTGCTACCTAACCGACATAAGCCATACCTCACAAAGGGTTCAGAATGAACAACATGCTTTTACCAGAATTGAAGATTCGAGGTATAGAATCAAAAGTAGTAGGGAACCAAAATCATGCCCATAATTTCCAAATTGATAGAAAAACTAACATGGTACTAAAAAAAAAAATTATGCCACTATGAGCCATAGTATCGATGAGGGATTTGTATTTATTTCAGTGAGGGGAACAATAAATCAAGTATTATAAGATAAAGCATGTGTCATACCTTAAGCAAAAAGAGAGTGTTCATTTGTTAACTAACATCTCAGTAGTGTGGAAGCATTTATGTTGCAAAAAAAAAACATAAACTCAAAGTAACGAACCTTGAAGAGCAAAAAAAAATGAAGATAATTATGACCATGTTGTTAAACTCACATATTAAGAAGCAAAACATAGATCCAATATATGACCATTTTACTTTCACAAAACAAATTTTGCTAAATAGAATACATATCTCAGAAGCATGGATTCGATGAAAAAATCGAGACAGAACTGGTGTGAACAGTCCAAAGTGGTTTAGTTTTTGTAGACCAGCCCTGAAAAAATCGAAAAATCAAAATTAGAAATAAATCCCCAACTTTCACAATTAGCATTTTTCTAATCAGAAAAACTGATCGTTAACACTGATTGTCATAGAAAAAATGGTACTATGGCTTTACTATTAACAAATTCCTGAGACCTGTACCAAGCAAGAAAGCAAGGCCTTAGAGAGAAATACTAAGCTTACTCAGGCCTCATTTTGTCTGGGCCTCTGGAAGACGAAAGACAGGAAGCTGATCAGACCTAGCAATAAAAGCAAATAACAGCACACTAAAGTATAGAAAATAGTAGCCATCCAAACATGCCAAGAAAAGGAAAAAAAATAAAGCACTATTCGTGCAGAATATAGCCCCAATAACCCAAAAAAAGGAAAAATACCCAAGAAGCACAATTTACTGGCAAGCAAGAACCAAATGAAGAAGGGAAAAAAAAGAAAAGCAACAGTCAAAAGGCGAGGAATACCTTAGGAAACAGCAGAAAGCGACCAGAAAGGACCGCAGGCAACCTGGAAAAAAATTAGCAAAGAAATTAGCAAAATAGATAAAAGGAGAACACAGAGAAAGGTAAACTATACAGACCGGAACATAAAAGAATGCTGGAAAGAACCAAACTGAACATAAAAGCACCACACCAGGCCTTACAACAACACCCGATGACAGCAAAACGACCAAACAGGAAAGGAGAAAGCTAGCCATGAATCGGGAAAAGCAAGGAAATAGAAAAAAATCAATGCAGATTAGGAAACAAAAAATCGATGCACCAAATCAATGAAGCCTCACAAACCCTCTCATCACTCTATTACCTCTCTCTCTCAGTCGTCTCTCTTCCTGCCTCACTCCGCAAACCCTAGATCCATCGAAAATTGAAGAGAGAGGAACAGTCTGGGAGAAGATTTTGTGCAGCGAGAGAAACCCTAGATCCATCGAAGCGAAAGGGACAGTCTGGGGAGGAAGCTTCGCGAAAGCGAAAGAAAAGGCAGCGGTAGCGGAGACTAAGGGCTCAGATTCATTTCAGAACAGTAACACAACCGTTCCGATTTGAGCTCTTTCTACAGTGAAATGAAGCTTTGAAATTGAATTATTATATATATATCAGTCCCGTCATTTCTTTCGTACATTAATATGGAGGAAAAGGATAACTGGTTAATGGGTGGAGCAGCTGACGTGTTGATCAATCCAGCATATTGATATTAGTTGCAAAATTATGATAGAAAAATAAGGGCTCGTTTGGTAGTGCCAAGTTTAGCTTGATTTTTTAATCAACGAGCTAACCTACATGTCTTGCATCGCCAAACAACTTTGGGGTCAACGGGATTAGTACTACCTTCCTAACTTGGCCATATGTTTAAGTTTTTCTCAAACACCAAATTTTTTTTTATATCGTATATGAAGAGAAAAATTTTGAGAAGAAACTTTTAAAATTTAAAATATAATATTTCAAATTTCAAATTTTCAAATTTCAAATTTCAAATTTCAAATTTTCTAATTCAAATTTTAATTTTTCAAAGTTTCAAATTTTGAAAATATCAAGATTTAAAATTTTTTAATTCTATAATGTCTAGATTAAAATGAATGTTATAATTGAATACATTTACTTTGATCACTAACTTTTAACCTATCATGTCAAACAACAATTACTAACTTTAAGTTAGTACTAACTTTTATTAACTTTAATCTCAAACACTAATCCCAAAATGCTAACTTTAGGGGGGCGTTTGTTTGTGTAGTAAGGAGTTGCATAACTTAAGGATGCCTAAGTGTTTATGTAGTGTTATGTAATAGATATTTGGTTGTGTAGTAAGGATGACTAACTTAATGCATGCATATATTCATGTCAAAAGACTAAAATGCCCTTAAATTTGAATTAGTATTATGTATTATGTTGTGAGCTAATTATTGTTAATTATTAATTATTATAAAAATTAATTATTAATGATGATAATAAATAATTTTTACTATTATGAAATATTAATAATTACTTTTAATTAAATATTAAAAATATTATTATTTATTTTATAATAAAAATTATTATTGATTAATTATCTTCAATTAATTATTATTCTTAAATCATTATTATTAATAATTAATATTACTTGTTAAATATTATTAATTATAATAATTAATCTTTGTTATTAATTATGATTTTTTTAATAATTATTGTTACTTATTAAGTATTATTATTTATTAATTAATATTAATTAATTTTTAATTTTTAATTATTATAAAAATTAATTATTAATGATAATAAGAAATCATTTTATTATTATTAAATATTATTAATTATGTTTAATTAAATAATATAAATTTTTTAATTATTTAATAATAAATCAATATTGTTTATTAATTATTATTATTACTTGTTATATATTATTATTTATTAATTATAATAATTAATATTTATTACTAATTATGATTTTTTAATAGTTATTGTTACTTATTAAATATTATTATTTATTAATTATTATTAATTATTATTGATTATTAAATATTATTATTAATTATTTCTAAAGGGTATTGTTGGAAAAAAAAATTAAAGGGGTCCGGTGCATAACTTATGCAACCTATTTAGGTTGCATAACTTATGTACCCTTAAGGCATCTTATGTAAGAGGTGTTTGGTGACTTAAGGATACATAACTTAAGTTATGCACCCTCACCCTTTAAGTCACAAACAAATAGACCTGGGCAACGTATTAAACGAAAACGGAATGAGGCATTCCGTATTCCGTTCCGTTTCAACAAACGGTATGTACCAGCTGATTCGTATTCGTTCCGTTTGGATGGAACGTAGCGGAACGGTATAATTTACACTGTATTTCACATAAACGAATCACGAATTGCATTCCGTTTTCCGTTCCGTTTGCGAAACGGAATGAAATTTTGTTCCATTATACGTTTCACATGGACGGAACGGAACGGTTTCGCGTATTCGCGGTATACCGCGCCCACCCCTACAAACAAACACCCCCTTAATCCTTAATTCCACTAAACTTTGACATTTGATGTTGCCAAACGACCCCTAATAGGATAGCATGGATCTCTCACACGTCAGCGACTGAGGGAATGGGCTAGAAGGCGCAAGACAAAAATCCAAACTCATCTATCGCCATTTAATCATTTATGCATTGTCTTGTTTTCTTCTATTTGGTCATACTGGACAACACACACTATTTACCTCCTTGAAGAATTACAGGATGTAACCACGACAGATAAAATAACTTGATTTCTCAGCAAAGTAGTCATATTCCACTCAGAAAATATGTAATATTACAATTTACAAGGAACAACTTGTAGGATAGGTCAACGATGAGAATTGGTCCCGACAAAAGAGAAGTCTCACTGTGATAGGCCTTATTGATATAATCTTGCGGCCCGTGGGCTTTAATCCACTAGCTAGAATTATAATCCTCCTGCTTTTCTTTTGGGAATTAGTTTCTTTTTATTTGGTACTCGGAATAGGAAAAAACTGATACCGTATAGAACGGTACTAGTGCAGGTATCAGGAGAGTTCTTTTTGAGCGTCTATTGTTGAAGCTGTTTTGATGTACTGCATTAATGCTTATTTCAAAAAAAAAAAAACAAAAACAAAATGTTAACATTTTACAACCAGATAGATAATGCTGGTAGGTAACATATTGCAAAATGCTTATTGCGAACGTGATTGCAGTTATGAATTCTCGGGCATTATAAATAGATCTTATTAGAGAAAGATGTCATGGCTTCGTTCCCTAAGAACCAAAAAGTCCAAATATTTCATTCCAATTATTAATTAACAGATATTGCTTACAGTAGGATTTGAAGGTGAACCGTTTGGGGTGTTCGGTACATACTGATTGGGAAGTTCATTATATGGTAATATTAAATAGAGTCGTCAAAATAGCTTCAAGTACTGAGAATCTGACAGTGCGTATACCAATTTTTCTGAAAGAAAAAGAAATCCCAATGCCTCATTTTTTTCTATATACCTATTTTAAACATATCACCCTCTTATTGTTTATTATGAAAATAGTTATTAACAGTTGACCACTTCTAACAACCATAGATTATCCATTTCTTTAGCAATTAGAGATCTATCATTTCTTTTCCTTTTATTTTCATATACGTAATAACAATAACAATAAACATAAGGAGGCAGAATTGGTGCTCTTAAACGAAATGGATTGGATTACAGATCCTCAACCCAGGATTATATCCTGTTGTTCATATATTTATATTTCAAAATAAACATGAAGGATACACTGATACCAGTTAAATATTTAGCAGTGAGCCTGTGAGTAGTAAGACATATCTTCAGTGTGAACAAATGGAACTTTGAAATTTTCATCAACATGAAACTAATACCAAGTCATGTTATCTGTACCAATGGAGAATAAAGGCTTCAAAACATAAAGGAGTTGAGAGTTCAGACTTCATGATCAATCGTTAATTAGGTGAGCTGGTGACTCGTGTCAACAAATTATACCATAACCACCGTCAACACAACACATCCCTAATGACTAAAAAGAACTCTAACATATTCATTGTCATGAACATTATTCACACCTCTCTTACTTTTAAAACAAATATAAGATGCCCCACCATTTACCAGTAAGGGAAAAGGACCTCGAAACATAAAAGTGCTTATACCTTATGATCAATAGACAACAGATTCAATACCAGTAGATGCACTGTATTTCCCTTCATACCAGCCTCTGTACCAAAACTTTGACCATGTTGGAATAATATTCATAATTCCATTTCATCTCAGCTAGCTACCCAGCGCCAATATCAATAAGAGCTGCATAAGATGTCTCTCCTAAGTCCTAACTGAAGTTTAATTACCCCAAGTCAATTATAGTGATAGGCTAATTACTATTCCAAACTCCAAAACTCATTTCTCTGTAATTTTAATTACCCACTTCCCCCTCCCAAATATTCCTGATTTAATCTGAATAATTCATAATTTAGCCCCATTACTGAGTTAAGACTTTTTTTCACATGCAAAGGTGCAATCCACAATAGTTATAAAATCTGAACCATTCACAGCTGCCCGATTCACATAAACTGCTCTGTGATTTGCATCTGACGGTCTGAATTGTCTGACCTGACTAATCCACAACATAGATTACTTCATAGACAGACTCTGCTGATTTTTTAGGTACACTAATTTGCCAAATCCCTAAGCTTTTCCACAACATTCGGGGGAACCTAGACTCCAAAAGAAAATGCAAAATAGAGAAATAACATAATAATAACAGTAACAGACAGGAAATAAAATCAAATTAAAAAAAGACCCAAAAAATCCCATGGAAATTTGCATAAAATAAAGTAAACATTTTGTAAAATATGTAAACTTAATATGCAAAGCGTAATATCTGAAATTGGGGAAAAGTGCGCTGAGGTGAGAAATAAGGGGAAAAAAATTGAAAGGATCAGCACATATTTTGTGATCAGTGAAGAGAACACAATAACTCTCAGGAAAACTTGGGGTAAATTAAACCCACAAAAATGTTGGGAGAAGTCTAGGCCAACAATCAAGCTTGGAATGAAGCCCACGCCTTTTAATCCAACCCATATCCACATGCAAACGAGATGTTTACATTTGTAGAATTACAATGTAGAAGAGGTTGCGACAGTCGCAATGCCACACTCTGGCAAAGAACAAGGGCCCTCTTCAAATTTGATACCCACAAAAGAGCTCACCTGAGATGGTATTGTTATTGCGTTTGTTCTCTTGCTCAGACCTTTTACTATACCATCATATCCTTTCCTTCTTTGTTATCAGTAAAAACACACAAAAGACATTGATTTGAAAATTAAAAGGCAAAAGTTGCGAAGTTGAAAAGAAAAGAACTTTAAAGAGAACCAACAACCCAAGACCGCCGTCTAGGTTGCTCCGTATACAGGTTCAGATTTTGAGCCACCAACAGAAGAGAGGTGGAGAGAGGTTTTTCTATTTTAATTTCTTTTTGAGAGGAAAGCATTGGTAATGGCTTCGGATTTGAACAGGCGGCTGATTTTAAACCCTAAAGAAAAGAATGGAGATTATTGAGGCTATTTTTTGGGCTTCTGAGATTCTGAAATGAGGGATAATAGAAGTTGGGTTTCATGGGTCTCACGTCTTAGGCCTAGTGTTTTTTTTTTTTTTTTTTGAGTGCTTACTAATACTACCCATTGGGCCATTTCTAATAATTTAAGATTTTTGCACTTAATTAGACGTTGAAAACAATATCTCATTAATTCCTCCCATGATAGAAATAATATAAGTTATTAGAAGTGAAATATGATGATACGAATTAGATGTTCCAAGAAAACTTTTTAAACACACTAGATTTTTCAGTTGCGTCTCCGCCGCAACCATTTTTCAGACATACAACCTGTATGATTATTTATATTGTTTATTGAGTTAATCACTTGCGTTATCTGATTTAATTTGCATTAAAAAAAGACTCTAAAATATTGACAAATAAGTGTCTGCGTATCTAAGTGGCTGATCCAAATAGAAGATAACCCGGCACTTGTCTGGAGTTCTTTTTGAAAAATTAAGAATCCATATAATAGGACTTGATTGGTGCGTGAGCTTAAAAAATCATAATGCCTGGATAAGATTTAGAAAATATTGGACATGCCTGAAAATAGTGTATTTTTTTTTTGGTGATTGATAAATCTCTCTAATATTTTCTATTCCAATATAAACCCCTCGAATATTGATTTATTCAGAAATAAACCCTTTTCATTGATTTTGATCAATTTTTTTTTTTAAATCTGATTTATAAAATTGTGACCGAAATACCCCTGCCTTGCCATACTCCTGCCGAGGAACCATGCAATGGCGTAGAGGCTCGTACCCTTTTCATTAATAGGTTGCCAATTTAACAGAGAAATAAACCCTTTTCATTGATTTTGATCAATTTTTTTTTTTAAATCTGATTTATAAAATTGTGACCGAAATACCCCTGCCTTGCCATACTCCTGCCGAGGAACCATGCCTTGCCATACCCCTGCCTTGCCATACTCTTGTCCAGGAGGGTACTGAGCCAATTTGGCCAGATAGAATTAAACTGCGCTATTTATAAGGATGGCCTAGAGGCTCGTGTAGATGTTACATTAATAGGTTGCCAATTTAACAGAGAAATAAACCCTTTTCATTGATTTTGATCAATTTTTTTTTTTAAATCTGATTTATAAAATTGTGACCGAAATACCCCTGCCTTGCCATACTCCTGCCGAGGAAAAATATGGTGACCGAAATTCAGTCTTTTTATTTGAAATGTTCTGCAATGGCGTCAATTCTTTTTGTCAAGTTGTCATAGAATTAATGAATTGAACCTGAAAACGAAGTTGTAACAATTATTTTTGCAGTTCTTTCGATAATCATTGACGTAGTATTTTTTTCCCTTAAAAATTATACCAGATATGAAAATAGTTAAAACAAAAATGATTAAGTCACCATACAGATTTGGGCGGATTAGGAGCAATAGTTTATATCAGATGAATAACACGGACCTTCAAAATTGCAGAATCATCATTTCGAGAACAATCTTGTCGCAACTTATTCTGATTCAGACCTGTTTACACGGGTTCATTCAAGACAGGTCTTCACTCTTCAGTTTCTCAGGGTCAGGGGATAGATACATAAAAGGACGATCCAGAAATGCCATACCAATGGGGCTGTTTGGATCGCTTAGGAATTTAGAGAATTTGGAGAAGTTGCAATTTTTAAGAATAAATTTATTAGAAAGTGTGTAACTTTGTGAAGAGTTTGGATTGTTTATAATAAATTTATGGTAGGAAGATGAAATTCTCCAAATTCCTTAGGGAATCCAAACAGCCCAATATTAATACAAATTGCAGCATTTATTTCATCACTTTTGCAGCCGAGTTTTTCAATTGTATGGCATTAATATTTACTTGAAATAAACTCGAAATAACATATTCCAGAAAATGATGTGAAGGCACCTATGCACAGTCAAGCAATGACAAAATTCAATTCCCACACACATACAGTATTTATATATATATTTTTAGAAAATTACTTGAACAAGTACTTGATCCATAAAACAAGTAAGCAATTGACTTATGTAATTTTTCTTTAGTATCAGATGATGCTCTGATGTTTATCAAGGGATTGGGACGGTTTTCTGTTGTATCACTGTTTATTTCTATTAGGTGATATCTTGATGTTTTAAATTCAGTCTTTTTATTTGAAATGTTCTGCAATGGCGTCAATTCTTTTTGTCAAGTTGTCATAGAATTAATGAATTGAACCTGAAAACGAAGTTGTAACAATTATTTTTGCAGTTCTTTCGATAATCATTGACGTAGTATTTTTTTCCCTTCAAAATTATACCAGATATGAAAATAGTTAAAACAAAAATGATTAAGTCACCATACAGATTTGGGCGGATTAGGAGCAATAGTTTATATCAGATGAATAACACGGACCTTCAAAATTGCAGAATCATCATTTCGAGAACAATCTTGTCGCAACTTATTCTGATTCAGACCTGTTTACACGGGTTCATTCAAGACAGGTCTTCACTCTTCAGTTTCTCAGGGTCAGGGGATAGATACATAAAAGGACGATCCAGAAATGCCATACCAATGGGGCTGTTTGGATCGCTTAGGAATTTAGAGAATTTGGAGAAGTTGCAATTTTTAAGAATAAATTTATTAGAAAGTGTGTAACTTTGTGAAGAGTTTGGATTGTTTATAATAAATTTATGGTAGGAAGATGAAATTCTCCAAATTCCTTAGGGAATCCAAACAGCCCAATATTAATACAAATTGCAGCATTTATTTCATCACTTTTGCAGCCGAGTTTTTCAATTGTATGGCATTAATATTTACTTGAAATAAACTCGAAATAACATATTCCAGAAAATGATGTGAAGGCACCTATGCACAGTCAAGCAATGACAAAATTCAATTCCCACACACATACAGTATTTATATATATATTTTTAGAAAATTACTTGAACAAGTACTTGATCCATAAAACAAGTAAGCAATTGACTTATGTAATTTTTCTTTAGTATCAGATGATGCTCTGATGTTTATCAAGGGATTGGGACGGTTTTCTGTTGTATCACTGTTTATTTCTATTAGGTGATATCTTGATGTTTTAAATTCAGTCTTTTTATTTGAAATGTTCTGCAATGGCGTCAATTCTTTTTGTCAAGTTGTCATAGAATTAATGAATTGAACCTGAAAACGAAGTTGTAACAATTATTTTTGCAGTTCTTTCGATAATCATTGACGTAGTATTTTTTTCCCTTCAAAATTATACCAGATATGAAAATAGTTAAAACAAAAATGATTAAGTCACCATACAGATTTGGGCGGATTAGGAGCAATAGTTTATATCAGATGAATAACACGGACCTTCAAAATTGCAGAATCATCATTTCGAGAACAATCTTGTCGCAACTTATTCTGATTCAGACCTGTTTACACGGGTTCATTCAAGACAGGTCTTCACTCTTCAGTTTCTCAGGGTCAGGGGATAGATACATAAAAGGACGATCCAGAAATGCCATACCAATGGGGCTGTTTGGATCGCTTAGGAATTTAGAGAATTTGGAGAAGTTGCAATTTTTAAGAATAAATTTATTAGAAATTGTGTAACTTTGTGAAGAGTTTGGATTGTTTATAATAAATTTATGGTAGGAAGATGAAATTCTCCAAATTCCTTAGGGAATCCAAACAGCCCAATATTAATACAAATTGCAGCATTTATTTCATCACTTTTGCAGCCGAGTTTTTCAATTGTATGGCATTAATATTTACTTGAAATAAACTCGAAATAACATATTCCAGAAAATGATGTGAAGGCACCTATGCACAGTCAAGCAATGACAAAATTCAATTCCCACACACACACATACAGCTTTCCACAGAAGATGTTCACTTTTATCCATAAAACAAGTAAGCATATCAACAAACCAAGGGAAAATGAGTACTTGATCCTTGACTGGAATGCTATGTTTGGGGCAAGTTAAGGTGAGATGGCCCTGCCATGACATATGATTAGATAGATAATTCGAGTGGGGTGGAGCCGTGGAGGTCGTTGGATAGAGAATTAGAGTAGAGTACCTGCGGATTAATTAGCGGAGGGTCTAAAACCTTGGAATCAAAGATGGGAAAATTGCGGTTGCAGGTGCGGAGGAGAAGGACGCCAAAGACGTCTTTGAAGACCATTCTCCTAAATCGTGAATACGTGTTCTCGAACACCGCCGAAAACACCTCTATGCGATTCCGAGCATGTCTCTGGCTGCCGCATCTGCGCAAAAGTAAGGAGGCCTTAAGTACAAACAAATACATGAGAGAGAGAGAGAGAGAGAGGATTTAAGACTTTAAGAGCGTGCGTACGACTGGGGTGGAGGTGATTGTGCTTCTCCGGTTTCCATGCGGGCGGGCGGTTGCTTCGCTGAGACGAGAGACGAGACGCGCCGGGGTTTTATCCGAAGGCTGCGTTGCGTGCGATTTGCGAACGTTTGGATAGGGGAATTGGGAATAATTCGGTGCTGTAGTAGGTCCTAAGCCCGTAAAACGGCCCATGAAAATAAATGGGCTTCATCTTTTGGATATCGATCTTAATTTGCTCCTGGTCCTGGAGAAAGAATTCACATCCTCTGCGTGTTTTTTAAAACATCGCAGCTACAAGTCTTTAATTTCGGACCGCCCGATCAATAACGGAAATTCTGTGATTAATACTAGATCCGTCGAGATTCGTGCAGCCTGCAAAAATCTGCCCGTCGAAATTAGGCCAAGATAAAAAAGCATGCAGCTGCGTGTTTTTTTATCTGATGATGCCTGGAGAAACATCCAACCATCCATCCAAGATCGAAATGGGAATTACAGGAGAAGGCCACGGTCACGGTGAGTCGGTGATGCTTTCAAGAAAACCAAAACCCTAGGTAGAGACGGCAACCCTTGCGAAAGAAAGGCGAGTTGCGTCTCAGGAAATCGATTCCATGGAAACCCAAACCCTTGCTGTTGCTGGCAATGTCAAAGGGGAAGGAAGCAATCTTTTGCAGGCTGAATGCTCCAAAGTGCTCAAGGCCAAGCAAGAGAAGCAGCAGCCTAACCCTAAGGCTACGTATTCGACAGTGCCAAGGAAGATTTTGGAGGTGTTCTCCGTCAGATTCCTCCAATTTCAGCATCATGACTTGGAACACATGTATGGCTGCATATTGATCAGTTCATTTCCCACTTATGTCGTCTTCAGCAGAAAAGATGGGGATCCCCTATATATTAATTCTCAGGTATATATATTTCACTCAAATTTAATTTATGTCTCGCCTTTTATGTCACAAAACTATGTAGTAGTTTAAGTTACTTCACTTTGTGTAATAAGATTGAGATTTGCAGTTTGTAAATCTATCAAGTTCAGACCTTTGAAATTATATATTCTATTCTATGAACATGCACTTTTTTTTGTTTCATTGCTTCAGGGTTATGTCAATATTAGAGGTCCCGATAGAGTCATAGAGCCATCTGATTCCACAATTATTATTCCCTACCTATTTAGATATCAAGCTTGTGCTGATCAGTTCAAGGACAATAAGGATGAATTGTTGATAAACACTATTTTAGATCACTACTCCTATGACAAACTCTTGTCCAGGAGGGTACTGAGCCAATTTGGCCAGATAGAATTAAACTGCGCTATTTATAAGGATGGCCTAGAGGCTCGTGTAGATGTTACACTATTAGGTTGCCAATTTCCCTCGGCCACAGTTTATGGACAGATATTTGCCCAAAACTCAAAGCTTGGTGAGCAGGGTAGGAGCTTTTTGTTTGATAGGGATAAAAATGAAGGCATTTGCATCAACACTAATGCTTGCAAGGATGGGGCTGTGCAACTTCCTCTTGCAAGATGTAAGACTGCAGTTCCAGCTGGTTCATTTCTCGCCATCTATGTGAACATCTGGCAAGGCAGCACCATTGGCGCACCAGATCAACCAATCATGGAGATTAAAAATTGTGAATTTACTCCTAGGTTGGGTGACCAGGAGGTGAAGACTTTCAGAGGCGCTGCATGTCAAGTTAATGTTGGTGTTACTTGGCCGGAGACAGCTGAATATGGCACTGGACAACAAGGTTTTTATGCATAAGGCTTGTTTAATATTATTAGAAAAAAACAATTGACTTATGTAATTTTTCTTTAGTATCAGATGATGCTCTGATGTTTATCATTTATCAAAAGATTGGGACGGTTTTTATTATATTAGAGTATCTTGTTCTCATTAGTGTTATTCTGTTGTATCACTGTTTATTTCTATTAGGTGATGTCTTGATATTTTAAAGTCAGTCTTTTATTTGAAATGGCGTCAATTTCTTTTTGTCAATTTGTCATAGAATTAATGAATTGAATCTGAAAAATAAGTTGCAACAATTATTTTTTCAGTTCTTCCGATAATCATTGACGTCGTATTTTTTTTCTTAAAAATTATACCAGATATGAAAATAGTTTTTTTTTTAAAAAAAAAAAATTCAAGTCACCATACAGATTTGGGAGGATTAAGAGTAATAGTTTAGATCAGATGAATAACACGGACCTTCAAAATGCAGAATCATCTGTACAACGCACCAGTTGAGAACAACCGTTTCATTCTTACTTGATTTTCTTCGAGCACAATCTTGTCGCAACTTATTCTGATTCAGACCTGTTTACACGGGTTCTTTTTTTTTTTTTTAGAAATGCTTGGTAGCGGCTACCAAGTGACTGTTTACACGGGTTCATTCAACACAGGTCTTCAGTTTCTCAGGGTCAGGGGGGATGCATAAAACGACGATCCAGAAATTTTCCGACCCTTCTCTAGGAAACAAACTATACTTTTATATTTATACTATATAAAAAGTTTGCTTTTGAAATGAACAGTGATGAACAGTAATGAACAGTGTCATATTTTTTATTTTTCGTTACCAAGTCTGTGCAGTATTGTGTGCAGTATATTCTTTTATGATGCATGGCCTGTTAGATCGCTGAAGAAACGCGAATGAATATATGGTACAACTCATAGTGCAACCGTGTATTATGCCAAGAATTTATGAATAGTTGAGGTGGGTATTTGCATTAGATTATTAGAGCCACACAAATCTATCCTCAAGGCTTACCTATAGAGCTCATCCTACCACATGGTGGGACCCGCAACCACAAAGATTACTTTGGTTCATTCTTCAATGCGCTTGTATGTGTAATGGGCTTGGTGTATATCATTTTTCGCGAATGTTGAGTTTGTGAGAAAATCATTCCTGCTACTTGGGTTCGCAAACTTTTTAAGTGAGAATTGGGCGTATGGAGACAAAATGGAAACATAATTTTTTTTTCCCTACTTTCTTTACCTTTCTTCCCAGCCAAACATGTTTCTCTTTTGGTCCTACGGTCCTATCTAAGACAGATGCGGATACGCTAGGGGCGATCTAGAAAAAATTTTAACTAAGCACGATTATAATATAATAAAATTTAAAAATAAAATAAATAATAAATTTAATAAATAAAGTTATTCTAAATATATACAATTAAAATATTACCTTCCAAAGGCAAAATCGAATATAAACCACTCCAATATTTTCTAATCGGAAAGAAACCCTACTAATCTTCATATTCGGAAATAAACTCCTCAAATTCTGTTTTGTACGAAAATAAACCCTTTTCATTCATTTTGATCATATTTTAAGCATATATTCTCAAATTTATAAAATAATGACATAAATATTCCTGTTGTACATACTCCCTTCACCCTATCCTGGGACTATTTGTCTTCTCCATCTAAATAAAGCAAGGCCTGAGGGACTCTGTTGTTGGCATCCCACAATTATGAAGCCAATATCTCACATAAACGTAGTACAAGTCAGTGACAACTGAATGTTAGAAAAAAAAATAACAAGAAAATGACACTTTCATATCGACATGTAAACTTAAAACATTCACAATTTGATCAATGGTAAATTTACGGAGCAACCCCCAATTTTTTTCTTAATAAAAAATAAGAAAAAAATTGAAGAAAACATATTTTCATCTTTCGTGTACCTTGCTATCAAATTTATTTAACTCTTTTAAACTAGAACTTTACAAGCAAACAGATTAGATGTTCTTAGAAAATTATTTATCAAATGCCAAATTTCCTTTTGAATCCTCAAATTAACAGAAAAGAAATTGGCGATTTCAAAAGAAAAAGACAAATCGCTACTTTTACTTGGCGTATTGGAGAGAATAAAATCAGATATACCTTTTTTAGAAATGCCTTTTAAAAAAAAAAATCGCTTCAGTAGAGGATGGCCGAAGAAGCATGGTTCCTCGGCAGGAGTATGGCAAGGCAGGGGTATTTCGGTCACAATTTTATAAATCAGATTTAAAAAAAAAAATTGATCAAAATCAATGAAAAGGGTTTATTTCTCTGTTAAATTGGCAACCTATTAATGTAACATCTACACGAGCCTCTAGGCCATCCTTATAAATAGCGCAGTTTAATTCTATCTGGCCAAATTGGCTCAGTACCCTCCTGGACAAGAGTTTGTCATAGGAGTAGTGATCTAAAATAGTGTTTATCAACAATTCATCCTTATTGTCCTTGAACTGATCAGCACAAGCTTGATATCTAAATAGGTAGGGAATAATAATTGTGGAATCAGATGGCTGTATGACTCTATCGGGACCTCTAATCTTGACATAACCCTGAAGCAATGAAACAAAAAAATTGCATGTTCATAGAATAGAATATATTATTTCAAAGGCCTGAACTTGATAGATTTACAAAGTGAAGTAACTTAAGCTACTACATAGTTTCGTGTCATAAAAGGAGAGACATAAATTAAATTAAATTGAGTGAAATATATATACCTGAGAATTAATATATAGGGGATCCCCATCTTTTCTGCTGAAGACGACATAAGTGGGAAATGAACTGATCAATATGCAGCCATACATGTGTTCCAAGTCATGATGCTGAAATTGGAGGAATCTGACGGAGAACACCTCCAAAATCTTCCTTGGCACTGTCGAATACGTAGCCTTAGGGTTAGGCTGCTGCTTCTCTTGCTTGGCCTTGAGCACTTTGGAGCATTCAGCCTGCAAAAGATTGCTTCCTTCCCCTTTGACATTGCCAGCAACAGCAAGGGTTTGGGTTTCCATGGAATCGATTTCCTGAGACGACTCGCTCTTCTTCTTTCGCAAGGGTTTTTATCTGAGTCTGGTTTCCGTCTCCATCTAAGTTTTGGATTTTTTGAAAGCATCGCCGTGTCCGTGGCTAGTGTTCTAAAAAAAACACGCCGTGTCTTTAACAACGACACGACACGACACGGTACGGAGGTGGTATGATACGGTAAAATATGGACACTGCACGGCACGAGAACTTAAGCGTACCGTGTCTTTAGGCGTGTCGTGTCCAACTTTGATGGAATAGACATGGCACGGCACGACATGCGAATTGTCTAGACACGACACGATACGACACGAAACACGGCACAGAGACATGACATGACACAATCTAAGAGACATAACAAGTTATAATCAGGATAAAAAATAGTAAATATTACAAAATAATAAGAAAAATCCTTATATTGTCTATTTTTTTAGGATAATTTTATAGTTTGAATGTCTAATTCACCCATAAACATAAATATATAATTATATTTTATGAAATTCAATTGTGTTCAAACACGACACAGTACGACACGTTTAAAGAAGACACGACACGAGGACACGAGATGTGCCATGTCCTTAGGCGAGGACACGAGGACACGACACGACACGGCACGACAAATGATCGGACACGGACGTGTTTGACACGACACGGCATGGCACGGCAAACACTATCCGTGGCCTTCTACTGTAGTTCCCAACTTCCCATTATCGATTTATTTTGTTTTTACATTTTACATACATACAAGTAGGGCTGAAAACGGAAATCGTTTTAACTGTTTTTCATTTCGTTTCGTCCGGACGAAACGGTTAATGAAATGATTTCGTTTGTTTGGACGAAACGGTTAACGAAACAGTGAAACAGTTTTGTTCATGTGTAAATCACGAAAATTTCATCAATTTCGATGACGAAACGATCAATAAAATAAAAAATCTGTTTCGTCGCATTGGACGAAACGATCGATGCAACAGCTCATTTGCGTCATCGTCTCGATCATTTTGCAGCCCTACATACAAGATGTTACAATTCCAATAATGGGCCACTTTACGGGCTTAGGGCCTACAGCAGGGCTGTAGCCTGCAGGGAAGCATTTTTTTAATCCAATTCACGCCTTGTTTCCCACTGTTCACTTCTTTGTTCGCAAATCGCGCGCAACCCTCGATTAAAACGGAGAAGCACAATCACCTCGTCTAGGGCGGAGCAGTTATGGAAACCGGAGAAGCACAATCACCTCCACCCCAGTCGTACGCACGCTCTTAAAGTCTTAAATCCTCTCTCTCTCTCTCTCTCTCTCTCTCTCTCTCGTGTATTTGTTTGTACTTAAGGCCTCCTTACTTTTGCGCAGATGTGGCAGCCAGAGACATGCTCGGAATCGGATAGAGGTGTTTTCGGCGGTGTTTGAGAACACGTATTCACGATTTAGGAGAATGGTCTTCAAAGACGTCTTTGGCGTCCTTCTCCTCCGCACCTGCAACCGCAATTTTCCCATCTTTGATTCCAAGGTTTTAGACCCTCCGCTAATTAATCCACAGGTACTCTACTCTAAGGATAGTTCTTAGATAGTTAGGAATAAGGGCTATTCTAGACTAAATAGCTATTCGGGACTAAGAAACCATCCAAACAGTCCAGGATTAAGAGCTTATTCTTAATCAGACTAAGATTAGTTAATCCGACATTTTGTTAGAATAAGAGTTGAGATTAGAAAGAAAAGCTCATTATTTATTCTTTCCTCATCCAAACAAAAAGTCTTAATCTGAGATTAAGCTTATTCTTAAGAATTTAGGATTAAGAATCTTAATCCTAAATAGCTAATCTTACCCTTAATCTCATATGATCCAAACAGAGCCTAATTCTCTATCCAACGACCTCCACGGCTCCACCCCACTAAATTTATCTATCTTCTCATTTATGTTTGCTTTATACTGGCATGGCAGGGCCAACTCACCTTAACTTGCCCCAAACATAGCATTCCAGTCAAGGATCAAGTACTCATTTTCCCTTGGTTTGTTGATATGCTTACTTGTTTTATGGACAAAAGTGAACATCTTCTGTGGAAAGCTGATGTGGATGACATAGACCGACTTATCTGCAGAACAATTGACTGCCATCCTAGAAAGTTGCATGTCAATTTTGCAGTCTATCATGATCCTGTGGAGACACATTTGGACATTTGTTTCAAGGATCTCTGTCTTGGCTGTGGAGAAGAAGATGAAGATGTTCTCATTTGGGTTCATGGGACAGTGAGTTCATCAAATAGTCTTCTCCCCGACTCTAACGCTAAGAGTATTCTTTTCCATAAATTGACCGGGGAATGTGTCAGTCTCAAACCTGGCATGTTTGTCCCTCTCCCTTTGTCAAGAAAAATAACACTAGTTCCACATCAATCAACCTTGCTTGTTCATGTGAGCCTACAAGTACGCATGGGACGCTTGGATTTGAGCTTTGAAGACACAGTGGAGTTCAATCGTAGTTCAGATGCTGAACAGTTCTTTATTCCTCCCAAGTGTGCCAACCATGTCAAGTTGTTACTGAAGGTCACGTGGGCGGAGTGTGAAGATCGCCTTGAGTGAAATAATCTTCCCTGGCTAGTATATATAGTTATTTTAATATTTGCATGGTTCTAGTAGACCTTTGATAACGTAGGTGTAATGCTTATTTTGGTAATCTAGTGTATGTCTGTCTAATTTAAGTTGACTGAGAAAGTTAATTTATTGAATATTAAAGTGTGGTTGTTTAAAGAATGCTTACTGTAATGCATCCTTTACTGGCCTGGACCATCTAAGTTTTGAAGGAAATACCTGGTCATAATCTGGAAATTTTTGGTTTAGCAACGATCTATGACTTTGTTCAACTAGTAACATCTTGAAGGGTTTAATCCAGTCATCAACAGCTAGTTTTTATAATGACAATCTATAAGTTTGTTTTTTGAGGTTTGTAATATTTAATGTTATCTACGCTCAAGCATACTGTCCAGTAGTTAGTTTCTGATTGATATCGTAAAAGCTTAAATATAGTTACAGTAATCCATATGGTTCTCTTTTATAAAGTGTGTTGTGGTATTAAAGCGGATTCATAGAAGTCAGCTTCTAATTAGGCCCAACTCCAAAACGACAAAAAAGTAATGCTTTTCAAATTTCAAACAAATAATTTAACAGAGACATAATTTAAATTTAAATGAATATATATGACTATATGAGCATCTTAAAATGAAACCTGTATTTGTCCATATTCTGGAGTCTCGAGTCTGGATTAAGCTTTTTTTATGATTATTTTTTCTTATATGTTGGATGGGGAGATATCAACGATAAGAAATTGGATAAATAAATATAGATAATTGAAGCTAAAAACAATCAATGATGAACCTTAAGAAGTCCATATTATATATGCTGGGGGCAGATCAGTAGATGCAGGTCCCAAGTAGAAATGAGCCTGGGACGGTGGACCCCACGTATAATCATCAAATCATCAAAAAATACTCCATTTCTAGAGGTCTTTTCTACAGTACTACTGCTGACGTCAGGACTTTCAACCAGTGACTCAGAATACAAAAACACAAAAAGAAAAAATGCTAAAAATTGCATCCCCTAACAACAATCTAGACATTGCCAGAGCCAAACTTAGGAAAGAAAACTAAACACTAAGCACTGGTACTACTACTAAAGCAGATCTTCATCAGACTCTTCCTCCATTCCCTGTGCATTAGCGTCAATTCCCCCTGGGCCCACCTGTCTGCCTTGTTGCCGAACTCCTCTATCCAATCTTAAATCAAAGCCTGTCCAAAGATGAAAATTATGATTAATACTATAAACCAAAGTAGTAAAAGAGAGACCCTTCGTATCAGTAAAAGCCTTTTTATTTCGTTCCAACCAAACTGACCAACAAAAAACTGCAAAAAAACTCACAGCATAAATCCTTTTTGGTTTATCCAAAGCTAAACAACTATCCCAAATAGAATCTAAGCTGGTAAGATTGACAGTAATCTGTTTATCATTATGAGTATTGAAAAGATCCCAACTTCTCTTCCAAAAACTACAGGTACAAAAAAGATGATTAACAGTTTCGATATCCCTACAAAAAAGACACTTATTTGGACCATGCCAACCCCTTTTTTCTAAATTATCCTGAGTTAGGATTCTGTTTTGAAGAACTAACCAACAAAACAATTTAATCTTTAAAGGGACCTTAGCTAACCAAATGGACTTTTTCAAATCTAAATTAAAGCCATTAGAATTTAAAAGGGCATAACAACTCTTAACAGAATAAATACCATTTCCTTCTATAAGCCAAAAAACTGAATCATCAAGATCATTAAGAGTAGTATTGGATAAAAGCTGTAAAATATCTATTTTTTCCTGTCTTAAAGAAGCAGAAACACCTCTTGTTAGACAGAGGTTCAAAACTCCTGTTTGCCAAACCCCTGCTAAAGTAATATCAGGTTTCCTAGTTTTAGAGAAGGCAATTGGAAAAGTTTCAGCCAAACACCTAGAACCACTCCACAAATCAGTCCAAAACTTAATATTCTTACCATTACCTACTATCTTCCTAAATCCCACCTTAATAATAGGAATTAAGGAATTAATTTCTTTCCAAAAGAAAGAATTGGTACTAGGACACCTAAACTTATACTTTAAACAGATAATATCCTTCCAAAGAGCTTTGTGATCTGAATTAAAAAACTTCCAAATCCACTTACCCAATAAGACAATATTCATCTGTTTAAAATTAGTAATACCCCGCCCCCAAATTCCTTCCTACATAAAATATTCCATTTTGTTAAAGGATACTTTTTATGCAAGCTTTGATTATTTCCCCAAAGGAAATCCCTCCTCAATTTATCAATTTTAGCAATGACCCAAGCTGGGCAAGGGAAAATTGACTCAATTTATCGATCTGTTCGTCGTTGCTTCGATCTTTCCGTCGCTCCTTTCTTTTTCTTCATCAGCGACCCCTCTTTTCTTTCTTTTTTTCTCCTCCTCTCTGAGCTCTCTCTCTCTCTCCCATTTTGGGGGAAACAGATAAGCAGGCTAACATGAACTCTCTCTTTGATTAACGATTTTCTCGGTGGCTCTCCTTCCTTTCCTCAGCAAAACGACCAAAATAAGAGTAGACAGGGCTTGAGCGAATGGGAAAAAGAGCAAGCGACGATAGACTAATTGCTCTCCCTCAGGGGAGGGGGAGAGAGAGGGATTGCCGTCGGCCGTGATGAAGGGGAGGCGATTACTGATGGTCGAGTATCGATCCTGCTCGGACATGGTTTAGGTGCCAAATTTGAAGAAGGAGAGTGAAATAGACTTCAAAAGAGGCGCCACTACAGTTTCAACTCCACTCGCACTCATTTCTTCAGTCCATATTTGGTAATCAAGCACTCTCTCCCTGACACCTCTATCAATGATCTCTCTTCCAGTGTGCAGCCTCTCTGACCGTAGCTTCAGGTTACGTTTGAGTTAGTCGCATCTGTTGTTGTGTCATATTGGGAATAAAAGGCATTACTCGGTAGATGAAGCCCTTACCTCAACTTCTCAGTTCTCTCTGATCGGCGATGTTATTGCTCGACTATGCTTTTAGAGGTGATTAGTCTTATTCATTTTTTTTCTTTTTTTTTATTCTTTGACTCCATATGTATCTAATTCCGTGAGAAGTAGTTTTTTGGACAAGGAAATTTCAAATGTTTACTGATGACTAGGTTATTGATGCATATTGAATGAAAAAAAAATTCTATTGTTGCTTTTATATTTGTTGATTCGGTTTTTAGATGATTTTGGTTATACAAGTTTGTGGGAAATTTGAAGTCTAACAGGGCAACAAGCCTCCCGCCCTCTCTCAGTTCTGCGAATGAGAAGCTCAACAATGAGCCTGACAGCGTGATGCTTTCACTAATAGGATACCAGGTAAGCTAAAAAAAAATGTTCTATGGTTGCAAAAAAAAATAATAAATAAAACTTCTATTATATTTGTATTTCAACTTCATAGGTCCTAAAACCAATAACTTATAATAATACGGGGAGTTCAGTTAGGTGTAACCATCTTATAAATTAGTGAAGGTTTGACTTAGCTACATTGTTGATCATATCAGGAAGATTATAGTATAATTTTTGAACAGTTAAAATCTAAGTAAACAAGTTGAATTTCTTTTTTAGTTAGGTTATTTCATAGTCGTTTGTCAAACATTTAGCATTTGTTGTCAACGTTTTCTTGCTTTTTGGGATTATTCTTAAATGAATCAGATTGCTATTTGTTATTTATGTCACGCCTAACAATCATAATTCATGCGTGTAGGAATCAACAATATAATGTTGCTTAATGGTTAAATATATTTCGGGTAAAGACAAAGGTGTTTCACTAGCAAGATTTAATAAATGTATGCCAAAAATCCCAAGATACATTATGCTGATATAACATAATATCATTTATTTGATCATCTTTCAATACTTAATTGGTTAAATATTTTATCCTAAACGAGTACAATGAACGCTTGGGTGAATTCATGTATGTTGTCAAGAATGACTATTTCAAGAAGGTCCTTATTTAGGTTGGTGATTTTCTTATGTATGCTGTCAGGCATGATTATTTCAAGAAATCATTTAACTACGTAATAGCTGGTATTGTGATGATAAAATACTAGCGCTTATGCAAAAGTACTGTCCTAACAAATGTCTATATGCTCAGCACCAGTTCCATCAAGGTTGATCCTATTCAACATGGCCTGTCACCCCTCAAGATACCAAAAGGAGAAAGAAGCATACCTGAATCGCATAAGAAAGAACGAAACGACAGTCTTGGCAGTCGTACCGGGTATATATCTATTACAACACATTATTTCATCTTTTTTTTTGTTCCTCATGCAATGAGTTAATTTCTCTTAACTCAAAATTTTTTCTTTTTGGTTCTAGCAATTTTTGCCTATCAGTTTTATACAGCCATTGTTTAACAGTGTTTCTCTAATCTTCACTATCTTTCCTCTATTTTTCTCTGATTTTCTTTAGTCCCAATTTGTTTTTAGTTGTGATTTCATTTGACCTAAATACCGATTACTTTCTTTTTAGTGTTTAGTTCTGAAATTTGGGCACAATTGGTCATCATTAGATAATTGAGGTTTGAGTTTGTAGTTCGTCGAATGAATAATGCCCCAGTAAAAATTAAAATTGTGCGAACAGTCATAGTGTCATACACGTGATTGCAATAGTCCGTATTTCTCCCTTATTCTTAAATGATAATGATTGCAATGTCTTGGATTTGGAGCTTGCTTGATTGGATCTTCTCCAATCAGTAGCTTGAATAATTAGATAATCTTCATATGCTATTTCGTTAATTATCTGAATTTTCATCTCTGCCATTTTATTTTCTTTTCTAAGAAAGCTACACGTGAATGGACCAATGCCTAAAATAATCATTCCTAACAACAATTAGCTATTGGACCATCTGACCAATAATAATCATGCCATAAATAATCATTTTGCTATATCTGAAGACTTTGTTATGAGTTGCTATATCTTATAAACAATGTTTAAGTACAATCTGAAAGTTCAACAACATTTTGCTATTGGATCATCTGAACAATGCCTGTAGATTACAATATATATTTTTCAATTGAAAGTCTTCTTCAATAATAAATGGCATGGTAAACTATATAGCTACATAAAATTTTGTTTCTGAATTTGCTTATAGGTGGTGGGGCTATTGCTGCCTTATTAATCATTTTTTTCCCACTTATGAAGTTACTACATTTACAACAATGCACAGACAAATTTCTATATGCAAACAAACATTAGAATCTATTAATTTTAGCGAACATAGCTTCAATAGGAGAAAGGAGAATATGTTTCAATTGGTTACATTTGGCTGTTAGTTAATTTTGAGGGCTAAAGTGTCTCAGTTGGTCATTGCAAAATTTGAAGGCAATATCCTCATCAAAACAATGAAGAAAATATAAAATTGCAATTTCTTCAGATGTGGTCTAATAGAGGTCAAAAGACTAGGTGATTTTTTTGCTTCTGTCTGTTGTTGCATCTAAGTTCTGCGTGAAATTGTTGCAGTCAATGAATTGACTATTTTAATGACTAATTAGTTGGTTGAATATTGGGCAGGATCAACATATATAGGGACAAGGTGATGCAATGGCTTCTGGCAGATTGGAAGGAGAACCCATTACAAATGCAACTGGCACAAGGATTGCTAGAACAGCTATTGGCACTAGATGTTGTTGGCGCAAGCTATTGGCACTAGATGTTGTTGAGAAGTTTATTGTTTTGTAACTTCTTTATTTAATTCAATTTGATATACATACGTAGTAATATCAAACAAATTAAATCGAACCCGGCTAGATAGAAACCAAGTTTGTTTAAATTGAACGTGTTAGTTCAGCTTTCATCGCGCGAAGCGCGATACTATAGCTAGTTATTATATAACTCTCTGCCATAATCCCCACTTTGTCTCGATCGTCGTGCCGTGTAATTATTGTTAAACCTCGGCTTGCAAATGCATGTAGAGATACTGTGCTTATTGCTCAAGCATCCAAGAAATCCCAGGATGGAGATACGATACCTGAGAAAGTGTTTGTTGATGATAGTGGATGGTAGCAATAAATAATCAATACTTTATTTGTTTTTCTCTATTCTTATTCTTTCATAATTATCCAAACATGAATGAATAAGAAATGAACAAGCTAGTTGATGAACTATTAATTCATTCTTATTCTAATTCTTGTTCATGAACTACTAGTTCATGCTTGTATTGCTCAATTAAGACCCAGAATACCCCACAAAATTTGCAATAAAGTGATTAAATTAAATATTGCCAATAGCAGCGATGAAAAATTCTTTGTTAGTAATTTATGAGCTCCCTTGCTGAATAACGGATCAAATGTTATTGTTTTCTTTTCCTCATAAAGAAGTTTTATCATCTTCAATTTTATTTAGTGCATAGTCTTTGCTAGATCCAGACGTTGCACGTGTTAATCAATCCAGCATATTAATTGCGGATTTTTGTGATTGAAAAATATCATGGATCTCACACATCAGACATCAGGGACTCGGAGAATGTACTGGAAGGCGCAACACAAAATTCCAAACTCACCAAACGCAATCCATAGTGTCTCTTCTTCTGTTTGATTATGTACTAGGACAACTGGACAAGGCACCGCAGCATGTAATTTCAGAAGTAATCGTACTTAAATGGATTTACCTCCTTGCCTCCTTCCAGAGTTCCAGCTGAAGGATTTGTAATTGTGACCATGACAGAAAAAATCACAAGGTCAGAATTGGTCCCGACAAAAGAACAATCTCACTGGCCACTGGGCCTCAGTGCCTAGTGCAAATTAATCTCAAACTGTTGATCAACGTTAGGCGTTGCAGATATAATTTTCGGCTCATGGGCTTTCATGTCTAGAATTATTATCATCCTTTGCCTCTTCTTTAATTTTGGTCGTTAGACCGGATATCACGGTACAACTGTACAAGTGCAGGTTCAGGAGTGTGCATTTTGAGACAATTGTTGATGCCGTTTTCATATATATACTGATATACTGGGTTTTGTATCGACATTAATAATAGAAAGTGGTGGGGTTGTTTTCATGTTTTGACCCTACTCTTTTCCAAAAAAAAAAAAAAAAATCTCCAAAAAAAAATGGTGACATTTTGCAACCAGATAAATAATGCTGGAAAGTGGAAACATATTGGAAGACTACTATTGGGAACGTGTTTGTAGTTACGCGTTCCTGGGCATTACAGAATACAGATGGATCTTCTTAAAAATGCTATAGGTTTACAAAATAGAGAGACAAAAAGTCCAAACATAAATCTCCATAATCTAGACATTGGATCTTCAGAGATTGGAATAGATCACAATTACCATTGTCATTGTATATATATTACAACCAAGCTGTATCGATGTTTTTAGGCTGGGATTAATTAGGAAGTAGTCACTAGACAGTAAAGTAAATAGTATTGATTGGGATTGAACATCAGTTAAAGTGTTGAACTAGATTGTGGTAATATTTATTAAATTTGTCAAGATGGTTTCAGGTAATGAGAATCTGATAGTGCCTCTATCATTTTCTCTAAAGGAAAAGGAAATCCCAGTGCCTCATTTCTTTATATATATGCTTTATTTAAAACATATCAGCCTTTTATAGTTTCTGAAAACTAGTTTTTTACAGTCAACATTCCTCCTATTACAATTGATCAACAAAAGTAACTCTCAGGAGACAGGTTTGGTGTTCTTAAACAAAATGGATTGAATTACAGATCAGACCCTCATCTTAGGATTCTATCCTATTGTTCATATATTTCAAAATAAACATGAATGAATACACTAATACCAGTTAATCAATTAGCAGTGAGCCAGTTACTAGTATCACTAAATTAAATCATAATTACCCTACACAGAATAATAGTAAGTCAGTAAGACATATCCCAATGACCAAATGGAACTCCGATATTTTCCTTGACATGAATAGCAGTCACACTTTCCCTGATTTTAAACTTCTGAGGTGTCCATTGTACCAAGTACCTGTACCGGTGTCCGGTGAGAAAGAAGGCTTCAAAACAGAAAGGAGCCTCAGAGGCTCAGACTTAATGATCAACAGAGAACAAGCTCAGCCGCTCAGGCCTTGTCTATAATCAGCTTCAATATCAATAGATCTAGTAAATATATTAACCAACAAACAAGACTTTATACAACAACAACAACTAAGTCTTTTGTCCCAAACAAGTTGGGGTAGGCTAGAAAATAAACCCAGCAGGACTTTATAATGAAGCTAAAATTGTGATGAATTATATTCTGAGTTCCATTGCATCTCAGCTAGCGGCTAGCCCCATGCAATGTACCGAGCACCCAAACCAATTAAAGGGTGGTAAGGTGTCGCCTCCCAAGTCTGGTTACAGGCTTATCACTTTTCGAGCCAATTAATGGGTGGTAAGCTTTCCCTCTTCCCCTCTCAAATATGACCGCTCGTTTTATTTGAATAATCCTTACCATTCAGAAAGAATCTCAAAGCTACCTGTCTCTCACAAATTGGGTCTGACCATCTGAATTGTATAACCTGACCAATCCTTGTGGAATACTCTGGAGGTAAGAGGATACAGATCCTACTAAATTATAAGTTACAGTTACACAGAGGGGAATGCATTAACTTCTCAAATTCAAGTTTTTACATTAGATTTGGAGAAACTTAGGGTCCGAAAGGAAATGAAAACATAAGGAGATACACTGATGTTAGGAATGGTTCAATTACAGATCCTCAACCCAGGATTGTTTCTGGAAGTAGTTTTTTAACAGCAAACATAATGAAAACACAATATATACACTTAAACGAAATGGATTGATTTACAGATGTTAAACCTAGGATTATATCCTGTTATTCATATCTTTACTACTTATAAAATCATCAGTTCAAAGGTCTATCCAAAATTTGAACCGAAAGGAGCAAACAAATGTTTACCCAATGCAATATGAACCGTTTATTTTTGCGATTTGATTAGATCAGTAGCGTAGATTTATTTATGAGATTAAAGATTTAAACTTTTGATTTAGACGGTAATAACATTTGCGGAGCTTTCGTCGGAGCGCTGGGATTATTAGTGTGAAGTCGGGCGTTCGATTCTCGTTTCTTCGCTTACTTTTCTAATTTTTTGCTTGATTTCTGTTCTCCTGCGCTCTCACCCAACATGCCCCTTTTTTTCCTTTCTCTCACCCAACACATAAAACCCTAGACTAAGAAAGGTCGGGATATCTTAATTGCCGCCGCTCCTACCCAGCACACATCGAGTTCGCGTTTACCCTAATTAGGCGATATGAGGAAGTCACCGCTCCATCGCACAAAGGATGATTTCCTTCGCTAAATGGTGGCGATGAATGGTGATGACGAATCTGAATCGGAGACGAAATCCTTGATGGATCAAAGAGCGACTTTGGAGGCGGAGATGAACGCCTTGATCGACACCCTCTCTAAGTCTCGCTGGCCCTGACCTCTCCGGAAACCTCACTGATTTTGAGGTATAACTAAAAAAACCCTAATTTCTTGCCCTCTTGTTTCCCAAATCAATCGCTCATCCTCTATCCCCTACCTTGTGCGATTTCGTAATCCATGTTCTCTAAGATTTTTAAGTTGACATTTGATAATGGTTAATTGGTTATGTGTGGATTTTCTGATCCTCTTACTTTTAACAGAATTTAATTTAGTTGAATTCATAATTAGGTCATGGTTGCTACATTGTGTCGTGAAGAGATTGTAAATGAAAAACACAGCAAACAATTGTCTTATAATCCTATAACATAATCTTTATTTTTCAATTTTTCAAAATATTTTATATATTATCCGAGCTCTGATATTTGTCTTGGAAACAACTGAAAGACACTTGAGCAATTATTAAGAGCATTTTAATACTTTTCAGTCACTTGTTTTTGGTTAGTCATAAGCGAATTTTGGTGCCATAAAACTTCAAGCTTAATCACACCTTTGTTTTTCCTACAGTTTTCAAAACCCAAGTAAAAACAATGTCAAGAAATAGAACAACAAAAGCTATCAACCCATTTGATTCTTATTCTGACATTGAAAAGGAAGCCTCCTATGGAAAGCTCTTTGCTGACAACAAAGCCCGATACAAGAATGATTTTCTCGACTCTGGTTGGATACAAAACCAGTCTACTCAAGAGCTGGAGAGTTACTCAGTTTATAAAGCAGAGGAGATGAAACCGAATATTAATGACTGTTTGAGGATTGTATAGGACATGAGAGAGGGAGTTTTGAAGACTCTGGTTCAATTGCACCAGCAGGGTCAACAAATTGAGTGGACTCACCTGACAGATGTTCCTATAGACCAAGACCTCAGAATATCAATGGTAGCACCAAATACCTGAAAGGAGAAAAACAACTCAAAAGTCTCATGTTTTACCAGAAAGGAATGTTTGTATTAAAAATCTCTACTATACAACTGAATGACTCTTTATTTACTTTTACTTTTGCCAAGTAGTTGATTGTTTCATTATGCTTTGTTTTCATTTGTGGATCTATTTTCTTAGCCAGGGTGAAAAACTGCTAGAGAATCTAGGAGGAATATTTTCTAGAAAATGGGAGTCTTAGAAGAATCGCCCAATGAAGGGTCCTGGCTTGTTAGATGGAATAAATATACTAATATGGGAAAATATGGGTCCTTTTATTTTTATCATTTCTTAGCTGACACTTTCCATGCATGTGATGCTTTTGCTAAGAAAGGAAGCCATATGGAGCAAAGGCACAAATTGTTTTCTCAATTAGTTTGATTATGTTTTAGCTTTTGATTGATGTTTCGCAACATTTACAAAATATTTTATCGAAATATAATATTGAAAATTACATAATATACTATGTTTGAAATTTGAAACATTAACGTGAAGCAAAAGATAGTATATAAGTTAATTAAAAAAAAATTGTAAGGGAAATAAATTTTATACCGGCAATTCACATTTTTTACGAAATAATTCATAGATCATATTTTTATATCATTTGAACTCATATATTGAATTTATCATATTATGGTTATGACACTTGAATGATCTAATACATATGAGTTGTAAATTTTAAATAGTTAAAAGTTGTTCTCATACTGTGATTTTTATGAAAGTTTGCCCACACATTGAGTGGGCGTATTTGCTAGTATTTCAAAATAAACATGAAGGATACAAGAACCAGCTCATGGTTTAGTGGCAAAGAGCAATGCATCTCAAATGATACCAGTTAAATAATTAGCGGTGAGCCTGTGAGTAGTATCAAACCATCAATAAATTAAACCATATAATCACCCTACACAGAATAACAGTAAGACATATCCTCAGTGTGAACAAATGTATCTTTGAAATTTTCACCGACATGAAACTTGTACCAAGTTATGTTATTTGTACCAATTGAGAAACCATAATCACCCTACACAGAATAACAGTAAGACATATCTTCAGTGTGAACAAATGGAACTTTGAAATTTTCATCGACATGAAACTTGTACCAAGTCATGTTATTTGTACCAATTGAGAATAAAGGGTCAAAAACATAAAGGAGCTGAGAGTTCAGACTTCATGCATGATCAATAGTTAAAAAATAATTTGGTGAGTGGTGACTCGTATCAACAAATTATAGCATAACAACCGTGCACAGAGAATCTCCACTACTTATAAAGCATCAGTAGAACATGCATAAACTTCGAGATAAAAGGGAATTACACCTCTCTAATATCAAATATGGATCATTGATTTTGTTAATCTACTATAATCTACGGTTTAGATTCAAATATCATACTAAAAGGTCGACCTCGCTGGCACGCGAGGGGTCGATTCTTCGGAAGCGAAAATTTTTTTTTCTTTATTATTTCACGCGTCGTTCTATTCAGCAATTTACTTTCCTCCTCTCGCTCCTTGTAACAATTGCAAGACAGAAATGGAAAATGATTTTTTCTTGTAGGCTGCGCCGCACCCCCTCCTCATAACAATTGCAAATTACCCTAATATCCACAATCCCACATTTTTTTCCCTTTTTTGCATTTCATTACTCTAGCGCCTCCTCCCTCCCTTCGTTAATTCCGCTGTTTAGGTTAAGAAATTTCATTTTATTTCTTCCAACCAGCGCCTCCAATAGATGGCAAAAGTGGTTAGATTTTCTCTCCTTAAAAAAATACCTGGCAGAATTAGAAAGATTCAGATCGTTACTAGGATTTGTTCTCAAAATGCTTCTCTCACCGCCCTCCTTTATCAGAGCCATTGATTTCTCAAAATGTTTCTCTGGAAAAACATATTGCCCAAGATCAAAATGTTTCTCTGCCTTTGTTCACCTTCTACGAGACTACGACATCAACCTTCACCTCTTCGGTATAAGTTCACAGCTTCGGTTCCACTGACGTAGTCAATATTTATTGTTATTTGGACCGTACTTAGCACTCAAAATAGACTTAAACCAATAAATTATTTGATAAATTGCTATGTTTTTCCAGGATTTGGCTCTGCCGTCGTTTCTTCTCTTCTATGTATAGGTTTTTGATGATTTCTGATGATTTTGGAGCATATAGATGGATTCCCGACGTAGCATGCACGCTAGATGACTCATTCCTAGCATTGGAGGCTCTGTTCGCCCTCCTGGTCGATCCAAACAACCTCCTGTTCGAACCGACCCAGGCTCATGGCAACCAGGCGTCATTTCCTTTATTCAGTCGATCCGACTGCCTGTCTGTTCGATCCGACTGGGCTTCACAGCAGCAGATTTGTGCAGCTCCCTTCTCTCTTTCCTGGTCGGTTCGACTGCCCAACTGTTCGATCCGACCAGATTGCCGCCATATCACGTATGGTAGTATTTCTTACATGGAAATTGATTGTTATGGCAATTTCTTGCGACCTGGTGCCCTAGCCTTCCATCCTTGGGACCTGGGACATCCATATATACACCTCTAGGCCTGAAGGAAAAGGGGATTGATTCCGGACACCATTTTCCACTTTTCCAAAGGCAAATTTCTCTCTTCTCTTTGGGAATCATCATCCTTGAGACGACGGCAGCAGTATTTCACGTGAGATCATCATCTAGCATCACTCCATCGCCTTGAAGATCGTGATCAAAAGCATAAGGAGTATTCGGTTTTATTTCTTTATGTTTTTATCTTGTGATTCGATGGGCTTGTATCTTTATTGTTATTTGTCTCTTGTTGTTTGCTTTGATACTATGTTAGGCTAGTTCTCTTTATAGCCTTAGGATTATGAGAGTAACTCTATGTTTGGATGAAGTTAGTTTGATATGCTATGAATTGCTATGTTTTGAGACCTAGTTTATTGTGAATTAATTAGTTGCTTGAGTTAATTACTTGTTGAGTTCTCTAATTACCTTCTAGTTGACCAGCTGCATCTAGTAAGTCTAAGTTAGGAATAGCAAGTCTAGATTAATTTGAGTATTTGGAGTAAATCTTAGAACCGAAATGGGAGATTAGTTTGCACCAAAAGTGCGACTTTTAGACTAGTTCAAAAGACTTCTAAATATTCCTAAGAACTTCAATAAACTGGTTTAACGAGTTGATTTCTATACCAAAAGTTGTGAACCAATCAAGTTAATTAGGTTAGATCGTGAACAAACCAGAATCTGTTCCAACAAGCGGAAGTTGAGGTTTAGGTTAGCTAGGTTTGTCCAACTTAACCCGACTCAAAACACTTGTGAAACATAGCAAACCAATCTAACTCACTTTTGCTCTCTGGTCGAACCGAACAGAATCTTGGTCGAACCGACCAGAGAGTCGACTGTAGTTAAATTGAGGGACTTAAATGCGAAAGTGTCTTAAGTTTCTAATTTAATAGCCAAACGTAGATGAAATCTGATTCCTAAGGCGCCTTAATTTCTGTTCAAATCACAAAAAGACTTTACTTTAATATTTTACTTAGTTTGATTATCTTATTCCAAGTCCAAAAAAATAAACCAAAAACTTTTACATTAGAAGCGTCGTTTAATTTTATATTATTTAAAACTTCATCAAATATTTTTGTCTATATTTTAAGAAAAGATAAGTCCGGTATTCATAGATCCGTCCCTTGGGTTCGACCCTAAAGCTATATTCTGAACGATTAGTGAGGTTAGCTCTAGGATTATAAATTTATTTGATTCCTAGGTTTTAAGCCTTCATCAAATTGGCGCCGTTGCCGGGGACAGTGTTGATATTGGATCCTTATCTTAGTATTAAGAGACTAGATCTTTTCTTTTTCTTTTGACACGTACGTTTTCTTCTTTCTTAAATTTCAGGACTGGCAGGTAATACACAAAGGAATAAGTCCCCACCTCCGAGGGTAAAAGATTTTCTCCGAAGAATAAACGAAGAAGCCAGATCCTCCTCTTTTACTCCTGTTCGAACCGACCAGGGCTCTGTTCGATCTGACCAGCACCCCGAGCAGAGAGAAGAAAACACTGCAATGGCCGACCAACTCACTCTCGAGGCCATTGCCCAGCGCACACAAGAATTGGAGAACCTCCGTCTCCAACTTGAGCAAAGAGAGGCTCAACTCGCAGCAGAGCGGGACGCTCTCACAGGACAACGAAGGGAATTAGAAGACGAGCGTCGCCGCTGGACCCAAGAGGACGAGGCTAGCGTCCACAACTCTGATGATGAGGATGGCCGAGACCGTGAAAGGACACTTGGAGAGTACGGAGCCCCGAATGCGAGAGATGTGGGCGGGCCAGTGTTGATTCCGGGCATCGCGACCAACAATATGCTAATCTCTCCAAACCATGTCACACTAGTCCAACAAAATCTATTCTATGGAGATGACAAAGAGGACCCTCATGCTCATTTACAAAATTTCATTGATTGCACACGTATAATCAAAATTAATGGAGTTTCTCAACAAGCAATTAGGCTATTATTGTTTCATTTTACCCTTAAAAATAGTGCCCGCAAATGGTATAAGACTTTGAAAAAGTGTTCAATTCGGTCTTGGGATCAAATGGCACAAGTCTTTCTAGAGAGATATTTCTCAACTGATAGGTCTGATACAATTAGGAGAGAATTGAACAACTTTGCCCAAAAAGATGATGAAACAATGAGGGATGCTTGGGAGCGATTTAGGGATCTTGAAAACTCATGCCCACACCATGGCATCCAAGATTGGCTTTTGATAAAAAACTTTTATAGTGGTCTTTATGATAATATCAAAATTAATATTGATTCACTTTCAGGTGCGGCATTCAAACGGCTTGATGCAACCCAAGGACGAGACCTACTTGATAATTGCGCACGGAACTATACTTGGTATCCGATCCCCAACCCCCGTCGCTCCGGCCATGCGAGGCACCAAGTCCATGAGATCACCGCTAGAGATGAGAAGATTGCAGAACTGGAAGCCAAGCTAGCATCTTATCAATCCGCCCAAGGGACTCATCTCTACTCGAATGAATGTGGTGCTTGTAGTGAAGAAGGGCATAAATCTCCCGACTGTCCCCTTGCTAAAATCAATGGTGACATGGCTCAAGTGAATTCTCTGAATAGCGAGCCATCCTATTACCCTAGGCATATTTTCAACCGGAGCTATTCATTGGATGAGGGTGAGCAAAGAGATTGGGAGCACATGAATGACCCAAATCTTAGGAATACAATGCAAAAGTCCACTCTTGACAGACCCTACCAACCCAAGTACAATTACAAGGGACAGAACCAACAACCCCCTAGGCGAGACCAGCAATTTAACAATTCTAATGGACCATTTCCTAGGAAATCAGTCTATAAAAAAGACGGGGTTCCCCTGGTCGTCCAAGAGTTCATGCATCAGCAAGGCAAGTTTAACTTAATGATGGCAGAGGGGTTAGATGAGCTCAAGGCAACCACGAATGAGTTAAAGGGTAGCGCCGCTTCCTTGCAACGCCTAGAGCGAATGATGGAGCAACAGTTCTCTAGACCTCAAGGGAAGCTCCCAGGGCAGCCTCAAGTGAACCCAAACGCTGAAATCAAAGCCATGCATGTCCTAAGGAGCGGACGAGAGTATCAGGACTCTCCTATGCCGGCTGACGAGCAACCCCAGCTCTCTGGTCAGGTCGACCAGCCTTCTGTTCGGTCCGACCAGCCCATGGTAGAGCCTGACCAAGCTGCACAAGACCATGTGGAAACCCAAGGGCCTGTTCGGGTCAACCAGACCACCGTTCGGTCCGAACAGGAGGCTAAAAAGGCCCAACGAAAGGACAAAAGCAATGCTGAACCACCGATGCCCGCATACCAACACCCAGTACCTTTCCCTCAGCGCCTGGTAAAATCCAAAGAAGATGCTCAGTTTAGAATCTTTTGGGAGATACTCAAGCAAATGCAAATCACAATTCCCTTCACCGACGCAATTGCCCACGTGCCCATTTATGCCAAATTCTTGAAAGAGCTGTGCACAGGGAAAAGGTCCATGGAGGAGCTGAAAACGGTGGCATTAACATACAAGAGCAGTGAGGCTTTGAAGAACCCCATGCCACCTAAGCTTGAGGATCCAGGTAGGTTCGTCCTTCCTTGCACTATTGGCAAAGCCACTATTAAGCAAGCCTTGTGTGATATGGGTGCAAGCATAAGCCTCATGCCTAAGTCGGTGTTTGAGACGATTGGAATTGGAGAGCTTACACCCACAAGTATGACTCTTAAGCTCGCCGATTCCACAACCCGACTACCCTTGGGTGTTTTAAAGGATGTCCTTTTGCAAGTTGGAAAATTCTTAGTACCCGGCGATTTTGTGGTCATGGAAATGGAAGTTGATAAAGAAGTGCCAATAATTTTGGGTCGGCCCTTTCTTAGAACAGCCGGTGTAATGATGGATGCCCGAGAAGGGACAATTTTGGTCAGAGTGGGGGGGGGAGCGACTCCTATTTTCAATAGATCATGCCATGAAATGCCCCGACCCCGCGAAAACTTGCTTCATGATCCAAGAGATGCCCGAAATTGAAGAGTCTCTTGAGGACCAGTACCAAATAGCTCTAGATACTTACGAAGCCTTCCTATGTGACATGCAAGAGGCAATAGGGGTAGAAGAGACCATGGAAATCGAGGAAGAAGGCCACACCACTCTCAACGGAGCTTGTTCGACCACCTGTTCGGTTCGACCAGAGGCTCGACCAGCCATGGAATCCCTTCCTGACGCTCTGTTCGGTCCGACCAGAACCTGTCCGAGTCGACCAGAGCCTCCAAAAGTCGAGATGAAACCTCTTCCCGCGTCCTTAAGGTACGAATTTCTTGGCCCTAGTCAAACATACCCAGCTATTGTTAATTCAGAACTAGATGCAGGCCAAACGGAGAAGCTTTTAGTGGAACTCAGGGCCTATAGGGGTGCGATTGGCTACTCGATTGAGGACTTGAAGGGCATTGACCCCTCGTTTTGCACGCATCGGATCCTCATGGAAGATGATCATAAACCAACTCGAGAGGCACAAAGGCGACTGAATCCCAACCTTAAGGAGGTGGTCAAGAAGGAGATTCTCAAGCTCCTCGATGCGGGCATCATCTATGCAATCTCCGATAGCAAGTGGGTGAGCCCGGTCCATGTGGTTCCAAAAAAAGGAGGCACAACGGTGGTCAAGAATGACAAAGGCGAGATGATTTAAACCCGAGTAGCAACCGGATGGAGGATGTGCATCGATTACCGCAAGCTCAATGCGGCGACTCGCAAGGACCATTTTTCTCTCCCTTTTGTTGACCAAATGCTTGAAAGATTAGCTAATCACTCGTATTTTTGTTATTTAGATGGTTATTCGGGTTTCTTTCAAATACCAATCCATCCAAATAACCAAGAAAAGACCACTTTTACTTGTCCATATGGTACCTATGCCTACAAAAGAATGCCTTTTGGTCTTTGTAATGCGCCCGCAACCTTCCAACGTGCTATGATGGCAATTTTCTCTGACTTTATTGAAAAAGAAATGGAAGTGTTTATGGACGATTTCTCTGTTTACGTACTAGTTTTGATTCTTGTCTTGCTAACCTATCTAAAGTCTTGCAGAGATGCGAGGAGGTTAACTTGGTTTTGAATTGGGAGAAGTGTCATTTTATGGTACAAAAAGGTGTGGTATTAGGACATGTGGTGACCTCTCAAGGGATTGAAGTTGATAAGGCGAAAATCGAGGTGATTGAGAAGCTTGGAGCGCCAAAGAATGTCAAGGATGTGCGAAACTTCTTAGGCCATGCCGGATTCTACCGCCGATTCATTAAAGACTTCTCTAAAATTGCCAAACCTTTAAGCAATCTTCTTGTTAAGGACAATGATTTTATTATTGATGAGGATTGTTTGAATGCGTTTAACAGGTTGAAGGAAGCCCTCGTCTCTGCCCCAATTTTGCAACCGCCCGATTGGTCCCAACCGTTTGAGCTCATGTGTGATGCGAGCGACTTCGCGATTGGAGCGGTGATTGGGCAAAAGAAAGACAACAAGCCGGTTTCCATCTACTATGCAAGCAAAGGTGTTAGACCCGGCTCAAGCAAATTATACAACCACCGAGAAGGAACTCTTTGCCATTGTTTTTGCTCTAGACAAATTCCTACCTTATTTAGTGGGGTCCAAGGTAATAGTCTACACCGATCATGCGGCTATTAGATACCTTTTGAGCAAGAAAAATGCTAAGCCGCGTCTCATACGATGGGAGCTTCTCCTTCAAGAATTTGACTTAGAGATTAGAGATAAAAAGGGCACAGAGAATTCCGTCGCAGACCATTTGTCTAGGTTGCACTGGGAGGAAGGTCATGATGCTAAAGTCCTCATTAATGACTCCTTCCCACACGAGAAATTGATGAAAGTCGACGCCTGTTCGGACCGAACACTACCTTGGTCGATCCGACCAGCTGAGCAGGATCAGTTCTGGCTTGATCTGGCGCACGAAATGCTGTCCATGGAGCACTGTTCGAACCGACTAGAGGCTAGTTCGAGTCGACCAGAGCCTCGAATGATCAGAAATTTGGCACAGAATCAGCAACCATGGTACGCAGACCTAGCCAATTACCTTGCAAGTGGGGCCCTACCTCCTGAAATGAGTTGGCAGGAGAAGAAGAAGCTTAAGTCGGATGCAAAGTACTACTTTTAGGATGAGCCGTACCTCTTTAAGCTTGGAATCGATAGCATTTATAGGAGACGTATCCCATATGATGAAGTCAAGGCGATCCTAGCAAGTTGTCACTCATCGGCCTATGGTGGGCGCGCCTCATTCTCTAAAACAGCCGCCAAGGTACTCCAATCCGACTTTTATTGGCCTTCTCTCTTTAAGGATGCACGATCTTTTGTTATGTCATGTGATCAATGTCAAAGAACGGGCAATATTTCAAAAAGGAACGAGATGGCCCTTAACCCGATTCTTGAGGTTGAAATTTTTGATGTATGGGGAGTTGATTTTATGGGACCGTTCCCTAGTTCCCATGGGTACGAATATATCTTGGTTGCCGTTGACTATGTCTCTAAATGGATTGAAGCAATTCCATGCAAGTCTTCGGATTCCAACTCAGTGATTTGACTCTTTTCTAAGGTGATTTTCCCACCATTTGGGGTGCCTAGATCGGTAATTAGCGATGGTGGGAAGCACTTCATCAACCGGAACTTTGACAACCTCTTGAAAAGGCATGGCGTGATTCATAAGGTAGCCACTCCTTATCATCCTCAAACAAGTGGTCAAGTAGAAGTGTCTAATAGGGAGATCAAGTGTATTTTGGAAAAGACGGTCGCACGAACCCGTAAATATTGGACAAACAAGCTTGATGATGCATTATGGGCCTATCGCACCGCTTTTAAGACCCCCATTGGCATGAGTCCTTTCAAGCTTGTCTATGGGAAGCCGTGTCATCTCCCAGTTGAAATAGAGCACAAGGCATATTGGGCAACCCGAGCAATCAACATGGATCTCCTCAAGGCAGGTGAAAAGCGCATACTTGACTTACATGAGTTGGATGAGATACGCCTAAACTCATATGAAAGTGCCAAATTGTATAAGGAAAAGACAAAATTTGTGCATGATAGACGAATCTCAAGGAGAGAATTCAAGGAGGGGGATTTGATACTATTATTCAACTCAAGGCTCAAGCTTTTTCCGGACAAATTAAAGTCAAGATGGTCCGGCCCTTTCCGAGTCGTAAAGGTTTACCCCTTTGGTGCTATTGACATTTGTGACAAAGACTCGGAACCATTCAAGGTTAACGGACAACGCTTGAAGCATTATATCGCCAATGAGGTGCAAGAAGAGATTCAAGCCATCAAGCTAAGCGAGCCAATTCTAAGCAAAGCCTAGAGTAGTATGGTCAAGCTAGGGACCGAAAACAAGCGCTTCTTGGAAGGCAATCCAAGGATTTCTCAATTCTTCTCTCTTTTATTTAGTTTGTCATAAAAAATAGAAAATAAAAAAAATAAAAATAAAAATAGAAAATCCATAAAAATTCGAAAAAAAGATATATTAAAAATAGAATTTAATGATTTGTATTTGTTTGTTTTAGGTAAATTTCGAAATCTACACGAAGAACGATGCGTTCCATGCTAGAGCACCTTGGGTTACGTGAGTCAACTAACCCCGATCGACCTCATATGGACTGCACAACATCTCAAGCACTGGAGAAAAGCCGTCCTGGATGCAGTGAGAAAACAAGGAGGCACAACAACATGATGAAGGGATGAAAATCAGTGAAAATCACTTCTTGGTCGAGGCGAACAACTTCCTGGTTGAGTCGAACGGAAGCTGGGGAGAGACCTGAGGCAGGAACCAAAGCTATTCGAAGCGACCATACTGGTGGTCGAATCGACTGACAGGAGTAGTGTAAGGGGGCATACTGGGCCGCTGTTCGGATCGGCCAGTGGCCTGGTCGGATCGACCAGAGCATAAAAACTGGGCCTATTTAATGGGTTTTTGGGCTGATTGTTTGGTTTTGTTTATGCAGAGCCCATTACGCCTCAATGGACGCCTCCATTTTCTGAAGGGGCGCCTTTATCATCGCCTGAAGGGACGCCTCCATTCAAGTGCGTGGGAGACGCCCAAGAGGCGCAACTAGCCGTTACATTAGACCCGTTACCCATTAAACCCGATCCAAACCCGTTAAACCTATTAAAAAAATCAAAACCGTCCCCTTTCTTCCTCCCTCTCCCACTCGACCCATTTTTCCTCTATCTTGTTCTCTTCTTCTCCAAACCGAACCAACCCTACCACATCTCAACTTTCTCAATTCTCCATCATTTCAAGAGATCTAAAGCCCAAATTGCTCTCCTCTCTACTCTCTTCTCACTACTGTCCTTAGTTTTTACTATTGAAGTTCCCTTGCGACGGGTTTTTCAAGGCACGCTCCACGAGGTTTCAAGCGATTTTGCTATTTTCTCAATTTCTCTCGTGGGGAAGTACTCTAGGGCCCTCTCTTTTGCCCTAAACGCGCGCTTGAAGGACTCAAGTTAGGTTTTGCCGAAGAGACACCACTACGGGACCATCCCGTCGTCGTTAGGCGCGACTCCAGCCTCTCTTGCATTCTTTCTTCTTCCCAAGCACCCTTGCACATTCCTCTTGCACCACAAAGTCCCAAGGAGCGCTTACGACCCCTTATTGCCGCTGCCTCGTTCAAACTCGCCATTATCTCGCAACATCGAGGTTTATAAAGGTCCACTCGCTTCTTTTTCCTCTTATTTGTTCAATTATTGCTTGAATTGGTTTGTTTGAGGAATTTTCAAGGTGGTACCAGCAATTTTGGGGGTAGAACAGTGAAACGGGTCGACCCGTACCAATATCTGTCAGAACCAGACTTTTTCCCTCTCTGGTCAGGTCGAACAGGACCTTGGTCGGATCGACCAGAGCACAAGATATAGCGCAAACCTCTGTCAGACCACTTTGTTCGGTTCGAACAGCCCTCTGTTCGGTTCGACCAGAGCACCCACACCTTGCAAAAACCTCACCTCTTGTCCTTTATCCATGGCACCCAAGCCAAGAACCCGTGCCAGTGCACGCCTAGCAGCCGCTGCTTCTTCTTCTCAACCCCAGCAGCACCCTATTGGGCCTGAGATGGATCCGGACTTGGTCCGTAACCCCGCGGCAGCACCATTTGAAAGGGATGCCAACTTTGAAATGCCTTGGAACTATATGTTTGAGAATTATTTAAGGATGAGGGATAGAACCTTTGAGCACACGAGATTCATGGATATGGAGACATTAGAAACCTTTGGGGGTAGCGGAGCAATTTTTGGAGATCACAAGCAATGCCGGTATTACCCCCGCCTTTTGGGAATTCCGAGAGAAGGCATACCAAGTCTACACCCAAGAGTTTCTCTCTTCTCTTCGACTCATGGAACAAGATGGCCGGGATTACATTTGGTTCCGGCTTGGGAACAACACTCATAAGGCATGGCTTGATGACTTGTCCGTGGTTTTCAAGTTAGAAAGAGGGCAGGTAGAGGAGACTACTTGGACAAGGGATCCAAATGATGTTGTTTTCAGAAGGCAAGTGTGGGAGAGGCTCACGGGCACAACTGCGGGTAGGCTTCAATCTAGGCATGTGCAGCACCCTACCCTTCGAATCGTCCTTCGTGCCATTGCCTCTACAATTTTTGCTCGAGGGGAGACGGTGAATATCACCAATGACAAGGAGATTGGCATCCTATGGCACGTGCTTCAACCCGAACCCCCTAAATTGGATTGGATCAAGTTAATGGTGAAGCACTGGATTTATCAAAGGGATATGGACAACGCTAGGGGCAAAATCACAATGGGCTCCTTTGTTACAATCCTAGCCAAGTGCATGGGCCTACCTATGCCCGAGCAAACCTTTTGCACCGGCTACATGTTCTATGATGATGATAGGATCCGAGCCGCTCGTTTCTTGCAAATTTTCCGTGAGAGCCGGGACATATCCGAGCGATACTTGTGGGTGCGTGACAAGGGGAGCAACTTCTTTCTTCCATATCCTCACCGGATAGATCTCTCTAACTCCCTTTCTTGGCTAATTCCTCATGATTATGTGACTCCTAGGACAACGGCAGCGTTGCAACACCCGGTCCCTAGGATCATCCCCATAGAAACCGATGAAGCGGGGCCATCAACAAGGCCTAACTCGCCCCCACGTGTACCCTTTCCTCAAGGGAGTGAGCCACAGCCACAATGGGCCAACAATCTCATACAAATGGTGGACAACCTCACTCAACTCCACTTGGACACACGGGATGAGATGCGCAAAAGCATGGCTGATTGCAACAAGAAGCTTGATCGTTTGAATAGGAAAGTTAGCATTGCCTATGACATGGCATTTGAGAGTCGCTTCTATTTGCAACGAGGGTATTGACCGCGTGATGATGAAGATCCAACCATGAGCCCGGGAGCCCAATCGGTTCATAGCCATGCTTCACCGTCTCCTTCTTCTCCACGACAAACCTTCTCCGCTCACTCTGACTATGGGTTTTACCCATACCTTGGAGGACAGGTCCTAGAGCCGCCACAGCAGCCCATTCCACCACCTTTTGAGGCACAAGCACGCCCCGCAAGCTCCGACCCTAGCTACTATCCGTCTCTGGGCAACCAAGCAGAGGAGCAGCAGCAGCAGGACCAGCAGGGCGATTTCTTTGGCATTTTCCCGAGTTATGATGGTGGTTTCTATCAAGGCTCTTCTTCTAGGAGCCATCCTCCTCCCTACTAAAAGGTAACCATCAATTTCTCCCCTATTCTAAATTTCTGTGTGAATGCATGCTTGGGACAAGCATTTGATAAGTTAGGGGGAGGGTATATAGGAGATAAATCGATTTGTGGGATGAAAAGGATGTTTTTCTATGAAATTGGGCAATTTTTCTCGAATTTTTACCTTCTCTGGTCAAATCGAACAAAGGTTGGTCGAATCGAACACCTCTCTTTTGGATTTTATGCACAATTATCCTCTCTGGTCGGTTCGAACAGATATTTGGTCGATCCGACCAGTTGCTTGGAAATCTCAACTTACCACTATCTTCGTTCGATTCGAACAGACACTTGGTCGATTCGACCAGAACATGGAAATTGCACGATTTGGTTTGATTTTGGCTTGAAAATTAGTTGGTTCTGCCTATTCTCTCTCGATTTGAATTTTAAACGTTAAATCTCACACTGTTTAAACTTGTTTTTGAATCAAACAAAAATTTTCTCAAAGAACCCTAGAATGTTTTGATATCGAACTTGTTCTTGCACCAATGGACTGAATTGGAGTATTTTCTTTAAAATTTGAACTTGATCTTGGATGCTTAGAATTGTTATGACAATCTTAGTCGATTCTCACAAGTTTTTGCCGAGTGAACTGATTCGTATTTGACAAACTTTTGAAAAGAAATTTATCGACTTTGGAAATTGTAAAATGAATTTTGTCTTGTTGAAATTGCTTTTTAATCGCTTGAATCACCAACGAGCAAAATTAATGGGACAATAAATCAAAATAGCTGTGAAAACGAGGACGCACTGAGGCCTTTTTCCACCAACTTAGCCACAAATTGGAGGGTATTGGGTTAGGTATGAACTGTTAGGAATTACAACTCAAAAAAACCGAGAAATAATTGGACAACTCATGCTTAATTCTACCGGACCCGGTGCGAAAGCATTGGTAAAGGAGTTGTTGAGTATTATGGCCTAAGTGTACCGTGGCCATAGTCGAACAACACCCGTCCAACCTCCCTAGCGCGACATGTGCTAGTAGCAAACTCAAGGCCAATGATACTGCATTATCCTCTAGGGTGTAAAGCCCCACGGCTCGACTTGCACGAAAAAAAAACATTGGTGAAAAATTGAAATTGCTTTTGAGAAAAGTTCATTATAAAATTTCTGAAGTTGATAAAGGCCTTTACAAATTTTTGTGGAATGTGAAAAGGAACCGGTAATTGAAATTGAGATCGCTTTTGAAATATCAAAGGGAAGCTAGAGTTCTATTTTTTGGAAAAGACTTCACTTAAGGCCAAGAGTTGCATTCATTAAGTTGTGAACACTTGACTTGGTTTTTATTTTTATTATTTGTTTGACTCATTTGATGAAAGTGTGAGAAAATTTTGGGCACAAGCAATTGATTTTTATGTTAACTTCTTGGTTTGAGTTATGACTTGATTTAGATTTAAGTATAGTCTAAAAATCTAAGCTTAGGGCGATGCTTGAGGACAAGCAAAGTTTAAGTTTGGGGGGATTTGACGTAGTCAATATTTATTTTTATTTGGACCGTACTTAGCACTCAAAATAGACTCAAACCAATAAATTATTTGATAAATTGCTATGTTTTTCCAGGATTTGGCTCTGCCGTCGTTTCTTCTCTTCTATGTATAGGTTTTTGATGATTTCTGATGATTTTGGAGCATATAGATGGATTCCCGACGTAGCATGCACGCTAGATACTCATTCCTAGCATTGGAGGCTCTGTTCGAACCGACCCAGGCTCATGGCAACCAGGCGTCATTTCCTTTATTCAGTCGATCCGACTGCCTGTCTGTTCGATCCGACTGGGCTTCACAGCAGCAGATTTGTGCAGCTCCCTTCTCTCTTTCCTAGTCGGTTCGACTGCCCAACTGTTTGATCCGACCAGATTGCCGCCATATCACGTATGGTAGTATTTCTTACATGGAAATTGATTGTTATGGCAATTTCTTGCGCCCTGGTGCCCTAGCCTTCCATCCTTGCGACCTGGGACATCCATATATACACCTCTAGGCCTGAAGGAAAAGATGATTGATTCCGGACACCATTTTCCACTTTTCCAAAGACAAATTTCTCTCTTCTCTTTGGGAATCATCATCCTTGAGACGACGGCAGCAGTATTTCACGTGAGATCATCATCTAGCATCACTCCATCGCCTTGAAGATCGTGATCAAAAGCATAAGGAGTATTCGGTTTTATTTCTTTATGTTTTTATCTTGTGATTCGATGGGCTTGTATCTTTATTGTTATTTGTCTCTTGTTGTTTGCTTTGATACTATGTTAGGCTAGTTCTCTTTATAGCCTTAGGATTAGGAGAGTAACTCTATGTTTGGATGAAGTTAGTTTGATATGCTATGAATTGCTATGTTTTGAGACCTAGTTTATTGTGAATTAATTAGTTGCTTGAGTTAATTACTTGTTGAGTTCTCTAATTACCTTCTAGTTGACCAGCTGCATCTAGTAAGTCTAAGTTAGGAATAGCAAGTCTAGATTAATTTGAGTATTTGGAGTAAATCTTAGAACCGAAATGGGAGATTAGTTTGCACCAAAAGTGCGACTTTTAGACTAGTTCAAAAGACTTCTAAATATTCCTAAGAACTTCAATAAACTGGTTTAACGAGTTGAATTCTATACCAAAAGTTGTGAACCAATCAAGTTAATTAGGTTAGATCGTGAACAAACCAGAATCTGTTCCAACAAGCGAAAGCTGAGGTTTAGGTTAGCTAGGTTTGTCCAACTTAACCCGACTCAAAACACTTGTGAAACATAGCAAACCAATCTAACTCACTTTTGCTCTCTGGTCGAACCGAACAGAATCCTGGTCGAACCGACCAGAGAGTCGACTGTAGTTAAATTGAGGGATTTAAATGCGAAAGTGTCTTAAGTTTCTAATTTAATAGCCAAACGTAGATGAAATCTGATTCCTAAGGCGCCTTAATTTCTGTTCAAACCACAAAAAGACTTTACTTTAATATTTTACTTAGTTTGATCATCTTATTCCAAGTCCAAAAAAATAAACCAAAAACTTTTACATTAGAAGCGTCGTTTAATTTTATATTATTTAAAACTTCATCAAATATTTTTGTCTAGATTTTAAGAAAAGATAAGTCTGGTATTCATAGATCCGTCCCTTGGGTTCGACCCTAAAGCTATATTCTGAACGATTAGTGAGGTTAGCTCTAGGATTATAAATTTATTTGATTCCTAGGTTTTAAGCCTTCATCATCCACATGCTTGGGTCTCTGATCCAAAACAAAGTAGGTAGCTTTTTGTCTCTCAATTTCTTTATTTTGGTTGGTTACTGTGTTCTTGATAAATTTCTTGAGAGAAATAAAGTCACATATCGTACTGTATTTTGAATGTGATTATTTATTCACAGAAAAAGGATTGTCTTTAAAGTTTTACATGAATTTTGAATATTTATTTTGCAACTGGTGCCATAATGAATTTACAAGTGCTTATGAGCTGAGTTTAAGCTCATGAGATTAAATATTTTTATCAATAACTAAAAATACGTTATGCCTTAGTAGTACCATGTAGCTTGAATTAGAGTGGTACTGGTAAGATGCCACTTAAAATATATTAACTGAATTCAATTTGGTGGGTATTTATTATTGTTCATCCATTCTTTGATTTATGGATTTAAAAAATAATTTGTTATAAATTACTGATTTTGTAATCTTTAGCAGGGTTGACTATAGTGACCTAGATACCTGTGGTCTGGAGCTATCGAGGTTTGAATTTTGAAGCTTTCACTGTTACAATTAACTTATTGACCTTTCAATTTACATAACGGACTGCCAAAGGAATCTGTCCTTTTTTAATAGACCTCAACAATAAAATTTACCACTATTACTTTTATGAACTGCTATTTGGAGTTTAATTTGATTGAACATGGATGTTTGCAGGGTTCTTCATAAACTTGAAATCTAAGAGATATTGGTTATGCCTCCATTTTTTTTTAAATTAAAAGCAGGACTATTATAGGTTGTTTCCAACTGGGAGGATCCGATCTGAGAGCCATAAAGATCGTTCAATAAACTAGAAGGTTCGAATCAAATCTATTTTTTTTTCTCTTTTGCTTTTCTTTGAATTATAGTTTTCATCCGTAATTACTACAACCAACAAACAAACTCTTTGATTGAAAAAATATTTGAAATAACAAACTGACACGTGCATGATTCTATAGGGCGAAAGAAGAGCTCTTGCAGCCTTTAGAGGGAGAACCGGGTGATGGAGGAAATGAGGAACAATATTTTGCTTGAGGAAATCAACCATAGTTATCATTATGAGATGCACGTTCCATGCTTTGAAGGTATTCAGATATTTCTTGTTTTTAAGGGTGATTTTAAGTGTTATTTGAATCTTGACTGGAGTGGTAGCAAATTTTCACTACTTTTAGTTGGTAGTTTTCAAGCTCGCTTTTCTCTTTTAAAATTTGATTTTAATTATTTGGACTATTAACTTGAATCTAGGTAATTCTAGAATGCTGCTATTTGTATCGAACTGCAGGAAGAAAGATGGTGTGGACAATCTCCAAGCAGCAGATATGGTGGGGTGAGATGACCTAGGAGCATCTCGACTCCAGTTATTGTTTTGGCCATCATGATGTGCTCTTTTTTAGAGCTTCATCTGATTCTGGTTTGAATTTTTTTGTTGAAATTTCATGAACTAAAATGAGCATTACCAATGGAATTTATGATTTCAAGAACTAAAATCTGAGAGATAAATTGACTATTATGCAATCATATTTCTCACTACCAATTTTACTTGGCTTTGGTAAGTGCTCTTTTTTTTAATTTTTACCATTACTATTGTCCCTAAAAGTGGCGGCTTAACCAAGGTTTAGCGGAAGCAATTGAGGTTTCGGACCGATTTGGTATGAACTATCCTAACACAATTCAATTGGTACCCAATACAAGCAAGCACACAAGCAATTCAAGTATAGCAAGAAAATAAAGAGAAAAAAAGAGAGAGAAATTGAACACTTGGTATGATTACGGAGTTCCGACCCGCTAGGAAATGCTAGCCTTAGTCGTACGTCTCCGGGAGTTCTGCTACCACACAAGGGCGCGCTTCGTTCAATTCCACAACGAACGGGACTACAACTTCGAACCGAATCACCTCGTCACAAGGACACTCGAGGCGGATCGGCCTAACTCGAATGGCACAACGGCCTCAAAGGAGAAGAGCTCTCCACCTATTCCAACCTACACCTAGTGACAATGTCGGGGCGGTGGTGTTTAAGGCTACTAAATCTCTCAAGATGGTCTAGCTATGAAAAGCTCAAGTGGGAGAGTATCCATGTGCTCAAAGGCTCAATACTAGTCTAATTTTGCAAAGTAAAGCTCTCTTTGGAGAGAGAACAAGGGGTGGATATATAAAGGGCTCGGAAAGAGCAGTTTACCAACAAAAACAATACTCAGCGGTTGCTTTCCACTGAATAGCGTTGTACAATGCTGGAATATGACCGTTGTAAAATCTAACGGCTAGTTAATATAGCCGTTGGTCTGTCAGAGCGTTGTGCAACGCTATTTGTCGTTACACAACGAAGGAGTGTATAACCAAAGGAAAGCTCCGACAATTCCGTTGAAAATTGTCAGAGCGTTGCTTGCCACTGAATAGCGTTACACAACGTTAAAGGGAGTCAAAGGGAACAACTCTGACAGATTCAACAGAGCGTTGTACAACTCTATATACCGTCACACAACGCTAGCGTTACCCAACGCTAAGAGACGTTGGCTAACGTTACCTGCAACTTTTCATGTAAAAACAACTGTTTACATGGGACAGCGCTGTCTGAACATCGATGCAGCGCTGTCTGAACAACACAGCTAACTTGGGATTTTTGTAGCGTTGTGCAACGCTATATGGCGTTGCACAATGGTACTCAGGAAATTTTCCAAGTTTTAACTGTAGCGTTGTACAACACTACTGAACGTTGTACAACGTTGTGACTCAGCGTTGTCTAACTCTATATAGCATTGTGCAACGTTGATTCACAAAAGTCAGCTGTTCTAGTTTTGAAAACTCAGCGTTGTGTGCCACTATCTAGCGTTGTACGACGCTAGGTCACTGAAAACAGGATTTTGTTGGTTTATTGAGCTTTTCGCTATCTAGACCATTTCAAGGATAAACAAGGACTAAAGTATATTCTAAACTAGTCTAAACTAGTCTATAAGCTCTCCAAAGACTTGATCTTGATCTTGCCTAAAGTTTTTATCCAAGTCTTCATAATTTGCATCTTCTTCCTATAAAACTCAAAGAAGATTGTTAAATGCCAAATGATATTATTTTGTAATCGACAAACATAGAGACGTTTAGTACAACAATTATGTTTTTTTTTTGCACTTTATTGTTTTTGTTGTATATCTATTTTAATAGGATCATAGATCAAAAGAATGAATTATTGAAAAAATTGTCACCCTTTTGTAAAATCAGCAAATCAGCTTAAGGTAAGGTCATGCTGCTATAGAATGCACAATTGCTAAGTTAGTGACAGATTGATACTCTTCTTCAAAGCTTTTTTGAAAATGGTGTATAATCGCTTCTTTGTTTGATTTGTTAATGGCAGAATGAGAGAATTAGAGTGGGAATAGCGACAAAGAGGCACTGCCGAGGGATTCTAGCACCTGTGAGGCAGCAAGTCAAGAGGTGGCTGAGGGAGATGGATGCACAGCTGGAGAAAGAGAGAGGAGGAACAACGCCGAGCTAGAAGAGAAGGTGAGGCGATAAGCACCAAGAGCTAGATATGGTTTAAGCCATGCAAGCAGAGTGACAATTGATAGGTTGTTACAGCTCAGAACATAGGCAGGAAATTGCTTGATATACATCTCAGAAAATAGGGCTATTTTCTTCAAATGAAAAGCATTACAAGTTTACAACCCATCTATCAAGATATCATTGTGGCTGGGCTAAAAATTTGGTAAGAAATTCCCGTGATTCAATTTTGTATTTGTCTACTTGCCATATTATAAAGGTCTAATTGATGTAGCATTTGGTAATAAAAATAAAAGTGAAGGACTTCTTAGTAAATGGCACATTTAAGCTTGTCAGACCTGAAAATCCAAGTATTTGAAACTTTTCTCAGTCTACATGAGTACATATTGTTGGTATGAGAACAGATTGCTCACTTACCCTTATAATTTTGTTATGTTTAGGTTAAGAGTACAAAATAATTTTGCTAAGTGTAATTTTCACTTTATCCTTATAAAATAAGATACTCACTATAGTCCCTTTTTAATCTAGAATTTACAGGTACAAAATCTTCAAGTTAGACAAAGCAGAAAGGTCACAATATCTTTCCTCTTTTCTCTTAAAAGGTTTTGAAGCTGCCTGAGTAGAAAACTTCTGAAATCTTCCCTCATACTGGTGAAATTTTGTCGCTAGAGGACAATTTTAGAATTGCTCTGAGTAGCAAACTTCTAAAATTGTCCCTTTTTTAATATAAACCATCATTCCTTTGATAACTTTTCCCACTTTCTTGATTTTAGGTAGACTATGCATTGGAAGTCGGGTCACAAGAGCGAATGCCACAAGCTTATTGTTTTTGATTCTCCCATTGTTAACAATGGAATGGCATACAAGATCTCACGGTTTTTGAAAATGGTAAAAAATATATAGGAAATTGCATTATCTAACCACAAAGCATAACATGTTGGCATAAAAAACCCATACAATGTCAATGTCAAACAAAAACAAAAGGCCAAAGCAATGTTAAGTTAAATAAAAATCTGTTGAGAACTTATGAGTACTTTCGTATCTGAAATTCACTATTCCTTTATTTAATTTTTATCCGTTTTATTTCTAAGTTGTTGTAGGCTTGAATAAAGCTACATGGCCAGAATATGAGATTGTGATTGAAGAGGAAAGTGGATTTGAATGGGAGAAATCAGAGGAGAATAGCTCATATGTTCAATTTTGGTTGTTTAGAGACAAATTAGCATATTTATGTTGTATTTATATTTTTATAGTTGAATTTCAGTTAACTTAATACATGAAGGAGTTTTCATGCTTAATCACATACAAATGTATTCGGCCATAAATGTCGAGCCTGTAATTACCCATCAAAAAGGCAAAGCAAAAGAAGTTCATGCTTGCAATATTGCTATGACAATATTAGCTCCCAATACAATTAATAATTTTGTAATATCGAAAATAACAATATTGCTATGACAAAGTGTAATCACAAAAGAGAATAAATAACAGTCTTAGTCTAAAGAAACCAAACTAAGATTAATCATTTTGTAATATTGAAAATAACAATATTGCTATGACTAATGTAATCACAGAGGAGAATAAATAACAATTTGAATCTAAAGAAACCAATTCAAGATTATAAAGAAATCAAACTAAAAAACATATACATTGATAAGGGAATATAATATCATGTTAGAACAATATTTTTCGTATTTTGAAGTCCGCCCACACATTGGGTGGGCGTTGCTACTAGTAATAGTAAGACACATCCCTAATGACAAAAAAGAACTCTGACATATTCATTGACATGAACATTAATGCACACCTTTCTTACTTTTCAAACAAATATAAGATGCCCCATTTACCTTTCTTATTGTAATCCTGGCATAATATTTTTTGTTTTTTACTATGAATGTCAGAATAATTCATTTATTAATTTATAAAATGTTTGATTGTCAAATTCGATTTTTTTTCTTTAAAAAAATATATTACAAACAAATAGGAATCAGAAGCAATAGTTTAATTGTTTTAAAAAGAAGATTCTTCCAAAAAGGTAATAAGAATCAAGTGCAGAGACAGAAATTTACCATAGGAAGATTCTGTTTTTACGACAGAAATGATGAGGCAGCATTTTTTTTTCAGTGGGGTAATGTGAAGGGAGAACTCACCTTGAATGAAAAAGATGCTGCGGCTGGTCCTGTAGATGGCACGAAACCTGTTGTTCTCATCAAATGTAAGAAAACTGTGTTGAGGATGCGCTCCTTTGTTGGCTAGGAAGGTGGTCGAGGCAGAATTTCTGAGCTATCAGGTCACAACGACATGCATGATAGGGGGGAGATGAGTGGGGAGCATGGTTCAGATGGTGTTGCGAAGAAGAGCGAACACCATTCTATGTCGATTGTGACCTGGAGCCGACAATCGACACAGAATGGTGTTCGCTCTTCTTCGCAACACCATCTGGACCATGCTCCCCACTCATCTCCCCCCCATCATGCATGTCGTTGTGACCTGATAGCTCAGAAATTCTGCCTCGACCACCTTGCTGGCCAACAAAGGAGTGCATCCTCAACACAGTTTTCTTACATTTGATGAGAACAACAGGTTTTGTGCCATCTACAGGACCAGCCGCAGCATCTTTTTCATTCAAGGTGAGTTCTCCCTTCACATTACCCCACTGAAAAAAATGCTGCCTCATCATTTCTGTCGTAAAAACAAAGAAACAGTCCATCATATTATTAATGGAGTCTGAAAAAATACAGACATGATATCCTACCTTGCGAACACCACTGTTTTGTCCTCCCTCCATTACTCAGGAATATTATTATCTGAACTCTCCTTATGCCTCCAAAACAATCTTGCAATTTTAGATGCTGAACAACTATGATATATATAGAGAACAATCCAGCTTTCTATAAAGTCACGAGATTGCTAATCCAACAAAACCAGCACCAATATATGCCAAATCAAGCACAAGACAACAAAAAACAAAACACACCTCTTCCTGCTTTATCTCTCCTTCTGACAGCATAAATGAGCTTATTTTTACCTTCTTTGGTACAGGATTTGCTATTTTTGCCTGCTTCCTCGCTAAAAAAAAGGAACCGCTCCATTCTGTCCGCACAAAACGATTTCCTTTGAGAATATTGTACTACTGCCAAACACATTTAGTGCAAGGTACTGCATGCATCTTACGGAATAAAAAATTAATTGCGCTAACCAAACCTACGGCTACAAATCCTGTTGTGCGTTCCACATAGTATAAATACTACACAGCATAGATTCCAAACCCTATTATACAAACGGCATGCTAATAGAACGTGGTCTTACGCAAATTGAAGAGAATCTGATATCTTTTACTCAAACTCGCTCATTGATTTTCATTTCCTTCAATTTAAAACACAACATGCCTGCCTAAATACATGTATTCTGCCTCAGCAAGACAATGCATGTCTTACTCACCACAACGAGTTTCCCGTCAACAGAGTAAGACAAGCATTGTCTTCTTGGAGCAACATACATATAACTGTATTATACGTTCCTCCTTACCATGTCATATCTTCACGCTCCTCTTGCAAAGGCTCCCTGTCCAACCTATTGTATTTATAGTAAGGTCCACACACTATATCTATATACAATCAGCAATAAAACAATTTTCCGCTGAACCATGAGAACATCCGTGATACATAAGACCCCAGCCACCAAATGCCAAAATAGTGTTCATGTGAGCATACAGTGTTCATGTGACCTCCAAAAACATGAATGGAGGAACCGCTCCATTCTGTCCGCACATGTTTGCTATCTCGCCACTGTTATGCTTGCCAGTTTTACACATCTCCACCATCAAACACGATATAATATCGATGATGCTATTACACTTGACCAAAAACAAAATAAGAAAGATAGGTCGCGCAACACGCGACGACCCGCCTAGTCAAAGCTCAAAGGTCGTACGCTATGAAAAGTTGAATATTCACTTGGTCGATGAACAATTAAATTTACAAAAAATTGACCGTTTTTATATGAATATTATGCAAATATATCATAAGCCATATTTGCAGTGTCTTATTTTTAAATTTAAAATATAAATTATTTATCAATTGTTAAAACTTTAAACTAATTAATTAAATGGAAAGTCCATACTGTGGAGCTAAGTAAAAGGCGTCGATTTCGGAGAATACTAATTAATTATGCTCGATCCGGTTTGGTTCGACTGATTAATCCCACAATGAAGAACTAAAATTAATTCAATAATATAAATAAACTCTTTGCATGACATTGGTCGTGGTTCTAAACAACCACATCCCTGGAGCCCGAGTCTATGGACTCCAATAGGGAACGTGCAACATGCACGTGTGGCATCACATAAAATTTGATGACTAAACATGTTTCCTCTTTCATTGTGTAAATATAAATGTGTTTGCTTTCCCTTAGTACGTGACATGCGTACTTAGCAATATTTTTTACCCTTTTTGATGGGAAAAGAGAAAACTTAGCTTTTCAATCGAGTATAGATGATAGTGGAGACCACTCTGCTTGAATTTTAAGATGATAGTTTTATTTGCAGTCTAATTTTAAAAAATTTGTTTGAGCATCCCCTCGTAATGTTCCATCAAACATGAGTGGATTTAAAGGGAGGCCAGGGGTACTGCTCCCTGTGACAAAAATATGTTGTGATTTTGTACTGTATTTCCTTTTAATTTTACAGAAATTCTATAATCCCCCCCCCCTCCCAAATTCAAGTAGGAAAATATGCTTCTTCATAAATTTCGAACCCTCCTATGGTAAATTTCTGTCTCTGCTCTTGATTCTTATTACCTTTGGAAGAATCTTCTTTTTAAAACAATTAAACTATTGCGTCTGATTCCTATTTGTTTGTAATATATTTTTTTAAAGAAAAAAAACGAATTTGACAATCAAACATTTTATAAATTAATAAATGAATTATTCTGACATTCATAGTAAAAAACAAAAAATATTATGCCAGGATTACAATAAGAAAACTATATATTTGGGAACACATTAAATTATTTTTCATCCCTTTTGGATCTTTCTTTTTCTTTTCTTAGTTTTGCTTATTAAAATGCAATTTAAGCATTTGATATCTAATCAAGGTCGTGCGCTATAAAAGTTGAATACTAACTTGGTTGGTGAACAATTAAATTTGCATAAAGATATATCATAAACCATATTTACACAGTCTGATTTTAAAATTCATAAATTATTATAAATATACTAGCAGCAGAGCCCACTCATTGAGTGGGCGGACTCTAATATGTGATGCATGAAGTTGAAGGAAAACTGAGTTCTTACTATTAATTAATAATAATGAAAAAGCAACTAACAAAAGTATATTTCATGAGCCATTGCACATATTAAAAGCCAAACGTAATGGGAAAATTAAAAAAGGAAAACTGAAACTGAAAGAAGTCGCCTCTTCATATGTGTTGGTCATGTACACAATAATGATAGCAGCCTGTATGCAACACTAACACGATCATAAAAGCAATACCAGTACACCATGTGTTTTGGAGTTGCAAATTCCAATACAATTTGCATCAAATTATCCATGCTTTTCAATTTTACTACACGACCATTTGGATATTCCTAGCTCGCGGCAACGAAACTTCAAAATCGCTTTGGATGCCTTCTGCTCTTTTGCTGCATCTTATATGCTTATTTCAACATAGAAAATAGAAAAAGTTGAATATAATCTTACCCCCTCCTTGATGAGATACGTTCTAATACATATACCATTTCCAAATATGCCTTTTCTCGAATTCTTCAGCACTTACACAAATCCACGCCTCAAACCCCCTTCCTCCCACCTTGCCAAAAAAAAAAGAAAGAAAAAATGCAAAACCCAAGTGGAACCACTCGACAGAGAGAAACATATAGTTCCTCAAGTCAGCTGCACATGGTATCGATGCCAAAGTGAACACCTTTGGTTACAAATGTGTATCTTATGAATGAAACAGCATGATTAAGAAATGCTCAAGGCCAGAAAAAAGATGTACCTTCCTAAGTAAAACCACCGATCAGCGTTGGAATATTCAACTGATTGGCTGCAACAGTAAACCATACATTGTTGCTAATATTCTTGGCCCTGGCTTCTATTATTCGTGCCTTTATTTGCTTCATCATCAGTCGCCATCAGAAAAAAACTAAATTTGTGTACCTGAAGCATGGAACCTAAGCTAAATTTCAGAAATTAGAGAAGAACACAACGCAAAACCAATTTAAGATTAGCACACCAGCAAGTTTCGACAAGTATTAACATTAAAGTTGGGATTTTGAGTAGAACTCTACTCAAGTAAAAGGTCGTACCAATTTCTACAAAAATGAATTAGGGGAACCTTTGGGATTGAAAGAGAGAGAGATTATGTAACGATTACACTGCATATCTGTTGTCTGCAGTGACGGCACCTTATACCATGCTGCAATACCAAATAGTGCATCAACTGGTGCACGTTCTGGATTTTGGCAAAATATAGCTCATGGTTTGAAACGCATGCTGAATGCATGCTTTGTTTCATAAGAAAAACAATTTAACATAGAATTTACTTCATGTATTCACGTCAAATTGCATACATCTCATCAAGCTTGTACACAAAATCTCAATTTATAGGGTTTAGGGTGAAAAATTAACCTGAATACTTGTACTGCAGCAACAGTCCTTCCTTCTTTGAACTTTCCTGAAAACAACAAACAAAATATATTAAACTAAATTTCTTGATTGCTTATTTCTTAATTAAATTAAATTAGCTCAAACTTGATTATTGCAACTTGTTTTGAACAATTCATACAATGCAAACGTGAATCAGATCCATAGATAAAACCTAACGTCAAATTATCTGTACCAGCACCTTTACTTATAGTATAATAACCAAAACCAGTACTTTTACCTAATGTCACTATTTAATCCCATCTTTACCAGTGCCTTTACCTATTGTAACAAGACATATTTAAGTATCACCTCTCCCTCCCTTCTGTCATTCCACTTAGTTGAGTTGCCTGACGACAAATCCAATGACCTTTTTTTATTGTAACTCTTAAAAGGGATATAAAAGGGGGAAAAAAAGACTAACCTCTTGATTTGACAGGGTGCAAGCAATGCCCTTAGTTAGCAAGAAGAGTGTCAATTCCTAACCTGAAATTAAAAAAAAAAAAATTCAAGTCCCAAAGTAATTCAAGATGTAGATTTGTCTGTCTAAAAACCAATTAAACATATCAACCTTCTGATGCCTCTAACTATATCAAGCCTTTTCTCCTAAATACAAATTGGATTGAGTTAAAAAAAAAAGGAGCTAAAATGTCCTTCCATTTACAATAAAATGATAAATTGGTAGGACCAATTAACAATTACCAATTCCATGTATATAACAACTATTGATCAATTGCTTTGGCATAGAGGATATAAGAAAGTTCAGGTTAATATTTTGGTTGATCTTGTTTTTTATTAGCACAGTCCATATCCCAGACCCCTATGGTAAGTGTTATTGAAAAAGACATAAAATGCATTGGTCTTAAAACCAGTCATCGGATCATATCTTTGCAAATAGCCAAATACTTAATGTTGTTATCTCCAAAATTAAAAAGAAAGATATCACTCACCATTACATCACATAAGAATTTAGGAAATCCATCCCCACCGACGATAGTTCCCAAGGTGCAGGGCCCTGCCATTCAGTACTTACCACCAAATTCTCCTTTTTATTTCCATTTATGCTTTTTCTTTGCTTTACTTTTTTCTTTGAATTCTTTGGAACTTTGTCAGATTCTTTTAGGACAATTTATCACCAAAATCTGTGAGGATGCTTTGCATCATCCTACAATGATCATCATCTCCTACTGACACACTTGCTGCACATTCCCCTGCTAAGCCAACAAAATATAAAATTTTCTTAGTCAAGGCTGAGTAATTTCGACTGCAATAAGCCAATAACAATATCAGAGGGATTAAAATCATCAAATTAAATTATTCTACTTTTTCTGTTATTTTGGATTGACATAGAAAAACACAGATACCTTTATTTACAATGTTTTGCTGAAATACTGAAAATATTTCAAGTAAATAAAAAGCATTGGCTGCAGCATATTGTATCTGTTCTTCACTTAATGGTCGGCTGGACCAATCACTACATTGCAATTCCTGAAAGATTAATATAATAATAAAATTTATAATGATTTTTATACATAATACCTAAATAAGGCGTTTATTCTTCTTGCATATTTTAAATAATTATTAATGCATATTGGAGCTAGTATGTGTACTCGCCTATATTGATTCAGTTATGAGAACATATGCATGAGCAAGACAGCACAGGCATTCTTACACAAGATTACAATTAATAATAAAACACGGGTTTAAAGAAATGCCGTGTAATTCTTCACAAACTGTCACTAAACTTTTTGTATCTTTGGAACACCGTTTTGCTGAATTTTGGTTCTTCAATCGAACATAAATATTTGTAACGCCAAGGGATGGTGCCACCTAACCAAAATAAATAAATAAGTCGAAACAATAGAAAAGTAAGAGAAAGTTAATCCTCAAATTTTCAGCTAAGTTGCATGAAGCAATTGCGCTAGTATAGCGAATTTGCTTATCAAATGCAAACAGTTTAATTTGCACATACTACATTGTTAGTGCATACTGATCAAGCACTGTTATTCAGTTCTAATCCATGCAATTAAGTAGGCATTGTAAATTAGCCATTGTGCTAATGCTATTTTATAGAAATTGAGTTGAATTTCCAAAATAAGACAGGAAAATGAGAGAGAGAAGCGATACCAGATCAAGCCCAGGATCACAACCCTGCGTAGAAAAAGTATGTGACAAAAAAATCAAATCCTACTTGAACCTTAATTATAATATCCGATTCAAACATCTCCTTAATCGGTTGATACACATCTCCCAGTGGTACCCCCAAAAGGTCCACCAAGAAAACTTCTGATTTTGGGCCTTCATCGGACTTCTCGGCTTGAAATTGACATGCGGTTTGGAGTAGAGTAACTGGGGGAAACGGAGATCTCTCCTCCTCTCCCTCTGATGAGATGGAAGGATTTGAAAGGAAAGGAGGCTTTTGCTCCCATCGAATCGAAGATTGATGGCGATTAGGGTACCTCAGATCGGATCTCAATTGGAGGCGGCGCCAATGACGTTGATTAGGGTGTACGGAAAGAGTACAAAAAAAAATGATTTAGAAAGTGATGGAGGCACAAGAGGCGGCAATTATGATTCAGATTTCTTTCCGAATATCTTTTCTGAGATCTCACGATAGGAAAGGAAAGAAACGAAGGACAGGGGAGTACAGATTTTCGATTTGCTTTCTTGTTTCCTTTATTTCTTTTATCGTGCGCACAAAATAAATAAATTTCAACGCAAAAACGGATTCGAACTCGCGCGCTGTAGATGCGTAACCACAGAGGCATACCATCCAGCGTTTTGACCTATTTGTGTGTAGAGTCGACTCCTTTGTAGAAATAACAATCCAAACCGTACACCATATTGATCAATGGTTTATAATGATGCTAACAAAATTGTTTGGACCCCTTTGTGTGAAAAATGTTGACCTTGCTAAGGGTGCTTTATAAGTAGTAGAGATGAATTTGGAATGGCAACATTAACAGGATGAACAGTGCAACAATATGTGAATGCTCATGATCCTCTATCAATAGAACATTTGTACAATTTCACAACATTTTTTTGTTATAAAACTTTAAACTAATTAATTAAATGGGAGGTCCGTGGTGTAGAGCTATGTAAAAGGCGTCGATTTCGGAGAATGATCAATTGATTATATTATACTTGATCCGGTTTCGTTCGACTGATTAATCCCACAACGAAGAACTCAAATTAATTTAATTATATAAATAAACTCTTTTCATGACATTTGTCGTGGGGTCATATACAACCACGGTCCACGGACCCTGGGTCACGCGACTCCGATAGGGAAACATGCAACATGCACGTGTAGCATTTCATAAACAAAACTTTAACTTGGTTGTGACTTGTGATGATTGTGATTCTGATGATTTGTGCTTTCGATTTCAGTACGTGACATGCGTACTTAGCAATTTTTTTTCCCTTTTCTTTTTAGTCCAGTATACCGTATACTACTAGTAGTACTTGTTCCTTTTCACTATTTGAGAGTTATTTTGTTACGTATACTTGAATGTTGAAACTTTTGTTTAGATTCTGTATCAAACCTCACTCACTTCTTATATGTGGAGACCACTCTGCTTGACTTTTTAGTATTATTAAATTTTATTTGCAGCTTAATTTTATTGGAGTATTAATTCAGAGGTTACAAATAAAATTTTCTTTTTGTATCCCCTCGTAATATTCAATCAAACATGAGTGGATTTAAAGGGAGGCCAGGGCCCAGGGGTCCTGGCGTCCTGTTCCCTCTGTCAAAAAATATTGTGATTTTGTACTGTATTTCCTTCTAGTTTACATAAAATTCAATAATCCCCTCACCCACCCCTCCTCCCCAACCCCAAAATTCAAGCAGGAAATATATGCTTCTTCATAAATTTCGAACCCTCCTTTGGTAATTTTCTGGCTTCTGCTTTTGATTCTTATTACCTTTGGAAATATGTTCATTTAAAAAAATTAAACTATTGCACCTGATACCTTTTGTTTTCTTGTATAATTTTTGTAAAGAAAAATAAAATTTGATAATCAAGTATTTAATAAATTAATAAATGAAATATTCTGACCTTCATTGTAAAAACAAAAAAATTAGTATGCCAGGATTACAATTACGAAAGCCTATTAAATTACTTTTCATTCATTTCCTTTTTTTAATTTTTTGTTTCGTTTTGATTTTAATTCTTTTTTTGTGCTTCTGTCTCTTTAGTTTTGGAAATTGGTTAGGAATTGATTTGTGTTGTTTCTTTGCTCGATAACTTTTGTATCTAGTCGTCTCAGAAGAGTTCCGACCTACTGAAAAAGTACTTGTCGATTATAGAAAAAAAAAAAGAAAAACACAACCTCGGGTTTTAAGTTTTACTAGGTGGGAAAGCGCGGCTTTGCCGCGCCTTAGCGGATTTATTGTATTTTAATTTTAACAATCACTAATAATTTGCCAATAAGTCTAATTAAATTGAGTGCGACATACATATATGCACAAAGACAAAATGCTATAATTTTTCTTTTCACATGAGCCATAAAAAATAAACATAAGCATCATACATGAGCTGCTTTAGCATTCATATACATTGAATTTTAATTAAACATATAAGCAATTGAAGAGACCCAAATAGAGTAGAGCACGATAACATCCATATCATATTTTTAATAAACTCAAACAATTGGCGGCATAATAAAATAACGCATGTAAAATGGAGTAGGTACAAAAACTTCTAATCGGTGATCCCTCTAAGAATGAGACCAAGTTGAAATGACATTGAAACCCTAAACATCACCTGTGCAATCGAAAAGGGTATCAGTTTTATATGATTAATTTATTTTAAATTGTTTATTTAGATAATTAATAACAATTTTCATAGAGGGAGTAATGAAAATGATTTTATTACTATTACCTAAAAAAGAAAAGATTTGTCTGAAGACACTTTTATTTAGATAATTTTTGCCATAAATCATTTCTAAAAGATATCAGCCTGCATAATCAAAGTAGTATAATGAAATAATTCTTCTTCAGTTAGAATTCTTCTTTTTCAAGAAACCAGAAAAGTTTAGGGTTTCAATGCTATGACTACTATGCTTATGAAAATATTCAAGGGACACATGCGCAAAGAAAAATAAAAAAGAAAACATTAATTTCGAAAGATAATCTACCATTGTCTTTTGCTTTATCCTTGGTGTGTCCTTGTTGTTGTTCTCCTTGTGCTTCTTTTTTTTTCTCTCTCTCTTTCTTTTGGATCCCACACTCATGGCTGGCCTCCATCAAGGGCCTCCTCTTTTTGTTGTACAATCATGGTTGAACGCTACATATCAGTATCAGCAACAAAGTTAGGCAAATTTATACAATGTCAAGACATTACACAATTGAGAACCTTTAAAATTGCATACTCATATCCTGACACCAAACATACCAGCTTATAATGCCCAATCTAATATGCAGCCGAGTTCATAGTATATTCCATTTTAACTCTATCAAACAATTTTTTTATTTGCTGCCTAGATGTAAAGTATTGTCAGATATATATATCCAGTTAAGGCCTAAAAAGCAATGCAAATTTGCATATATTTATCTCTAAATGCAAATATAGGAAGGGCTGTTTTAGTTCCAAATCACGGCAACTATTGCAATAATTTTCAAAGTATACTATGTTGTAATTATGTTTATTTTTACAAATTTTACAATCACCACAGATATGATCCATTTTGCACTTCAAATTAACAATTGTTATTTAAAAAAATATCTGAGTCTCTCTCTCTCCCTTTTGGATCCATTTTAATATGCAAGTAAAACACATGGCATATCTTTGTCTCTGCAAAAAAAATACATCGGAATTCTAATGCCTAAGCTAATATGCATCAGCTGCAGCTAATCCCATAGCTAATGTACGAACATTAGGTAACACATGTTTAACTTCTAATTCTCTTCAATTTTAACAATGTTTCTTATAGGATGTGATTATCTGTTTAAGAGCTTCAAGAAACTTCAATCTAACAAATGTTTACCTAGGGGGGTCAAAGAGAAGTCAACGTGCGCCCTTTAATCAATTTTGCCATCAGAAACCTGTAAGGAAGGAAAAACATCTCAAAAACCAAGAGTAACAATCATTCTTCATAATTTATTGCATTTTATTTACATTTTAACAGTCCCCAGAATTAAGCTAGACCACCAAATTCAGCTTGACAAATATTACATCTATGCCATGTATAGCGCTCAATCTGGTACCTATTGTAGGTACACTAATTAATACTAACCATGTTGTTAAGCAAATATTTACCTTGTCAGTATCAACGTGGACAACAATGGCATTGATAATTTCTATAGAATTGGAGCCAAGGTCATGTGCTAAGTGTTCTCTTAGCTCTTCAATCTCTATGAAACCGTTGCGATCTGAGTCAAAGTATGCAAAAGCCTTTCGAATATGTTCATCATTTCATATCTTTTGAATTTGGATCGCTACGACCATAAACTCCCCTATGTCCAAAGTAACACTTCCATTAACATCATCCTGCAAAATCAAAATGCATTTTAAAAAATTACATATTGATGGCTTAATTGATTCCTGAGCATTAAGTAACAATTAATAAAATAACACTATAAACTTGAACACTGGTACCAATCTGATATGAGCCCAATAGTAAAATCATTAGTCTAGAGAAGGTACTCACAGCCTCCATTAATATAAGAGCATCAGAATTAGGTATATCATGACCAGCCTTGCGAAGACCATTCTTTAATTTGTGAAAGGTTATCTTACTGGTATGCCGCACGTCGAGCCCGTCAAAGAAATCTTTTATGTCCGCTACTTCATCAATAGTCAGATGCTCAGCTATCACCTGTTTACACGATTGATACCGACAATATAATTAGATTAGCAAATTAACTTAACCATAACATAACCAAAAGTTTTATATACCAAAGGTCGATTACACGATTTGAATTGAGATAAAAGAATCAATTACCTTAAGTGCTCTCTTCTTAAACTTGTTCATTACACTAAATTGTTGGAGTCTCGTTCATCCATGCACTCCTCTTGTATAAGCTCCTAGTGCCATCTTCATTAGATGCTCAATTTGGTCTGATTTGGACTGGAACTGTTCAACAGTGGCTTTTTATGGGTTACTAGTTGGGTAGATCGAGCTTCGCTCGATATATGAATTTTTCTTATATTAGTTTATGTTTTATTCATATAAGTTATATATAATATCTTTAATTGTATAATTTAATTTTGTTGAAATAGACTACAAAATTTTGGTAAAATTCCATCTTATCTTAGACTATAACATGTTAATAATATTAAACCTGCTTTAGTATGAAATATATCATATTGAGAGACCAAACCATTGTCTATTTACTCTTATGTCGTTGTATCACAGATCGCAGACGACAGAAAATTTTGCTTCCTTAAGTACAATTTGTACAATCTTCACAAATTTTCCAAAAAATAATATGATTAAGATGAAACCTAAATCACTATACTGTAAAAAAAAAAAAACTATGTACAGAAGATGAAGCAAGGAAATAGTCTATGGCAACTTATAAAAATTGTAGTTAAGAAATGACATTTCATGTAATCGTGTGTAATTTCTTTCTTTAATTGGACCAATTTTACAAAACAAATTCGAATTTATATAGATACAAAATAGTGCGATATAATAGACAGTTACAGTGTCAATTTTATTGTCCAAGCGCAATTTAAGGAAAAGTTTATCAGTGATTGGGAAATACAAAATTTTAAGCACATTCTGTAAAAAATATATATATAACGGCATCATTAAATCTTCCCTTGATTTGTGCATCTGTCCATAAGTCGTGAGAAATATACAACATTTAGCACATTTAATACATAATTAAAAGCATTCAGCGCCTTGATTTGTGCATCTGTCCATCATCATATATATCACACAAATTTACTAATTGGTACTAAAATAGCAAAACAACAAAGATAATAGGAATTATAATTTAAAATACCAATAAAATGTTTCTTTATTTAATCTTTACATCTTGTATGAAAGCACAAAATTTCGTAATCTGGTAAGAAGTTCTCATTTAGTATAATCACATATCTCATAAATTTAAATCTCCAAGATAACAAAATCAATAAGAAGTACGGTTACCTTACTTAAATATTATTATCAACATATTATAGGCCCAATTATCTAAAATTATAAAGTATCATACATGGGGGGAAAACCTAATGAAACATACAGAACAACAGACTGAGACACAAATAGACACAAATTTTTTTTCAAAAAAAAAGCACAAACTGAATAGGTTTTCCATTTAAAAATGTCTAATATAGACTATTTTGATACTTAATCTTAAAGATGAACAAAGGGCCAGATTCGAAGATCAAGTACACAAATAGGAAAAAACTAAAAAAAAACCCTAAAGCTGGAAGGACCAGATCTGAAGATGAATAAAAAAGAGGGGAAAAAATTTAATCGAAGATTATAGTACCAGATGAGTGTGCTTAAAGAGTTGGGCAGATGCAAATTAACTTGATTGCAGCAGGGAAGTGATATACCAATGACCGATGTACTCAATATCACTTAAGCTGTTGTCCTGATTTTACCAGTACCAGTTTAGCTGCTGCTCCGAGCTCTCTTCCGTCTTTCCTCCTCTTCTCCTTCTCGTCAAACTGGCCTCACCTTCTCCCTTTGTTCCTCCTTCCCTTCTCTAGACTGAGAGAAGCAAGGACTAAACCCACCATTGCTTCTCATTGAACCCCAATCCAAAATCCAGTTTTGACCTGCTGGATAGGTGGAGTCATGATCTGTTCGTCTCTCCTTTTCCGTATAATTGACCTGCACATCAATAGATTAGATGCAATACTGTATGAGGTTGTTAATAATTATCATGTTGAACCAACATTAATTGTTCTTCACGTACCAAGAAGCTCATTTCTTTCATAAGCAAAATCTCCTCATAATTAAACTATTGAAAAAAAATCATAATAATTGAAATTTTCAACATATTTTTTGCAATTTAAAAGTTTAAAACGATCGAAAAAAGGGAAAAAAAACTTAATTTGCTCTAGCCAGTACAAAATGAAAGGAAAAGAGAAGAAAAAATGCTAGAGGGAGAAGGCCTACATGGGTAGCAAATGTCAGGTTGATAGAGGGAGGCGATCTCCTACTAAGGCTACTATGTGTGCTAAGCTGCTAGCGCTGGTTTGGGCTTGACCCTAAGCAGCACTGGACCATCAATTTCGACGCGTGGTTCTGCTTCCTCACCCAATTCTTCTCTCTACGACTGAGATTTGAGCACGTCACCATGCATCATGAGAAAGGAGCCGACTCAACTTTATTTTCCAGATGGAGATAGTGAGATCGAGAGCAAGGAGACAGAAAGAGCGAGAAAGGAGGGGCGTGACTCGTGAGAGCCAGTTCTACCAGAGGATAAGGAGGAGAGAAGGAAAGGTCGAATAAATTAGATTAGGAAAGCAACTATGAAAACAAAAAATTACGGTGGAAAATAAACATAATTGCTGGACCGGGTCATATTCTATAAACATATAATACTCGGCACATAAATAGATATAGAGTCTAACTTTTTAAAATCGAAAAAGATTGAACGCATGAAAAGTGGCTTTGCCGTGTCGGTTAATAATTTCAAAAATTCACTTCTGACACCCACGGGTTTTTATTTATAATACTGATTAATAGTGACTGACAAACAAATTCAGAAAACAGAATGTGTCCAGGGGTTGTAAAGGAGTGAATTGGCAGGCTCGTTATTGGATATAAGTAGGGCATCAATGTGTCCAGGGGTGGTAAAGGAGTGAATTGGCAGGCTCGTTATTGGATAAGCAGGGCATCAATGTTTCGCTCGCCGTCCGGACCTTGGCCATAGTACCATGACTTGGCAAAATCCGCATACAATACTTCTTTATACTTTGCACGATTTTCTGCTGTTATGAGCGGAGGTGCAGGATATATTTTACGGACCATCGATGGGTCATGAAATGTTGCCACTGACAGGCGTGCCTTGTCGGCATTAACCAGTGCGCGATGCACTGAGCACTTATAAGCACCGTTGGTGATAATCTGCAGATAAATTTTTAAGAAACAGTGAGATAAACGGTAACAAATGCTGGAAGCTTAAGACCAACAATGTCGGCTTGATATTCAAAATCAGGCCTGTCAATGGTAACATGCCCCAGAATAAAGAAATGAAAAGAAACTATTCAAATTAGGAAGAATCTAGGCACTATCTCCAGACAAAATTTCACCGTTGCAAAGTGGTTGTACAATTCACAGCGCAAAACATATGTATAGCATTGACATTAGTTATCCAATGTCAATTTCTTTTGTAAAGTATACATTGAGTCTAGAGAAGATAAACTGCATCCATGATTTATTATGATGACAGAAATATGACTCCTTTGCGCTTTCTGATAAAAATCATCTATTTATTAGAAGGATAAACTTTGCAACAGGACTGACTAAGTTACAAAAACTTCTACAGTTATCAGATTATACAATATTTCGCGCAACTTAATTTAACAGTTGGGTGTAGTTTGCAAATTTGTCAAAACATTTGGGCACACTAATTATAACGGGTTCAACCCTTGAAGTATGAGAACTGTTGGCTCCATCTGTAAACACGCAAAGAAAGTTTAGGGTATAACTTTCCAAAGAATCCAAAACAAGTTTAGGGCATCAATTATTGTCAGCATATGACAGTCTGAACAGTGATCCCAAACCAAACCTTCAAGAGCACCAAAAGCTAATGGAGTTATGACTTATGAAACATTGAGAAATAAGTTGATATCACTTGGAATGTCTTTTAATGCATCTGTGATCTTTGCAACATATCAATGATGCAATATTTCTTAGCATATTGATCATAATAACAATAAATTAATAATAGCCAAGTACCTCGGTCATACTGGCCAAGATAACCACGATTGCATCTTCGAGAGGTTGCACCTGGACCCACTGGTCATCCTTAAGTACCTCCAAGCCTCCTACATCATCTTGTATCAACAATGTAATTGCTCCCATGTCAGAGTGTGCCTCTATTCGCAATGCAAGGTCAGGCCGGAGGCACGGGGGGTAGAAACTCACAATTATGTTTTGATACAGATCCCCAACTGCATCCTCAATGTATGACGGTGGCAGGTTTAGGCTCTGAGAAATGATGGAGAGGAGTCGTTTGGCAAGGCGTTCCATTTCATTGCTGTACTGGGTGACCACTTCCCTGGGATAATAATGTGCTAGGTAAGGTAAGTTTCTTGTGGTCATTAAAATGTTCAAAATCAAATATTTTTTTTTTTTGAAATAAGTGGAATTATCCACTGCTTCTCATTACTTTTTGTAATCAAGAAGTAAAAAATAGAATTCATAGAAACAACAAAAACACAATTATTTCTAGTGCCCCTATGCTATATAATCCCTCCCCAATCAATTATTTCTACGTGAGCTACTTTATTACATAGGAGTGTTCAAAATCACATTTAAAGCACACTATGAATGAAAGTAAAAATAGTAAGTTTGTAACATAGTAGCATATGTAAAAGTAGTTAATATAATTGAACAGTATATGGGCTACAAATGATTTGGTGAATAGATTATGGGGCTAGATCAGAAACTGAATTGCTAACCTGTAATTGGGGATAAAATGAGGCCACTTGGTGGGATCTCTCCTGTGCAGTGGTAACGTATAGTGTTTGAAATAATCTCTCCAGTCCAGCACGGTGCCATCCCTGGCGAGCATTTTGCTGCCGTACCCCTGAGCAGTGGGGCCCTCGGTCGGGTCGCAACTGTACCTGGTCTTCTGTTCCATGGGGGACTGGAAGAATTCAACCCCGAGGGACCTCATCTCTTTGAGGAGGGAAGGCGGCACGCCGTGGTTGATGACGTGGAACGCGCTCCATTCGGAGCAGGCGCGGCGTACTTGGGGAGTGGGATCGGATGAGGAGAGGTCGATGGTGGGGATGGATGGAGAAGGGGGCTGGATTTGAACTCTGTCTCTTTGGGGAAGGGGAGGTGAAGCTGCTTCCATGCCGGTGATCACAACACAAGTGACTTTGTGAGTGTTTAGACTTTAGACTTTAGAGAGGAGGAGAAGCTATTTAATACGGCTTCATTCCGTCGCCTTGCTAACTACTTGTGAATATATATATATATATATTTTTTTTAATCGAAAGGCGTACGTTTTTTTTAGTAATTGAGTGGATTAAGAAATATCATCGTGAATTTCCTACTGTCCCACATTTGTAATTGTATTATTATTGTCTCTGGCTTAACGTGAGCCCAAGAGGCACAATTTCAAAAATAATAAATAAATAAAAGAACATGAGCCAGCCAAATCACTAATTGTAAAAGCTTTTTTGTTCCTTTCTAACCAATGAGTCCAACAGATGGCAGCCAGAATAGTTTTCGCACAAGTTGTATTTAGATTAGTACAGTTTAAGTGAATATTCTTGGTAACATATTAAAACTTGACCAAAAATTTTTTAATGGAGGGACATTGTGTAAATAAATGATCCACATTTTTTGCCTCTTGGCAGTCGCAGAAATAGCATTTATTGGGACCATTGTCTCTCTCTTTTGATCAGATCATCATAAATCAGGATTTTATTTTGGATTGTCATCCCTAAAAAACACTTAATTTTAAGGGGTATTTTTAAATCCCAAACAGTTTGTTTCAAATTACAAGATACCTTCCATTATTAAGATACCACTGTTATCCAAACTCCCAAATAATGTTGTCTTCATTATCAGTAAAAACAATATTATATATTCATCAAGTGTAAGACAGCATCTTTTTCTATCCTAACTTCTCTAGAAATTTTTCTACTAAGTTGGAAGTTTATAAGGTACTGCTCTGAATTTGGAAGGGGGAATGGAAATTGGAAGGTAAAAAAAGTGAACAAGATTATAACTAAAATCCGGGAGCTTATTGTTATTTTTTAATCGGATCGATATTTGTGCTAGATGTAGATTGTAGAGTGTGCAAGTGGTTGGTTCAGTCCGACAGAATCAAATAATATCAAAACAAAGTTTTTTTTTTTCTTTTTCGGTTCTTCAAAACACAACTGAATTATCCAATTAAAAATACTTTACCGAAATAACAACTGAACCAAACAAAACGAAATACATTCCTGTATTTTGGGCGGATAGGATGAAAATTCCACCAAAACTGAATTTTAAAACTGAAACCGAGCCTAATAATCTAAAATTTTACGATTCGATTTAAAATAAAATTAAATGGACGATGCCATTGCGAGCTTTTTGTTCTAATTCCAAAAAAGTCATTATGTAGCGAGTCAGAAAGTTAATTTCAGAGCCAACGGACAACACAGATGGATATACAAGTCTGGGGCAGAAAAACAAGAACGGAGATAATTGGTGCTGATGTAAGTATTTTTTACATAAATGATAACTGCAATATGCAATTTTGTCATCGCTTTAACAAAATAAATATATAAAATAGACAAAGTAGACTTTTAAAAGTTAAAATAAAATAATCAAATGAACACACATGAACAAATAAGTTCAATAAAAATAAGTTGAATATGCATATAAAAATATGAACAACATTACAAAAAAATAAATCATAATTGAATAAAATGAACATATATATAAATAAACAAACCGAACATTATAAATAAATAAAGTGAATAAATGCAAATACGATGATGTGAAAAGATGATAGATATTAATTTTTTTTAGATTTGTCTGTCCGATGTCAAACTAGTAAATTTTATTGATCAACCAAAAAAAAAATATTTGCAGCCGCCTGTCAAGGGTTTCTAAATAAACAAAAAAAAGGTACAAGTGAAATTTTAAATAAAAAAAAGGAAGACTAGCGAATCAGTGAAAATAATAATAAATAAATAAACAGAAAACAATCAGTAAGACATCACCACGGGGTTAATATATATGAACGGTACATAACTTCACTTTAAAATACCAATCAACATAGCATTTCTTATTTGGGAGGATAAAATTTATAATGTTTATCACAATTAGTATGCCTAATATTATGCAGTGGGTCCAAAGTAGATAGGTCCAAATGTCCAATCCAACCGTCCAAGAGAGAGAGAGAATCAAAAAAGAAACGCGCGATGACATCGGCACATCGACATCGATCGGTCGAATTAATTGATCTGCAAAAAACCAAAAGATGATCTGGCTGACAGTACACACGGCACTACTTTTCTCCTAGCTTGAATAATTTGTTTTTTTTCAATATTGTCAATCTAAACCGGTGCTTTTAATATCCTACCGGCCATCGTACCGGCCTGAACAGCGGTATCCGATTTTACCGGTATTACCGGTTTATGAACCGGTATAATAGATTTAACATGTCGTAGTGGATGGCCTGTCAGCCTAGTGAATACGTTTAAAGAAACCTATAGGCTATACCTACCCAAACTCCACTCTTGCACGGCACCTATACCTAGGTACTTTAAATCTCCATCTTTTTTTATATTATTTTTTTTATGAAACCCCATCCTACTTCAAAGAAAAAATCAGTCATATACCCATCTAATCTTCCTTAATTGAATATTTACCCCTCTAATTTTCAAATTTTGAAATTTATCCCTCTAATTATAACTGATTTGGATATTTAACCTTTTAATGAATTTTGATAATATTTTAATTCTGAAAAATCAACATTTAAAATTTAGGACTAAAATGCCCTCATGAGTCGTAACCCTCTTCTCCCAATTGATCTTCTCCATCAACAGTACGAAATTGAAAATATAACTACTATAAAGAAAGACATTTTAGATTCACCACTCTGATTTCCAAACTTTTCCATTGATTTCGACTCGCTTAGGCAAGAAATGAGAGACAACCAGAAGTGGAGCTATTTCATCAACAAAGTATATGCAAGTATTTCTTTATATACTTTAATAAACGATCTACAATACTTCATTCCACAAGACAGTATACTCAGCAAAATAAAGAAGAGAAGACCCTAAGAATTTCGTTTTAAAAAAATTCTGGTAGATTGAACCCAAACGAGCTTAAAGCATTCAATGTAAGTCAAGATGGTCATCCCACTAAAGAAATTATCTGTCCAATGGAATTTCTTGTATTTATTCTGACGTGAACCGCTTAAAGAAGATAGGAAGATCAATCGTCAACGAAGGACTTGAGGGCATTTTAGTCATAAAATTTAGATGTTGATTTTTCAGAATTAAAATATCATCAAAATTAATTAAAAGGGTAAATATGCAAATCAGTTATAATTATAGGGGTAAATTTCCAAATTTGAAGATTAGAGGGATAAATATCCAATTAAAGAAGATTAGAGGGGTATATGACTGATTTTTCCTATTTTTTTCGAAACCCAACATTCGAGTATTTTGGGAATTATCCAGAACACAAAACCCATCTCTCTCTCCATCCCTTCTTACTACGCCCCATCTTCACCAGAGTTCCTCTAACTCATCTCGCACTACGATGGAAGACAAAAAATGGAGATCTCATCCACAAGTTCTTTGACCTATTAATTAGCTACAAATTGTGCTTCTCACTCCTTAGCCGTCTCAAATCAGGAGAACTCAAAAAACAGATGAGATATCAGATGGTCTGATTTTTCTTGAGAGAACGGAAAGGAAGAAACTATAGCAAATATAAATGAAGAAGATAAACCAGACCGGCCGATATTTCCGAATTTTTCGATTTTTGACCGGTTTTTGACTAACGGGTTTTGAGAGACTTTCCCTACCCGAAACCCGGTTTTACCGGAAATTTCTGGCACCGGTGGGGTTTTAAAAACACTGATCTAAACAATGACGTCTAAACACCGAAAAATTAAAGGTGATTATATATATATATATATATATATATATATATATATATATATATATATTGATTGAAAGGCACTTAGCCATAATTAAAATAAAATAGAGGTTCAGTACAAACAAACAAAAGAGGGACAGGGAAAGCGACACCACACTCCACACACCACTCCCGGAGTCTATGAACAGCCACACAACTCCTATCCACCCAGTAAATATAACAATATTTAATTTATAAATATTAATATTTAATTTCGAAAATAAATGCAAAAAATTTAAAATTTATAAATAGTGTTGTATTATCGGATTCTCAGCACCCGATACAAGCTTGTATCAGATTCCTCGAAGCCGATACTAACTCTACACTAAATTTTGTTTCATAATCAAGCATTTTATAAATCAATAAATGAAATATTCTGATCTTCATTGTAAAAACAAAAAATTTAGTATGCAGGATTACAATTAAGAAAACCCATTAAATTACTTTTCATCCATTTCCTTTTTTTTTTAAGATGAATCGGGATCAAACCTCCCAACTTATTTTTAAATTAAATGTCTATAAAGACCTCCCAGTCGCGTTTCGAACCTACAACCTCTCACTTGAGATGTATTGCTCTTTGCCATTAGATCAAGGAGAGAGTATCCTCTGGATGATTTAATACAACCATCCAGTGGACGTTTTTTGACCCGAGTCTTTCGATTTAATCTTAACGGTTAGAATTTTTTGGGCCTATCAATCTTGGTATTATGCACGGGGCATCTATAGCCGTTAAGATTAAATCAGACGGCTGAGATCGAAAACCATCCATGAATGACCATCCAGAAAATGCAGTTTCCTAAACAAAGAGCTATTCTCATCCATTTCCTTCTTTTTATTATTTTTGTTTTATTTTTTTTGCTGGTACAAATGATTTCTGTTTGAAATTGTATTGTCTTCCCTCATTGATGTAGCTTAGAACTTGGACGAGACACATGAATGGTAGGTGGATAGAAGTACTCTCGATATCTCGACTGTCCGGTTTCTGCATATTTCTATATGGATATAAGGTAATTCATGTTTCAAAAATTAATTTTTGTTGCATCTCACCTTTCAATTCTGAAAAAAATAATCACTGAGTTCTATCTATTAAGAGCAAAAAAGACAAATAAATAAAATAAGATATTGCGCAAGTCTGCTAACATTCTGATCTACTTTTCTTGACTGATTTTCTTTTCCCCTCAGCACAAGTACATAATGTGCATCCTTGCTAAGTTGGCAAAGCAGAGGTAGTAAATTGTTGATATGCGCTCTTCACCAATGTAGTTCAAGTTTGCATTTCCTTTTTTTATTTCAAGGAAGCGAGTACGAATTTACATGATGATGATATTGGTATATATAGCAATATCGCAATGACTCTCAACCAATCAGAATATAATTGATACATTCGTGGAAAAGAAAAAGAGAGGAAATAGAAAATGAAAAAGTAAACTATTTTTATGTGTATATTGTTTGTGGCTATGAGCTAAAAAACAACCTTGAAAACAACTCAAAACTTAAATTACCATTTCACCTTTTCACTAATTTTTATCTATTTGGTACAGTTGAAGGTTTGGCAGAGAAGCGGCAATTTAAAGTTCACATCCATATTCGACTTAATGCTCACTGGTAAATGATAATTAAACATTTTAGTTTTCACATAAAAGAACTAAATCTATTAAATGAGAGAATCTTGTTGTTTGATGGCCTAATCTCAAAAATTTTTGTTACATTGAAATTATGCTAAGCGAGCAACCTTTCTTCTAATGGTATATGACCAGTGTTAAACTGTGAACAATGGTTTTAGTCTCAAAAGTTTTATTTGTCATTTCTGATTTATCTTTTTCTTGTTAGCTTACTTTTGTTTTAACATTAAAAATATGGATGAGGGATCTGAATTTTTTTGCTTTATCTTCACCAAATAGGTTGAGATTGAAGGAAAAAATTGGAATCCTTTATTCCATCATTTACTGGTATGGTACTGTGCCAAATCCAGGCCCTTTGCTGACCTCCACACAGCCACCGCGTTTCTACACCCTAGAAGGAGCACTTCCGATCGAATCATATCTGCTATCAGACAAGAGAAGGCATGAGACAAAGAAAATGTTCATCAAAGAGGAAGCATGTGCACTGATGTTGCTAAAGGGACTTTTCTGACAAATTGTTGATAGTTTATTTTTAATCGATTGAATTTATTTCTCCTTTTTCATGTTAGTGATTTCAATTAATCTTTCCTTTTGATAAAAAAAATATCTTTCTTCTGGTCTAGATGGTCCAGGGCTGTAGGCTGTTTAACACCACGACAATTTTGGTACTCTTGATCTTGTCAGTTTGTCACCAAAATCTGTTGCTTTTAGTCCATGATTCTAACCTTGAATTTGTGCTACCTGAACCAACTTGGATTTAAATTGTTGTTATGGTTGTATAACTTGCATTGGCAATTCAGGTGACCTTGATGAGGCCTTGTCAGCTGCAATTTATGAGAATGATAACATATTAATATTTACCTCATTTCTTATTTTCTCAGATAATTTACTTATTTTCTTTAATATTTATTGGTATTGATTTTTGTAATTCTAATTTCTATTGTTTTTCTCATATATTGTAGCTGTAGCAGTGTTGTCAACAAATCAGAATTTTAAGGGGCACGTAAACCAATACACAAGGGTGAACTAATTAGCCTCTCCTCGTTGTTGCCTATGCGCTTGCCAGAACAATATGATAACCTTCATAGAACATTATTTTAGAATATTTAGCTCTGTTTATTGAGAACTACTTGTGGTTTATCTGGGAACTTTAAGCGATTGCATTATTAGTTGGTTTATTTGGTGTGTGATTGCATTATTATTAGTCTTAAATGACAAGTCTTGCATAAAAATCATTTATGTTGTCAAAATTGTTCAGGTAAAGTAATTAAATTGGCACAGTTTTATGCACTTCTGATGTTGTCTGCAGATTATCTGGGAATTTCAAGTGATATTGTTTTCCATTTTGTTGTTTTAGGTAGCAATTAATGGATGGCATTGCTTTGCTGTGGATGATCAAGGCATGGCTTATGCTTAGGGTAAATAAAGCTATAACTTCTAATTTATAATTAACCTCCACCTTTTCAATTTCTTCCCACTTTCCAATTACAACAAGACCCTTCAATTTTAGCATCTATCTGCCAAATTAATAGGTATATGTCGAGCTTAACCCAAATTCATACATATGTGAATTGCTGGAGGTGCTAATTTTCCTTCTCTTTCTTTTTCAGTTTGAACTGGAATGTGCAGCAAAAACTGATGCTATGTTTCTTGGGTTGTGGTTGATGGGAAACCTCTTTATGATGTGAGTTATCTTTAGTTTAGGATTATGAAAATTTTGAAACTTAAATATGCAAAGCTTACAAAGGCTGGTCGGTATGTGATGGAGCACTACTAAAATTGCCAAATGAGAAGAAATCAAGAAACGTTGTATGCCATAAGAACGATGTTGGACCCTTTGATGGGATGAAAGAGATGATTGTTTAAACAAAAATCAATTGAGGCTTAGGGTGGCGACGTTGTCTGTTATTTTATAGATTATTCATGGCTTCTTCTATGTGGTTGAATTTTCCACACGACTACTCTTGCTCATAGGCATGTCATCTGTTGGATGTTCTATCATTTCTTAATTACACCCTTTTTTAATTCGATTGCAAAATTTAATTTTTTCTCTCTATATATGACCCAAATCGCCCAATGATTTGAGCCTCTATCATGTTATTCATCTTGACTGATTGCATAATTTTTAAAAAGTGTTGCTTTAGTAAAGAGGACCTAATTCGTGATTTCCCTTAATGATGTTAGTTTTGTTTGTGCAGGAATTACAGGACCAGGTAAGAAAAGTTGTGGGAAAGAAATTGAAGGAGTTGATGAATGCCGAAGGACAAATTCGACTTTCATAGAGAGATGGTCCGTTTTGAGAACTATGGCACACTTAACTGCACTGGTATAAACTTTAATGTCAATTTTCTATTTTTTATCTTAACTTTTTTCGCAAGGCATGATTTGTTTACTACTTTTGACCTCTCAGGGTAAATAGGATTTCACTTGTGAGTTTTATTTAGAAATATTAATTTTTGAAATAATATAGGGCATATTAATATATATAAGAGGCCTGATCAATTAATGTCCTTTTTATTTAATTTAAGGGAACAAACGAGGAGATACCTCCAATAGAGCATATTAATATTGTTTATGAACAAACAATCTATTATTCTATCACGACTAATTTTGAAGTTTAGATTTTGAACTTTTTGTTGAAAAGAAGTTGATAATTGGATCCTTTTGCAATATATATTTTTTTGATTGATGTGTAAGTGTATATGTGTGTTGTTCTGATGGCAATAGCCTGTACCAACAGGCTTGTGGAGATCCCACCTGATTGAGCCTCCATACCGCGAGAATACTGATGTTCAACACACTATTTTTTAGCTCAACAAAATTCTTGTGGACTACCAATTTCAGGTGGGCATGTCTTCTGGCACCTCTATTAGGAGCTGTCATGATTTTTTTTTTTCTGGGATGAGTAAGTTAGACACATTTTATGTTCAACGACACAATGATTAGTTGTACCGCATAGCTGTATGAAAATTTTGCATCTTTATTTTATATAAAAGATGGTTGAATCTGTTGTGTACTTGCTCAAGTAACATACTCTTCAGAGGGTAATTGTACTATGTTGCTTTTTGTTCTTAATTTATAGAACATCCTATTATGTAAAAGTTCGAGACAATTCTCAATCATTTAGTCGTTCTTTTTGCTTATGTTATTAATTTAGTTATTTTCTTTTGCTTGCTTCATGCCAGTTTGTTGTTGTGTGGTATGACGAAAATATTTTTACAATTGAGAATATGGATGTTAACAAAGATGCTGAGGGTTATGCACAACAATACTTTTAATTAATTAAATCAAAACAAATTCATGCACAATAATGTTATTAATTAGTATTCATTGCATGCCGTAACAAAGAAACATGATATATTTTAACCAACATATTTAAATATTTTTTTGCCCACACATTGGGTGGGCGTATATGCTAGTCTTGTATCTAGTCGTCTCAGAGGAGTTTCGACCTATCCGTTGTCGATTAGGAAAAAGGAAAAAAAAAAACACAACTCCGGATTTTATTAATAATGACTGACAAGTAAATTCAGAAAACCGAATGTGTCCAGGGGTTGTAAAGGAGTGAACTGGCAGGCTCATTATAAATTTATAATGGTGCTATTTGTTGTCCCTTAAAAAAAAGACATAGAGGGGTGAATAGGCACAAACTTGATTTCCTAAACTGTTATGGTAATTTTTGGTTCAATTCAAATGTGGTCTAGTCACAACACAAAACAAATGCAAGTAAATAGAGAGAAAGAAAAAAGAATTGACACGCGATATATTACGGAGTTCCGACCCGCTAGGAAAGGTTAGCCTTAGTCGTACGTCTCCAGGAGTTTCGCAACCACCAAAGGACGCGCTCCATTCAATTCCATAAAGAACGTTTCTACAATTCCGAACCGAATCACCTTGTTACAATTTCACTCAAGGTAGATCGGCCTAACTCCAATAAACAACACAAATCTCAATTTGATTTGAGGCTCCAACCAAAACACTCAAAAGATCTCACAATTGGACTTAGGGTTTGGTATATGCACTCTAATCTCAAATGATTTTGCTAATTAAATGCTCAAAGACAAGAGGGTATTAGAACTGGTTGATTGGAGCTCAGAAAGAATGATTTAGCAAGCTAGCAAAAGTGTCAAATTAGTTTCTAAGGGAATGGTATAAATAGAGTTACACGACGCAAAGAGGGAATGATATAATCAGCTCCAAATCAACTCAGAAATACCCAGTGCGTTACACGACGCAAAGATTGCGTTGTGCAATGCACAACTAGCCATTATAAACGGGACAAAAAGTCGAACTAACCGTTATCAGTGCGTTGCACAATGCAATAGGACGTTGTGTAACGCACAGATGACCGTTGAAATAAAAAAGAACGGATAAGGTATCCGTTTGAGTTGTCAGAGCGTTGCTCAACGTAAGGGACCCGTTATGAAACGCTTCAACAAAGACAAACTCAACGGCTAGAAAAGGTGTCAGACGCGTCGTGTAACGTGGCGACGCATTACATGATGCGTAAAGATCTGCACAAGGGAGAAAGAATGATTTAGTGCGTTGAGCAAAGATTGCGTTGAGCAAATCAACTCAGAAATACCCAGTGCGTTACACGACGCAAAGATTGCGTTGTGCAACGCACAACTAGCCATTATAAACGGGACAAAAAGCTGAACTAACCGTTATCAGTGCGTTGCACAATGCAATAGGACGTTGTGTAACGCACAGATGACCGTTGAAATAAAACAGAACGGATAAGGTATCCGTTTGAGTTGTCAGAGCGTTGCTCAACGCAAGGGATCCGTTATGAAACGCTTCAACAAAAACAAACTCAACGGCTAGAAAAGGTGTCAGACGCGTCGTGTAACGTGGCGACGCATTACATGATGCGTAAAGATCTGCACAAGGGAGAAAGGATCAAAGGCGCGTTATATGACGCCTTGGTCTGTTATACAACGCCTCATTAAATGTCATTAAATGCATGGAAGTTTGGCTCAAAAATGAGTCGAAAAACTCCAACGCAGAAACAAAGGAGCGTTGTGCAACGTACAAAGTGTTGTGTAACGCTCTGTTTTGAAAAACGAAGGTTTGCGTTACACAACGGAGGTGATGCGTTATATAACTTTCCATGTGCGTTGCACAACGCACTGGAGCGTTGTGTAACGCACAGTCGTTTGAAAAACACAATGAAATTGAAGTTCAGCACAGTACTGGTGCGTTGTCTAACGCGATTCTTGCGTTATACAACGCACTGGTACTGAAAACCAGCATTTTGTCAGCAAAACGATTTGGATTACAATTAAAGCTTAAAAAAGCGCGTTATATGACGCCTTAGTCCGTTATACAACGCCTCATTAAATGTCATTAAATGCATGGAAGTTTGGCTAAAAAATGAGTCGAAAAACTCCAGCGCAGAAATAAAGGAGGTGATGCGTTATATAACTTTCCATGTGCGTTGCACAACGTACTGGAGCGTTGTGTAACGCACTGTCTTTTGAAAACACAACGAAATTTTTGAAAACACAACGAAATTGAAGTTCAGCACAATACTGGTGCGTTGTCTAACGCAATTCTTGCGTTAGACAACGCACTGGTACTGAAAACCAGCATTTTGTCAACAAAACGATTTGGATTACAATTAAAGCTTAAAAGACCTAACTAAAGCTTATCCTAGCAAGTAAAAGTTATCCTCTTGAAGTCCCAAAGCCTGAGCTATACTTGCTTTAAGCCATCTTCACAAAATATAGCTAAGCAAACACTAAAGAAATGTTAGAATAGGGTTTGGTGTTGTTTTGTAAATCGGCAAATTAAGAGTTAATTGTTTAAACCAACACTATTTTTTTTCTTTTTCTTGTGTGTGTGTGTGTGTGAAGGTGGAAGCCCGTAGGTAATGGACTAATGGTGCTGTACAGGATGCTTCGATAGTCTATGATCAAAATCAAAGAATACGACTGAATAACTGAATAATGTGGGATTAACTTTTTGACAATTGCATTTCCGTGCATATAGCAAGCAAAATCTTGACGAAATTACCAGAGTGATAGGTTTCAGACTTTCAGCCATTCAAGGCCCTAAAAACATTCTAAATTTCTAATACCAATTTTGGGCCGAGAGAAACTCTTGGAAACTGTCTCATTTACATCTTGCATTAGTTGCATAACTTATTCAGAAGAAAAAGAAAAGAATGAAATAATGCACATTATTGGATAAGTAGGGCATCAATGTTTCGCTTGCCTTCAGGACCTTGGCCATACCATGACTTGACAAAATCCCCATACACTATTTCTTTATACATTGCACGATTTTCTGCTGTTATGAGCGGAGGTGCAGGATATATTTTACAGACCTTTGATGGGTCATAAAATGTTGCCACTGACAAGCGTGCCTTGTTGGCATTTACCAGTGCGCGATGCACTGAGCTCTTATAAGCACCGTTGGTCATAATCTGCAGATAAGTTTTTAAGAAACAGTGAGATAACTGGTAACAAATGCTGGCAGCTTAAGACCAACAATGTTCGCTTGATAGTCAAAATCTGGCCTGTGAATGGTAACATGCCCAAGAAGAAAGAAATGAAAAGGAACTATTCAAATTTGGAAGAATCTAGGCACTATCTCCAGACGTTAATTGCACCTTTGCAAAGTGGTTATACAATTCACAGCGCAAAATATATGTACAGCATTGAAATTAGTTATCCAATGTCAATTTCTTTTGTAAAGAATACATCCAGTCTAGAGAAGATAAACTGCATCCGTGATTTATTATGATGACAGAAATACAACTCCTTTGCGCTTTCTGATAAAAATAATCTATTTATTAGAAGGACAAACTTTGCAACAGGACTGATAAAGATACAAAAATTTCTACAGTTATCAGATTACACAAAATTTCGCTCAACTTAATTTAACAGTTGGGTGTAGTTTGCAAATTTGTCAAAACATTTGGGCACACTAATTATAATGGGTTCAACCCTTGAAGTATGAGAACTGTTAGGGTATTACTTTCCAAAGAATCCAAACAACATTAACAGCATCAATTATTGTCAGCATATGACAGTCTGAACAGTCATCCCAAACCAAATAAGTTGATTTCACTTGGAATGTCTTTTAATGCATCTATGATCAACTTATCAATGATGCAACACTTCCTAGCAAATTGCCCATAATAATAATAAATTAATAATAGCCAAGTACCTCGGTCATATCGGCCAAAATAACCACGATTGCATCTTCGAGAGGTTGCACCAGGACCCACTGGTCATCCTTAAGTACCTCCAAGCCTCCTACATCGTCTTGTATCAACAATGTAATTGCTCCCATGTCAGAGTGTGCCTGTAGACCCAATGCAAGGTCAGGCCGGGGGCACGGGGGGTAGAAACTCACAGTTATGTTTTGATACACGTCCCCAACTGCGTCCTGAATGTATGACGGTGGAAGGTTTAAACTCTGAGAGATGATGGAAAGGAGTCGTTTGGCAAGGCGTTCCATTTCATTGCTGTACTGGGTGACCACTTCCCTAGGATAATAATGTGTACTAGTAGGGTAAGTTTCTTCTGCTCATTAAAATGTTCAAAACCACATTTAAACCACACTAACACTATTAACGAAATTAAAAATTGTAACATAGTAACATGTATAATTGTTCTTATAATTGACACAAAGTAAGAATTGAGAAATTTTGTATACATGATTTGGTCAATAAGATAACATCAGAAATTCAAATTGTTAACCTGTAATTGGGGATAAAATCAGGCCACTTGGTGGGATCTCTCCTGTCCAGTGGCAAAGTATGGTGATCGAAATAATCTCTCCAGTCCAGGACGGTGTCATCCCTGGCGAGCATTCTGCTTCCGTAGCCCTGAGCAGCGGGGCCCACGACCAGGTCGCAACCGAACCTCGTCTTCTGTTCCATGGGGGATTCGAAGAATTTAACCCCGACCGACCTCATCTCGTTGAGGAGGGAAGGTGGCACGCCGTGGTTGATGACGTGGAAAGCGCCCCATTCGGCGCACGCACGGCGTACTTGGGGAGCCGGATCGGATGAGGAGAGGTCGATGGTGGGTATGGACGGCCCGGGCGGTGCCACGTGGGAGTGGGAGTGGGAGTGGGGTTGGGGGCGGAGAGAGGGGGGTTGGATGTAGGAGGATGGGAGATTGGCGAGGCCTGATTCGGAAAGGATTTGAACTCTCTGAGGAAGGGGAGGAGGAGGTAAAGCTGCTTCCATGGTGATGAGTAGTGAGTGCGAAGGTGCGTGTGACTGAGAGAGAGAGAGAGAGAGAGAGAGAGAGAGAGAGAGGAGAAGGGGAAGGTATTTGCAAAACCACGGGCTTGATTGATGATTAATGATTCCCTCCGCCCTCGCCCGTGGAATCACATCCTCTGCCAATTAATGATTCCCTCTGTCATCCGAGCTATGGCGCTGCACAGCGCCTCAAGTAGCGCTCTGATCCCTTTACTCATCCAGCGCGTATTTTTTGTTCAGTTAATTATTATAAGTGTTCACTTTAATATGCACAAATGTTCACTTTGTAGTAGAATTGTTCATTATTTTATAAGTGTTCGCCAGACCAAATATGTTCATTTTGATTTTTTTTTTTTGCCAAAAGTTCAGTTTGATCAATACAAATGTTCAGTTAATTGAGTAGAACTGTTCAGTTAGTTGCAACAGAAAATATAAATGTTATGAGCAAACATGTTTATTTTATTAACTAAGTATAAATTTTTAGTTTAGTAAGTACGAATGTTCAGTTAATAAGTACAAATGTTCAGTTTAATAAGTATGAATGTTCAGTTAGTTGCAACATAAATACAACTGTTATAAGAAAAAAAACCAAGCGAAGGGGTCACGAACCGAACAAAAAATACATGTAAAAATTAGAATTGGATATGAACCGATCCGGTTCAAATTAAATTTTTTCCGATTCTATCCCTGCCTCCTAGCGCACCTCTTGACCACGCGCGACTCTGACTCTAGCGCGATTTTGACGCATTAAACTGAACATTTTTTATTATTATTAAACTGAACACTTCTTATTATTAAACTGAACATTTGTAACACATAGCAGCGATAGCTGGGATGATATATTTGCCGATGACACTTATAATTCCTGATTTCATTTTATTTCATTTCAATTAATTTCACAAGATTTGGTTGATCCAATTATCTAAAAATTCTAATTAAATGATACTAAATTCGTTCATTTTGATAATAAAAATTTCCAACAAAATGAAATAAAATGAATTACATGTTAAAAAAAAAGAGTAAGGTTTTGCTACCAACATTTTGGTTGCCCCCAAATGCCAATATTTTGCTTTTAAGTTATTTTTTCAAATTTTAAAATTCAAACGTCTAATCCAAACTGTTGATCTTATTTAATTTAACGAGCGATACACTTTCATATGAATTTTGTAAATTTTGAAATTTATTTGATGCTTGATCGAATGCTAAAACATGAACGTATTAGAACGAATCTATCATAATTAACAAGGTTCGTTTGTTTTTTCTATCTATTGATCGAGTATCAAATAAATTCTAAAATTTACAAAACTTATATGAAAATGCATCGCTTGTTAAACTAAATAAGATCAACGGTTTGGATTAAACGTTTGAATTTTAAAATTTGAAAAAAATAACTTAATAGCAAAATGTTGGTATTTCGGGGCAACCAAAATGTTAGTAGCAGAATTTTGCTCTAAAAAAAATGAGATTTTGATAAAGAATTTTTTTTTAGTTATGGAATAACAAAGCAAAAGACCATTTTATTCCACTTTATGTAGCCAAACGCACCTGGAATAAAATTACATAAGAGGCACAAGTTATAACATCAAATTTGATGGTATAACTATAACTTATGAAAGTGGATCCCACGCACAAGAAAATGAATAAAAAAAGTAAAAGAGCAGTTGTCCTCCTATTCATACTCTCATCTACCCATTAACTTGTGTATAAATATAAGTTAATTCTTCTTTCTCCTTATTCCATAAACAAATATTCATTATAAATGAGGCCGTTTGGATCGCTTAGAAATTTGGAGAATTTTGAAAATTTTCTATTCCTAGACATAAATTTATTAGAAAGTATGTAACTTTGTGAAGAATTTAGATTGTTTATAATAAATTTATGTCTAAAAAATAGAAAAGTTTTCAAATTCCCACTTCAATCCAAACAGCCCTTATATAACTTACATAAAAACATAAATCTCCCTCCGCCGTCGCCGTCTTAATGAAATTATTTTATGTTTCAGCAATTTTTAAGGGGGAAATGGAAGGTAAACAGAATTTCTTATTTGGGACTTGGGAGTATACAACTTACTGTTTACCACAACTATTATGCCATATATTATGGGGTGCGTGCGTTTGGATAGGTGTGGGAAGAAGGGAAGAAAGGGAAGAAGTGGAAAAAAGTATTGGAAAGTGTGTAACTTTGTGAAGAATTTGAATTGTTTATAATTTTTTTTCTTCTTCTTCTTTCTTCTTCTTTTTTCTTCCAACTATCCAAACACACCCATGGAGTGGGGAGCAAAGTAGATAGGTCAAAGAGCAAATAGAAAAAAGAAAGAAACACGATCGACTTCGCTCGAATTAATTAATTAATAAATATGCAAAAAACCAAAAGATGATGCGGCTGACCGTCGGCTCTACTTTTCTCTTGATTGAATAATTTGTTTATTTTTTAAATATTATGAACCTAAACAATGACGTGTAAAACAATACAGCTGATTAAAACTAATAAAAAGTTAATATTGAGTGAAGCAATTTGAGTCTGATTTTCATTACTAGACAAAACATTTTAAACCAGCCGACTCTCAGTCTCAGACTCCCAAACAGACCAGATATGGTGCTTGATCTAATACTAGTAAGTAGTAACTAGTTATCTTAGACTTGGTCTTCTTCTAGTTCTAGTCAATTATTATATATACTAGCAGCAGTGCCCGCTCAATGTGCGGGCAGAGTTTAATATGTGAAAATATTATTTGACATGAATATGATGCATATTTTTAATATTTAAGATCAACGTTGTAATGATGACATTGAAAATAGCACAATATGTATTGATTTAAACAAATAGAATCAATAAAAATAGACATGTGAAAAGCTAAAAAAATAATTTTATGAAAATAAATATGTTTCTCAATAAAAAATTTTGCATAGAAGTATTAAATCTAAAGAAAAAAGATAATACAACATGATAAAATTCTTGACTCGCTTTAGTTCCACTGTTGTAACGAACAATGATCATACTCAAGACGGAGACTTATTCTGTAAAAAATAATAATAAAATTAATTAAATAATTAATTAAAATGAAAAATTAAGATAATGTTATACATTGAATGCATGCGTGAGTGTGATATGAGATCAATTAGTATTTTTCAAATAAAATTTTGTTACCTTAATCCTTTTGCAATATTTCTCAGTATATAATTTTTTTTGTGCATGTTCCGTCTTCCAGGTTGATATTAGGATAGGGTTTTATCAGCATCTAAGTTGTTTGTCAAAAAACACCATCATTAATGTCTATGGAACATAATAACAATTTAAAGTCACTAAAATTTGTGTCGAAGTGACGGTATACCATTTCTAATTAATAATTACAATTTTTAAAATAGGCACAAGCACTCGTCCAACATTACAAAATTTAATTTTTGAGATTAAAATGGCCGAACCGAACCGCTCAAATTGTTCTTCATAATAAAATTTCCATTGGGACAAAATTTTATATTTTTTTCAAATTTTTCTAATATTTTTTGGAAATTTTTGAAAATGGTCGATCTAAAAAGTTATGAACCCTTCAGTTTTGAAAATTCGAAAAAAAATAATTAGAAAATTTAAAAAAATATAAAATTTGATTTTCAATAATATTTTAATATAAATATCATCTTGAGCAATACGGATCGTCCATTTGAAATTTTAACAGATGACTTTTCAAATCATGTTGGACGTCCTATATATTTGATTCTAGCTTTACTCATAAAATTAAAATAATTGAATGACAACTCTCATTTTTTACTAACTGAAGGTATGATGTATGCCTCTTAGTTTATATGGTTCGTTCGCATCCAATTGACAAAAAAAAAAGACGTTGCAACTTTGCAAAAATAGAATACAAGCGCGGCCGTATCTTTTCATATAAAAATGTCAAATCTGAAGATGCAAATTCTAAATAGAAAGGGCTCTAAAAATTTTCATTATTAATTAGGTCTTGTTTTAATTCCATAGCATATTTCCATAGAAAAATGGATCTGAATAAAATGTATAATCTGAAAAGTTTAGGGCTCATCGCATATTCACAAAAAAAGAAATTATATATGGTAATTGATAACAAACATTATATTGTTAATTTGTTATAATGTCAAAATAGGCACCAAATTATTTTTTGGATGCGGGTGGGTCCCCTTGGACTCGGAATGGCCTGATATAGTGACATATGGTTGTACATAAGGAAAAAATAGATTTACAAATTTAAAACAAATCATGATTATTCCCCTTAATGTGTTTACTGATTATTCTATCCAATGATATTAAGTGATATACAAATTTCTTTTTTATTATTATTATCTTTCTTTTTTCAGCCAATTCAAATTGAGAAAGGCAAGTTATGGAAAAATAAGTGGAGATCTCACGTATCTAAAATTAGTGATATATATTTGCGTATAAGATAGTGCCATAGAGACACTATATAATGGGATGATAAATGCTACAGTAGAAGCTGTATCTTTTTTCACTAATTTAGCGCCTTTATATACAAAAAAAGGCCAACATAGCGGATCCGTCTTATCCAACCCCAATTCGTACAAAAAATGATACATGTCTAAAAGTATGTGCCATAACGTTAAATCTTACATCAATATAGTAGTTGGTCTGGTATTGCCATAAAACGTTAGTTGCTTTTAATTTATATAGCGTTTATGAAAATCACGTTACCCCATCGTACCTGTTATTGCATGTTTCAGTTAATAGCTCGTTATCAGAACAAAATTAGGCACAGATCAATACTGGTACAGTCGTACAAACCCTATTGACCAAATCCAAAATGACAAAAACTACTGGCTCGCTGAAATACAAATATTAAACTTTCAATTTATGAAGTAAAACTCTAAACGCTCAGCACGCATTTGTAACCAAAAAATTCTATTCGACGGTGCCAACTCAGTAAGTGAGAGTAGAGATAAATAAGGAAGAGCAGTATTTTTGCCAGCATTTCATTGGCAAGCCCAATTTCAATAGTCAAATACATGAATTTACTCTATCAATTTTTCATTAGAATCTTAGAAGTTTCAGCTTTAAATAAAATTTCAAAAGAAAGGTGCTTGGCAAGATTTCTTGAACTCTTACTAATAGAACCCTCAACTTTTATGTTATCGCTAAGTATCATAAATGCCTAATACCTAATACCTAAACCTCTGTTGTTTCTACATCCACGAGCCCTCTCAAATTTCCTTCCCTTGAACCTGGCATATGGCTTGGTGTAGCTGTGCGGGACACCAGGTCCTAGTCCAAAGTGCCTAACAGCCTCCCTAGCATTCTTCGGCCCCCTTAAAAGAATTTAGAATCCAGGTAAAGCATAAATACATGAAAAACAACGAAAATCTATTTTGTTGGGACAAACAAGGTATAACAAGCTTTGTCATAGGAAACACTTGGTAAATATTCCATAGAGCTGTATGATATTCCTTTTCAGGTAAGGACTAAATTTAATTGCTTTGGCAGTCAACCCAGACTAAATTTCAGGAAGTATACAACTAGATAATGCATCACTTATAAAACAAAATGAAAAGAAAAAAATGGTAAGCACCACACCATTGTTCAGCAGCAAAGTACTCATCAAATGAATACTGGGTCAGAATAGTACAATCATACACTTGTCATCAGTCTTTTCAATATCAGTACATAACGTGGAGGAGAGACTTACAGCATCCTTTCCGAGTGGGGAGAGAAGGGCAGGCTGGTCAAAGGTTAGGCATTGGCCACCAGCCTTTTCAAAACGAGCCCGTGCTATCTCAGTGAATATCAAAGCAGTCAAGGATATTGGGGAAAAAACATCAACTTCAAGGATATTTCAAGAATTTGTAGGGTTCCAAATCAAGATTCATTATCATGCTCTACCTGATGCATATCTTCTTTCTTCATACGATATCTCACTTCATATCTAATTAAGAGAGAAAATTAAAATAAGTCAAATATGCAAGATTTTAGGTATAACATGCTCTAATTACCCAAGAAAATGTTCCAAAACACGCAATATTGTGATTTAACCCAATGTATTCGCAAATACAGATTTTATCTAAGTACGACATTTATCAAATTTTACTTCTATTCATTTAATAAGATATCAAACACATGAGCTGGCTATGTAAGTAACAAGGAAAATTGGGTGCTAAATAGGAAAGAGAATTTGATTGCGTCCTTAATATTCCATTGCCATCTGCCAATGTAATTTCAGTATAAATCAATTACGGAAATGGAGGCACGGTACAGGCATTTGCTCATTTACTTTCTAAATTGTGGTACATATGCTTTCATTGGTTCATAGCTAAAATAATCAACCCTTGCACTAATCAATTATTCAATTTGATCCATAAAAGAAATAAATATCAGTTTCAAGGATTCAAGAAATTAGCTGGAGATTTTATTGAAATAAACAAAATAAGAATAATAATTATATTGAAGGATTTTAATCAGCAAAGAAAGGAAATCAATTAGAAATGTTTAACACTGCACTATCATTTCAAAGGTTCAGTCAAGTACTCACTATCTTAACTTTGCACTGTACCACCTGAAGGTGGAGAGGCTATATATTTGGCATGGCCTCATTGGTGTTAGTTATAGCATTTGTGTCCCTTATCGTGTGCGTGCGCCGGATATGTTTGAGTGCATCCCCCATTTTATTTAACACCTACAATCAAGAAACAGTTATTCATTAACATAATGGGGATTTAAATAAGACAATTAGACATTAGATGCTATGTTATTAGCATGTCAGTACTATAATATAAACAAGAAAATGAAAAAAAACATTATATGGCTATGTCCAATTGCAAATAAAAGGGCTACAAAAAAAAATATTCAACTTGGTGCTAGAAAGGACCATACACAAAGAGAAAAGGAAAAATATGTTCACTCATTCGTTTTCTCTGATAATATCCTAATCAGGGCACATCTCAGCATATACATAAGAAAAAATTAACTAAAAAGTTCAACCAAAAGATCCACAACCCGATAAGCTAACCGATACCATTGATGAACAAGAAATAATTATTATCTGATGAAAAATTATCAAAAGAAAATTGACAATTGACCAAAAAATCAAATCAGAAATTCAAGCATTACCTTTATGATAGTGCCTTTCTTTTAACTTCTAGCCCTTGCAAAACCTACAAATAGCAAAAAAAAAGTTATGCCCATTAGCAAATTGAACAGAAACTGGAACAATTATTCAAAAGGTGAAAATGAAAATGAAACAATAATTCAAGAATAATAAATTTAAAATCACAATGGGGTGGTTGATTACTGCCTAGACAAAAATAATTTAAAGGAAAATATTGTTAGTAACACGAATTATCATCTGTGCATTTTTATCTGTAGCAGCCTATACCAGTACGAAAAGAATCATTCTATAATTTCCTCAGTTCCATTTTGTGTTGACTTTGTATGGATTCTTCAAAGACACTTTAGCCCTGATTCATGCCTGGTTGCCACAATGCACTGAAACCCTAGGTGAAGGGGTATTTACTGAAACTTCCAGTTGTTGGTCCTTGAATTGAAAAATGTGATGCATTGTGAAATTTCAGGGGGGAGATTAATTATGGAATACTTGAAAAGATGAGGGCTAACAAAAGCAGCACCAGTGCACCACTGTTATTTTGAGAAGACATGACTTTAATGGCTTATGGTTGGTACAGTAAAGTTTCAAAACAACATTTTTTTCCTCTCTGCCACAAGGAGCTTTTTTGGGGGGCATTTTTAGATACCATATTATATCTGGAATGTTCTATTCATGCAATTATTCATTATCATAATGTCAATTTCATTAATTAGTTGCCCCTCTCTGATAGGTAACTAAGTTTGAAACCTCAAAAAATTTACTACAAGGCATTGAACAAATTTTAATACTTCAACATTAAAAAAAGTTACTAATTGTTGGTGAAATTCATAATAAACAAAAAATATTGGATTTAATTAGTAAACTCATTGTAAAAATCTCGTAAAATACAATTGGCGCTGACTGGCTTGATAGTATTCTGGGATTGCAGGAATACATTGCACAAGATTTGAAATAAGCAAATAAACAAAGGCAAGATCTTTCCGGCTAGAACATAAATAAAATAACATTTTAGGCCACAAATTGCCAGCCTATTGCAACCAGAAAAATGGAACAAAGAAATTTAAAATCACAATGGGGATCAACCAAGATCTCACATGAACAACACATTGCAATCAGGAAAACAATATGTATTAACCAGAAAACAACATTTATTAACCAGAAATTCCAACAAAAAAAAGTAATTGATCTAGGTTAGAGTAAAATAGCACTTACAGAAGCAGTAATCAACCACCTCAGTTCTTCCTCTTACACTGAAATTTGCTGGAACAAAAAAAAAAGAAAACCAAAATGAACCAAATTAATTGATTGAAAAGAGAGAGATGTTGAAAAGAAATAGTATTAATTGACATTTTCATGTTCACATGTTGAAATCAAGAACCGATGAGAAACAACCAAGAACGAAGGAATACTGAAATTGCTTACAGAAAAGGAAGCTTGAATTCTGGCGGAGGCGAGAAACCCTAGCGATTGGATTTTGTTACATCTTATTTTCAGGAGACGCCGCGCATATGAGGAAACAAGAAAGATGCGAAGAAGGAAATAGGCCGAGAATCAGGGGGGTGTGGATTGTGGAGCGCCGAGCTTTCCTTTTTTTTTCTTTTTTAATCCGAAGGGATGGGGAGAGGATTTGAGCAGCGTATCTCCTTTGGATATTTCCATTTCTGACATACGAGAGAGAAGAGAGAGTGGGACACATGAATTAAAAACTAAAAATAAAAATTATCGAATGAGAAATAAACGCGAACAGGAATCGAACCCACGTTTTTCAACGAACGATACAATAGACTTTGACTTATTTGTGCGTAGAGTCGACTCCTTTATAGAAATAGCAATCCAAACCGTACACATATTGATCAATGGTTTATAATGATGCTAACAAAATTGTTTGGACCCCTTTGTGTGAAAAATGCTGACCTTGCTAAGAGTGCTTTATAAGTAGTAGAGAGTAGAGAAGTAGAGAGATATATATATATATATTTTAATACATAATTAATCATCCGATTAAAATCATTTATATTTGTATTTATAATTATTGCTCTTCGTTTTATTATTATTATTATTACACAAAAACAGAAAAAACAGAGCCAGCTGACTATTTCGCCTTAATTTCGTCACCGTGCAATTTTCGGCTCCTTGCTCGCCAAGAAAAGAAGGGACTATTTCCGTTTTCCTACTATTACATCCTTAAACAAAACAAAAAAAAAAGGTTTCTTCCTTCCCAAACAACTGTAATCCATATCAGGATAATCAATTTTGTCGCCCCTTTAATTTGCTTTCCGAAACTAACAAATAGTACTCTCAGTTCGGGTCTTCTCCTTCTCTCCTCTCCTCTCCTCTCCTCTGAATTAGAAACAATGGCGGATCGGTTGACCCGTATAGCAATTGTGAATCCGGATCGGTGCAAGCCTAACAAGTGCGGCCAGCAATGCAAGAGAAACTGCCCCGTTGTCAGTACAGGTAATCGTTTTTTTCCTTTTCGCAATCTTCTTTTATTTTATTTATTATTATTATTATTAATTATTATTTATTTTCGACATTTGTGAATCGGGCCTATCGATTTGATTCCTTCTACTATCACATTGACGACAACTTCTGAAGCTTTGTACTCTTATATACTTCAATAAAATGGTCTCGTCTAACAACCAAACAAAATAGTTTCCATATTTCAGTTGAAATTTTGCACATATATCCAGCAGAAGTGCAAAATTTCCATTATACCCACAGAATATTAATACTTACTTAACAACTGCCCTCTATCAGTACTATAGATGAATCAGCTGAGAGCTCAGGTATACAGTTTAATACCAAAAGCTTTGAGACACATGAAAGTGTTATTGTTATAAAGTTTTGTTTTTATGTTACTTTGAAAATTTTCTCTGTGTATTTTTTGGCCAAAATCTGAGTCTTCAATCAAGTACATTATGTAATGCACTGGAGTACCTTCACAAACAATTCTATGTCATGCCAATGATAAAGCCGTAACCCACCCCCTCATAATTTTGTTTTTAGTTTGATTACTCAGATGACTCACATTCTTATCTTTGTTTTCTATAAAAAGTACAGGATTTTATAACATGATGATTGACTTTTTGGTTTTATAGGGAAACTTTGCATTGAGGTCAAATCTACATCAAAACTTGCCTATATTTCGGAAGAACTTTGTACTGGATGTGGCATCTGTGTGAAGGTACCATATCCTTCTTTCCTCCCTTGATAATGACAAGATATGATTTAATTAATTTATTTAATTTTTCTGTATATGTAGAAATGCCCATTTGATGCTATTAGAATCATAAATTTACCAAAAGGTTTGGACAAAGACACAACTCACCGCTATGGGTCAAACAGCTTCAAGTTGCATAGGTATTGCAAATTCCATTGTATCTGTTATGTTGGGTAAAAGTTAGAAACAGAATCTAAACACCATATGTTTTAAAAGATAACTTATATTTTTTAAACATTTTTCAGGTTGCCAGTTCCAAAACCTGGTCAAGTTCTTGGACTTGTGGGAACAAATGGGATTGGCAAGTCCACTGCACTTAAAATCTTGAGTGGGAGATTGAAACCCAATTTGGGACGCTATGAGGTACATCAACTATATGGATTATTGAAATATTTTAGGCGATTAAAATAAGCTTTAACATGCTACAGTTTTCTTGCATTACATAAAGTCCTGTATGCGATGTCTTTTTAATGCTTTGTACATTAATTTATTCTACTATCTGATAAGAATGCAAATCCAAATAATAATTTCTTTCATGAGAGGAATTTTTGTGAGGATATTGGGAATTGTCTTTATAAGTAACTGAATCAAATTGTCTCTCATTTTATTTTTAATTTTCCCTTTTGCAGAATTGCCCTGATTGGCAGGAAATCATAACATACTTTCGTGGGTCCGAGCTTCAAAATTATTTTAAGCTTTTACTGGAGGATAAACTAAAGGTACCTCACCTTTTCACCTGAATTCTGTAATGATTATCTTCCTTTAATTTACTAAATGTTTGCATTGTTTATAACCAAGAAATCTTTCTCATTTTTGAAAATATCACATACAGATCCTATTTTGAGTTATTTGCAAATAACATCATAATGTTTTAGTTCCATAGAATCTTAATTGTAATCATTTGAAAGTGGGTGCTTCAGGATGTAAGTTGCTCAGCAATGCTATTTTTGAGGACCGTCTTTTATTATAAGTTGCTGGTACAATTAGTCGATTATCATATCATGATCTGTCAAAGTACCCATAAGCAGTTTAAAACAGATTTAAACAAAGAGAACAAAATTTTGGATACCTTAACATTGACAACTACTACAGGTTGTTATGAAACCACAACATGTTGACCACATCCCCAAGGCTACACAAGGTAAGGTTGGAGAAATTCTTTCCAGAAAGAATGAGAGAGGAATGATGGATCAACTCTGTGCTGACCTGGAGCTAGGTGAGGTTCTAGACCGAAATGTACAGGATTTGTCTGGGGGTGAATTGCAGAGGTTTGCTATTGCAGCTGTTGCATTGCAAGATGCAAATGTGTACATGTTTGATGAGCCATCAAGCTATCTTGACGTAAAGCAGCGTTTGAAGGCTGCTCAGGTCATACGGTCCCTTCTTGGCCCTAAGAAGTAAGCATTTTTTTTTTCCTTTTGATAATTTGTGAATGCATGAAATGATGTGTGACATTTCCGCTTGGGATGCATTTTATTTGGCGGTTTTTTGGATGTTAAATACCATTGGGTGGGTTACTTTTTATTGGCATTGGAAACATATCACTTTATGGCAAGGTAACGTTTCACAATTTAATGAGTCTTCCACTTATTTGATGGGATGGTGTGTTGTCTGTATTAGCCAGGATTTATACTTAACAATTAGATATTGGTTGAAATAAAATATTTCTCATTTCATCAATATTTTTCATTATCTTCTTTGGAAAGTACTACTGGACCTTAAAATTATGATCTTGAGATGATATTAGTTTGAAAAATCCTTATATGATTTTGTTTATGCTAGTTTTTTCACTTTCCACCGTCTATCCAGGAATTACAGTATTTTCTTATTATTCTAACCAGCTATGTGTTAGTTGTGGAGCATGACTTGAGTGTACTTGACTACCTATCAGACTACACCTGCTGCTTGTATGGCAAACAAGGAGCCTATGGAGTTGTCACACTTCCCTCCTCTGTTCGAGAGGGCATCAACATTTTCTTGGCGGGGTTTATTCCCACTGAGAATCTCCGTTTTAGAGATGAGTCCCTGACCTTTAAGGTACCTTAATTTGTTTTATTCCTCAGTTTATGGATTTCATCTTGCATGTTGCTCTTAGCTAGGTTACTGGGTTTGGGTCCAAATTGGCAGTTCATCCACAGGTTGGCTAATACTTGTCAGATTGAATTCTTCAGTTCATGACCAATCCAATCAACTGGTTTAGCATCTTTCTTAAATTCTTATGAATAAGATTGAAAGAATAACTGAATAAGGTGTGTTTCCTTGAATAATCTTTGGAATAAGCTTAGAGCACCTACTGTCAGGTTAATAGGCTGAATTTAGTAAGAATTTCTTGTTCAGGTGTTGATCAGATTGGGATGACCTGAGTTTACTTTTCTATCCATGATTTGTTGCTTTAGGTTGCTGAGGCTCCTCAGGAGACCCTTGATGAGATCCAGACTTACCACAGGTACCACTATCCTACAATGAGCAAAATTCTTGGGAACTTCAAGCTTTCAGTGCAAGCAGGTGACTTTACGGATTCACAAATAGTAGTGATGCTTGGCGAGAATGGCACTGGGAAGACCACCTTCATCAAATTGTTGGTTAGTCCTCAATATTTCATATCAGTTAATTTGCATCTTAAGGATGAAGGTTGACAATCTTGACACGAATGCTGAAGCTTTCCATTTTTTGTTCCAGTGGTCGCCATCAATACTAATTTTGTATATTAATTGATCAGGCAATTGTTGGCTTTTTTGCTCCTCTGGCAAAATATAAAACCCAAATAAAAATCTAGTAAGAGATGTAAATACTAGCACAGATAAATCAATAGGATAATAAACTCTGATAGTTGTTTTTTTGCAATCATGTAGCGTAACTGATTTATGGAGTCATCTTCAATTTGCATTATCTTTTGTACAGGCTGGGTTGTTGAAACCTGATGCAGTGGAAGGCACCGAGGTGGAGATACCAGAATTTAACATATCATACAAGCCTCAGAAGGTTAGCCCGAAGTTTGAGTCTACTGTCAGGGACCTGTTACACAAGAAGATACAGGGCGCCTATATGCACCCGCAATTTGTGTCAGATGTAATGAAACCGTTGCAAATCGAGCAGCTGATGGATCAGCAGGTGCAAAATCTCTCTGGTGGGGAGCTACAACGAGTGGCACTTTGTATTTGCCTTGGAAAGGTATGCAGTTTTTAATATTTTTTGAGTTGTACCTGGCTACCTGCTTCCTTCTTTAGAAAGATCACATAAATTTTTTTGGGTTATCCAGTATAATGTTTTTTTATGCAACTTGCTTTGATTTATAATGACATCATCACGCTGTTCAAACTGTGAAATGCATTTGTTGTTGATTTTGTAGGTTGTCATTATTGATCCCTATATCTCATACCCTTTTATGAAGTGGAACTATAATTTGAACTTTATATGATTATAAAATCTCCAAAAGCTTAATTCCATTCTTGATAATTCTATGCATATAAGGTTCTGTGTTTTTTTTTTCAGCCAGCAGATATTTATCTGATAGATGAGCCAAGTGCATACCTGGATTCTGAGCAGCGTATCATCGCGGCCAAGGTGATAAAAAGATTTATCTTGCATGCTAAGAAGACTGCCTTTGTTGTGGAGCATGACTTCATTATGGCTACATATCTTGCTGACAAGGTCATAGTCTATGAAGGGAAGCCTTCAGTGGATTGTACCGCCAATTCACCTCAATCTCTTGTCTCTGGAATGAACCTCTTCCTTTCGGTATGTCAGTGCAATCATTTGAAGCTTAAATTAAGACAGAAAAGAAAGAAAAATATGTCTAATAAAAAAATAAGCAACTGCCATCAGCATCATATCTGGTTAGTTTCTACGGAATTAGTCTGCTGGCAAGTTCTAGAAAGCTGAAGCTCTCAGAAAAATCACAGATCAATCTGTTGATCCAGAAAGTCCCTCAAGTCTAACAAAAGTGACTGTTGTTGACCACAATGTTGGTCATTTTGCTGTAATGGATTGATACCCAGATAAAATTGTCTATTAGCGAATTTGTAAAGATTATCTTTGTTAATTTCAATTTATTTTAATTGGTTGTCGCATTAATAACGGTTCTTCCATTATTTTATTTATCGGTTTTATTTGTCTGTAGCATCTTGATATCACATTCAGGCGGGATCCGACCAATTATAGGCCTCGCATAAACAAGCTTGACTCTGTCAAAGACAGACAGCAGAAAGTGGCAGGGACACATTATTATATTGAAGATTAAGGCACCCCAAATGAGATAATTCTGAGCTATTTAACGTTCTTATTGTAGTAGTTATAAGAGAGAATTTTAGAAAAATTGAGCTTACCTTTTTGGTCAACTAAACATTTCACCTTCTCCAGTTCCAGATGGAGATGGTGATCAGACATCTCTTGCTTCTTTCACGAAGCAAATATGGGGATAACCAAGTGGCCTCTCCGCACGGCAGGCCCTTGAATATCAGATTCAAGTGCATCAGCTTCAAGGTATCATTTTCAAAAGGAGGTTCTTTATAACTAGTTGATGTTTTCTGATAGAATGAAGATATTTGACTTCTTAATTTTCACAGGTTGGTTGAAAGATCTGTGTCGTGGAAAAGTGTTCGGTGAAAGAATGAAACAAATTTTCTGGTTTTTCATGGCATGGAATGTATTTTGAATCTTTCTTACTGCTTACTTTGAATAAGTTTGGCGTGAAACTTGTAACATTTGCAGTTCTTTGGGACATCATGGATGCTTACATTTAAATTTGTAAGCAAAATTTTATTTGATATTTTTTAAAATATAGTCTTTTGGAATTTTATTTGAAATTTTACATCAATATAGTCATTTGTAGTTAGCCCCTTATCATACATTTAGTCATTGACATGCTCGAGAACTTATTCATGCAGTTTCAATGTTTCATAAAAGATGCGATAAAAATCACGCATAAATTTTATTGGAAAGTATTTATGGTGTGTTCCAAATTTTACTAATGATTTTTAATCAATTTGGGCATTTATTATTTATGTATTACGCTGTTACATGATAAAAACTTAACTTTAATGATAGGCTTTGGTCAAAATGATTTTCATGCGGGATTTCATTTTATTAAAATTGGTTTTTCGAAATTTCAATGGATCTAATTATATGGAAATTCCAATCAAATGATATCAAATTCATCCATTTTGATAAAACATTTCTAATGAAATGACATCCCAAGTTAAAAAATTGTGATTCTAATCAGGGCCATATTTGTCCGAAAATTCTGAAGAAGCGCGGGAAGGGGCGGTGGAGATGTTGAACACGTCACAGCAGTATGAAATTGAAGAAGCGCGGGCACTCTGTGTTGGTGTTGCTCAAAAAATAAATTAGACCTAAACAACAAAAAAGTAATACTACAGCATTCAATGTCATTTCTCATGACTCTTGCTGATTTATTAGGAAGATTTGCAAAGTTCTCTTAGCACAAAACAATTTTTTATGAAATATGGATATATTATAATCGAATTGAAAAAAAATTTCACGGGAGGTGTGGTACAAATTATCGTTTGCCATTCTAGCATGTGGAAACCAAGATCGTTTGCCTCCATTTTGATGATGTACTGTGTTCTGCAAAGCTAATTAACTATGTTTCAAAAGTGGACTAAGTATTTGCATAATTAAATCAGTATTTTTACCATTTTTTTTATTGTGTAGTGTATTATTTAAACGTTCGGTTTAATCGCTGGACAGTTTCATTGGCATAAATGGCAATTTCTAAAAAAAAATTCGAAGCTCTATCACAATAAATGTCCAATTGTCCATACTTTTGTTGCTATTTGTATTTAGTATTTACATTTCATTGCTGGAGTTGCTATGAGAAATTGGACTATTAAATGGACATGTCAAATCGGATGGATCTCTTTTAGTCGACAGAAAAATTCCAAGATTTGTAAACGAAACGATAAGGAATTTTTAATCAATACAGTATTATAATATATAAACTCGTGCCAGATGGACGTTCCTGGGCCATTGGTCAACATTTGGAAGAGTATACTTTAAATTTGCCTTTTAAAAAATTTATATTAATAGTATCCAAAGACAAATAAACTAAAGACCCAATATAGGTCCGAATTGAAGAAGCCGACATTTTCTTTTGGGGGTTTAAGAATCCAATACCTTCGAGCTTAATTTTAAGTATATAAAGTTATAACCAAGTACATTTAAGCATTGTTACCTATATAATATTTTGTGTGATTTTATTTACAAAAAATATCTGTCGGAGAAGCCCAGCTGATAAGTGTAAAGAACTAAGTGAAATAGTGAATATCTGGACTTGCAAACCACAAGTTTGCGCGTAAGAGATAGAATCGGCAGTGTCAGTTTTACGATAGTCCCTTTTTAGGCTTTATTTCCATTTTTACATCACCATTTTCGACTGTACCATCTCTTCTTATAGTAATTCTACCGAGGCGAAAAATAGTTGTACTGGACCTTTATTTCTGTTTTATTTTGGCGCATATATCCAAATTAAAAAGTTTAAAATGTTAAGTTTATTATTGTTGTTACCATAAATAAAAGAATAACAACAATAATAGTGTAATATATATGTTGTTAAGAGAACAATAAATAGCAACCCAAAAGGCCTATAAATATTAATTCCATCTGGTTTCATGTCATTCGATCTGTTGCCTTCATACCATTCTCTCAAGATGTTTAGAGATTCTGCGTGGACGTCAATTCTTTCCAAGCCCTTTTCAAAGGCAGAATACAAACAAGATGACCGGCATCCCTTCGCCATTCTTCAAGCCAGAAGGCGGGCACGCAGGAGCGAACCAAAATTTAGGGAGCCTGAGGCGGAGTCATATAAGGCGAGGGAATTTTTTCCGAAACGTGGTACCAACAATCAGCGCAAGAAGACAGCAATATCAACCAAAGATAAGGCACCGTCAACAAGTCTAGAGGTTGGCGAAACTACAGAAGATGATGACGATGATTTGAGTAAGGTTCGAGTCCGGCTGAGTGCTCTTCGAATTATTCAAAATAGATTGACGAGTGAACTTGTGGATGCCAAGCTATCTGCAGAAAGGTACGTATATACATCTCACTTTCAATCCAACGAAAAATTTACTCTGAAAACTTGTGAGTACTCTTTAGATTTAAAGAAAACAATATTTCACGATGTAGTTATCAGCAAGATTATGAGACGGAGAGAAATGCACGCCAATTGGTAGAGGATAAATGTACTGTGATGGAAAAGAAGTTGGCGGCTAGCCTGACTAAGTTTGAGAGAATGAATCTGGAGGTAGAGAGGATAAAAGTTGGAGCGCAGATACGAGAAAATGCATTAGAAATGAAACTAGAGGATGCAAGACTTATGCTTGAAAAAAAGTACGACGAACTAGATCAGTTGCAGCATCAGCTTGAGGTCTTTGTGCGAAAAAATCGAAGCAATGACACCCCCAAGTTGGAGGCCATAAATGAGGTTGAGAATTTGTTAGAACAAATTTTCATGGCCAGACATAGTAGTGTGTGAAGGTGAACTTAAAAGTACTTAATTAGTGCATTGGTGTAATAGCTAGAGATGTATGCGTGCGTCAAATATTACGCTCACATTTAGGGTTGCATTTTGGAGTTGGTTGTGTAATTTATATATAAATTGTCTAGTTTAAGTTGTTTTTATATATATTTGTTCTGAGTAGAACCCAATTTTTTGTTATGTTGAATTTTGTCATTATATAATATATGATCTTTATATTTTTGTTTAAGAATTTTGATACAAGATTTTTAATCTGTATTCAACTTAATGTTTAACACCAGGAAAATGATTAGTTATGAGGACTTTGCTTATTAATTAATATATTTCGAAAACAGTAAATGATATGTAGTTGCCAGTTGAAGCTTGTATATATATATAGGTCAAAATTAAGATCATTAACTTGTATAGCTTGAAATTTTTTTTTACGGCTTTTTTTTTTTCTGAGTTTGCCAACATTTTCCATGAGAATGTATAACTTTGCTATTTAATTGAATAGCTATTTTACTCATTGCCAAACCAGGCCTAATAAATTAACAATGTTATATCTAGATATTTTATTCGAAGCCTTATTAAAATTAGAAAGTGTTAGCGTAAAAATATATAATCAATGATGTAAAGCAGACAGAGCACATGTAATGGAAACATAAAAATAAGTCTATTGTAATTCATATACATCTATAAATATAGTTTTGGACATTGATTCAATCATGTTGCTTCTTTTTAAAATAAGAACATATCAAACTTAAATTTAGATTTGTACACAGGCCAATTTATTGCGTGCAAATAATTTGTGTAATAGCAAATTTGATCAAGTTCTTCCTAACTATTAGCTAGACCGTATTTGTTTTTTTTTTTTTTGAAAAAAAGAAGATTACTAATAAATGATACGGTAAAATATTTTTGTTCGAGTGAATGATATGGTAAAACATTTACTCGTAACTTTGTTTGAAGGAAAATGCCTAATTGAAAACACTAAACTATCTTGTTCAAAGAAAAAAAAAAAGGAAAATGAGGCACACATAAAGAGGCGTTCCCCTTCTTTTTTTAATACAAAATTAGCAATGACTTTTTAGTTTTTACGTATCATGTGTTTTATTACCATAAATAATTAATTAATAGTTCATCACAATAATATATCGAGATGTCCTGAAGCAAAATGATCATACAAACAAATTTGATTTCAATGTGTAAAATATATATTTTTTCAATGTTAATACGTCACATCGACTAATGTAATATTCTTTGAATGATTTCTTGAGTTGCTCTGTTGTTTCAAAATATTTTTTTTCCCGAAACTACATCAGTATCTATTTACATTTTTTTTATATGGATATATTTGGATATGAATACAGATCAGGTTCTAAGCGGATTAAGCCAACCTATTTAATAGAAGCTCGATTTATCAAATCAAAGATCTTTTCTATGGCTTCGTTTGGATGACTTTTTCCCGGAATAAGGAATAAGTAATAACCACTTTTTATCAATAAATTTATTTCTAACCATCCAAACTCTTCACAAAAATTACACACTTCCCAATAAATTTACCCTTTCCCAATAAATTTCTTCCTGTTATAAATGGAATAATATATATTAATTGTCCATTTTCATTATTACTATTTATTGTATGAGATCTTTATCATTAATTGTAAAATTTGTTTTTGGCTTATATATAGTGGATGTAAGTTGTATACTGTAGATTGAACAATTGTTGAGAAAGAAATACAGAACACCAATTTACTCTCTCTTTTATCTTTGTCTCTTCCTCTTTTCATTTTATTTCACAACACGTTATCAGTACGAATCGCTCAGGAAGAAAAGGTAAAAGGGTTTGATTGAAATTGATTATATTTCTTTTCGTATCCAATTTTTTTTCTCTGGAATCAGTACCTAACGTTGGTACTAATTGAAATTATAGTGTAGTGTATTTTTTTTTCTTGAATAATTACAAATGCTATTCCGTAAGTGAAAAGTGAAAATATTTTATAATCCGTTTAGATCTAAATAAATATTATCTTCATCGTAGGTGAAAACTTTTTATATTCTGTTTAGATTTGAGATCCTTTTCATTATGTTGCTAATAGATATTCTCTTCTATATTTAGATCTCTTCTATAACCACAAATGTTATTCTCTGTTTAGATCTATTTTTTTCTCGTACGTGAATTTTTTAGATCTCTGTTTGGTCTAGATCCATTTTTTTTCTCGTACATGAATATTCGTAGGTAAAAGATTCGATTGAGAATAATATAGAAAATTCTTAGTTTCGTTTTTTTTTATATTTGAATCTGAATTTTTTTGTTTGAATTTATGAGAATCATTATTCCCCGAAGTGAATGATGATAAAAATAATTATTTAGTGATATTATTCGAACTTGAAACTTTATCAAGAACCTGAAGTTCATATTTCAATTTAAAATTATTTAGAACCTGAAGTTCTTGATGCTCTTGAATTAATTTGTTTAGAACTTGAAGTTCTTGATTTTTTTAAATTGATTTGCTTAGAACATAAAGTTCTATTATAAATTAATATAACCAGAAGTTATGAAATGCCATTGAAAATTATTATATAAATAATCGGCAGTTATTATTCAAAGATGAAATTTTATTTTCAACAAACAAGTTTTATTCTTAATAACCAGAAGTTATTATTGGACACTTGATGAAAAATAACATGAAGTTATTTTCAATTTAATATATTAATAGTTATTATTTGTCATTAAATGAGGAAATAAGCTGAAGTTATTTCATTTAAATTCTTGTGCAGTCAAACGAATTAATAACTAGAAGTTATTAAATATTTTTTTTCTATAACCTGAAGTTATAATTAAGTTATTGTATGTAATTTTATTACTTTATTCATTCATTTTATTTATTTATTTATTTTATTTTTATTTATTTATCTCTATTTATTTATTGTAACCTGAAGTTACAATACTAATAACCTGAAGTTATGATGAAAGCATGTTAGTACTCTTGAAGAGTTTTTCCAAAGAAAAATGTGACCATCAAAATAAAAATAATAATAAATAAAGAACTTGTTATAATTTTGTTAGTACAATTCTCCATATTTTATGTTACAAATTTGCTCCGGTAGTAGCAAAAGATACTTCAAGTTAGTATCGTATAACCTAATGCGAAAGAACGAGTTTCTAATAAATTAATCAATCATGTGAAAATCTATTCCTTGAAGCGAATTTGATTTTATATGAGAAGATGACATTGGTATGGTCGCATTAATTTTTGCAATGAAAAAAAAAATTCATCTTGAAGATGTTTGTGACATATGCGAATAAATTAGAGTTGGTTTACTTAATTAGTTTGATTTCTTTTTTGTTTTTTTTTCATGTACGGAAAAAGGAGATTTAATTTCCTTTAATTTTGTTTGCGTAAGTTATGCCGGTAATTAATTTTGCTCATTTAATTAGCGTATGTTAAGGTAATGGCTAATTTATAATATCAAGGACAGTGCTCTAATTAGCGTATGTTAAGGTAATGGCTAATTTTGCTCACTAAATCAGTTCCTGTTGTTGTACAATATTATAAATATTAGCCTTATAAAGGCTTACCCAATGATGAAAAAGGTCTGTACGAGAATGAAGCAAGTTTATTTTTTTTCTTTTAATTTTATTTATTTTATTTTATTTTAAGGGAAAATGACCGATGCAATGATAATTAAAGAAGATTCGTGTCTAGTAGACAGCGGAACTACGAAATACAATATTGAAAAGTAAGAAATATTTTTTACAATTGCATTGCAGTGTGGCTAATATCCAAACTATTTCTGGTTCAAGTAATATTATTGAAGGCTCCGGAAGAGCTTGTATTTTGTTACCTAAAGAAACAAAATTAATAATAGATGATGCATTATATTCAAGTAGATCCAGAAGAAATCTACTAAGTTTTAAAGATATTCGAAAAAATAGTTATCATATTGAAACTATGAATGAGAAAAATTACGAATATCTTCATATCATATCTATTAAAAATGACCAGAAAAATATTATGGAGAAATTACAAGTATTATCAAATGGACTATATGGTACATATATAAGTACAATAGAATCAAATATGGTGACTAACCAGAAGTTAGTTGATCCAAAATTATTTACATTATGGCATGATAGATTGGGTCATCCAGGAAATATAATGATGAGGAGAATAATTGAAAGTGCAAACGGACATCCCCTAAAGGACCTGAAGATCATATTATCAAAAGAATTGACATGCCAAGCATGCTCTCTTGGAAAGCTAATTACTAGACCATCTCCAAATAAAGTTGGACCTGAAGCTCCATTATTTTTAGAACGAATTCAAGGAGATTTATGGTTTTAATTGATGCATCAACACGTTGGTCACATGTGTGTTTGTTAGCAACAAGAAATGTTGCATTTGCTAGATTATTAGCACAAATTATCCAATTGAGAGCTAACTTTCCGGATTATCAAATTAAAAGAATCCGACTTGATAATGCAGGAGAATTTACATCCCAAGCTTTTAATGATTATTGCATGTCTATTGGGATTACTGTAGAACATTCAGTGGCACATGTTCATACACAAAACGGTCTAGCAGAATCATTGATTAAAAGGTTACAATTAATAGCTAGACCATTACTTATGAAATCTAGTTTATCATCTTCTGCATGGGGACATGCCATATTACATGCTGCAGCATTAATTAGATTAAGACCAACTGCTGATCATAAATATTCCCCGTTACAATTAGTCTCCGGAAGAGAACCAAATTTATCTCATTTAAAGATATTTGGTTGTGCAATATATGTTCCAATTTCTCCTCCACAACGCACAAAAATGGGACCTCAAAGAAGGTTGGGAATTTATATTGGTTTTAACTCTTCTTCCATTGTCAAATATTTAGAGCCATTAACAGGAGATGTTTTCACAGCAAGATTTGCTGATTGTCATTTTAATGAATCATTATTCCCAAATTTAGGGGAAGAAAAACAAAAGCTGGATAGACAAGTGACATGGAATTCATCGTTGTCTTATCTTGATCCTAGAAGTGGTCAATGTGAACTTGAAGTTCAAAAGATTATAAACTTGCAAAGAATTGCAAATGAATTGCCTGATGCATTCACAGATATAAATAGAGTCACTAAATCACATATTCCAGCTATTAATGCACCTGCTCGAATAGATATTACAAAATTATCAAATGAATCTCATGAACGTAGAAAACGTGGAAGACCAATTGGTTCTAAGGATGTAAATCCACGAAAAAGAAAAGAGCAGAATAAAGCAGTTGGTACAACCTCAGAAGAGGTTTACAAAGTTCCTGAAGAAACTAAATCTCCAGAAGAGATTAATAAAGTTCTAGAAGAAACTAAAATCTTTGAAGAGATTAAAAAAGTTCCAGAAGAAACCGAAGTACCAAATGATTATGAGATTTCTATAAATTATGTGAAAAATAATACAACATTGAATAGGAATAAAACTCAAGTTGATGAAATTTTTGCATTCGCTGTAGCTAGTGATGTTATAAGCGAAGAAGATAATGTGCCAAAAACCATAGAAGAATGTAGAAAAAAAATGATTGGACTAAATGGAAAGTTGCTATACAAGCTGAATTAAATTCGCTTGATAAACGACAAGTATTTGGACCAGTAGTCCAGACGCCCAAACATTTTAATCCTGTAGGTTACAAATGGGTATTTGTCATTAACAGAAATGAGAAAAATGAGATCGTGAGATATAAAGCAAGGCTAGTGGCACAAGGGTTTACACAAATATATGGAATTGATTATGAAGAAACGTATTCACCTGTAGTGGATGCGACAACTTTCAGATTTTTAATAGGTCTCGCAGTCACAGAAAATCTTAAAATGCAACTTATGGATGTTGTCACAGCTTATCTATATGGTTCACTTGATAGTGACATATATATGAAAATCCTCGAAGGATTAAAAATGCCTGAAGCATATAAATCAAAACCTAGAGAAATGTACTCCATAAAGTTGAAAAAATCTTTATACGGACTAAAACAATCAGGTCGAATGTGGTATAATCGACTTAGTGAATATCTTTTAAAAGAAGGATATAAGAATAATGCAATTAGTCTGTGTGTTTTTATTAAAAAATCAAATTTTGGTTTTGCAATCGTTGCAGTGTATGTTGATGATTTAAACATTATAGGATCTCCTGAAGAGATTGAAAATACTGCAAAATTGTTGAAAAAGGAGTTTGAAATGAAAGACCTTGGTGTAACTAAATTTTGTCTCGGTCTGCAAATCGAGCATTTAAAGAATGAAATATTTATCCATCAGTCAAATTATATTGAAAAATTACTAAAGAAGTTTAATATGGATAAAGCTCATCCTTTGAAAATACCAATGGTCGTACGATCGTTAAATATAGAAAATGATCCTTTTCGCCCCCAAGAAAATGATGAAGAAGTACTTGGTCCTGAAGTGCCATACTTAAGTGCAATAGGAGCATTATTATATCGTGCAAATAATACCAGGCCTGATATTTCATTTGCTGTAAATTTACTATGAAGATATAGTTCCAAACCAACCCGAAGACATTGGAATGGAATTAAAGATATTTTTCGCTATCTTTGCGGAACTCGAGATATGGGGCTATGCTATGAAAAGGATATAAAATCTAATCTAGTTGGATATGAAGATGCAGGATATTTATCAGACCCGCATAAAGCACGATCTCAATCATGATACATATTTACTTATAGTGGAGCTGCGATTTCATGGCGATCGACAAAACAAACTCTAACGGCTACATCATCAAATCATGCTGAACTAATTGCTCTCTATGAAGCGAGTCGAGAATGTGTTTCATTGAGATCAATAATTCAAAATATTCAAGAAGAATGTGGGCTTCATAACATTAAGGAAAATTCTACTCCAATATATGAAGATAATGCAGCTTGCATAGCACAAATTAGAGAAGGATATATCAAAGGAGACCGAACTAAGTACATTGCGCCGAAGTTCTTCTCGACACATGATCTACAAAAGGATGGTATAATAGATGTTCAAAAAATTCAATCATGCAACAACTTGGCCGATCTATTCACGAAGTCTTTGCCAACAAGAATTTTTGAACAACTCAGAAAGAAGATAGGTCTACACCGACTGAAGGATGTCCAATAATATCAAAATGAGGGGAAGCATTATACACGCTGTACTCTTTTTCCCTTATCCAAGTTTTTATCCCAATGGGTTTTTCTTGATAAGGTTTTTAATGAGGCAGTATAAATGATCCAGAAGTATCATATTAATATTGATCCTGAAGTATCATATTACTAGTGTATAATGAAAGATGAACAAAGGGGAAGTGTTATAAATGGAATAATATATATTAATTGTCCATTTTCATTATTACTATTTATTGTATGAGATCTTTATCATTAATTGTAAAATTTGTTTTTGGCTTATATATAGTGGATGTAAGTTGTATACTGTAGATTGAACAATTGTTGAGAAAGAAATACAGAACACCAATTTACTCTCTCTTTTATCTTTGTATCTTCCACTTTTCACTTTATTTTACAACACTTCCTTTCTTTCTTCTTCCTACCTTATTCTCAACGCATCCAAACGGAACCTATAACACTAGAGGATTAATTAGATTAATTATCTTGAATCACTGGTTCAATTAAGGGCGAAAACTATTCGATAAGGACCAAATATGAATTGGATAATACATCTTTTTCTTATTTATATTTTTTAATCAGATATCATATATTAATACGGATCAATTTGAATATTAAACGTATTTTTGAGAGTCGGATACAGTTCGATACGAAGTTTATCCACAGTCCACACAGACAGTTTTCCGAAATTTTAAAAAATAATATTAAAATAATATAATCCAATAAAATTAATATCAATTTAATCAGTTTAATATAAAAAGTATCGTAAGATCGGATTCTGGGATTCCGATCTAACCTTAGATCGGATTCCCAGATTCCGATCTAACCTTTATATATATAATGGGTTTCCGATCTGATTTCGCTGCCGCTCTCGCTCTCTCGGACGCACTTCTGAGAACAGTAAGTTTTTTTTATTAATTTAATTATTTATTTATTTAGTTTATTAGTTTATAATTTAGTTAATTAAATAAAAAAATAGGAAAATATTGGAAAAATATTCAAAAAATCTGAAAAATCAGAAAAAAATCAGAAAAAATTTGTATGTAATTTATTAATTATATTGGATATATTTTTTGTCTTTTTATTTGTTTATTCACTACTTAATTAATTAAAAAAATAGATAATAAATTGTAAAATTATTTTAAAAATACCGAAAAATAAGAAAAATTCATATGAAAATTTATGTGTAATTAATTTAATTTGTTTATTTTTTTTGCTTTTAATAATTAAGATTTTGATAATTAAATATGGGAAAAATTAGAAAAATGATAATAATTGATGGTATTAATTAAAAATGTAGGTAAAAAATTATTTAGAAGAGAGTCAATTCCTTTCTACTCCAGGTTAGCTTTTTTATATGTTTATTTTATTATTGTTTGAATAGAAATGTTTGTGAATTGCTTGTAGATTGATTGATGGATTGTAAAATTGTGAAATGCAATGATTGTAAAATTGTGAAATGCAATAATTGAATTATTGATTCATTGATAATTGTGAAATGGTTTGTGAAATGCAATGATTGTAAAATTTGAATGATTTATTCAAATTGGGTTGGGTTGGGTTCAAATTGGAATGAAATTGGGTTGGGTTGGGTTGGGTTCAAATTGGGTTGAAATTGGGCTCTAATTGGGGTATGATTTTTTGGAAAACTCTCCCGGTACAGGGGAGATGCTGCCGAAATTTTTATAGATTTTATACTTTATTAAATTTTAATTGCAGTAAAAGTCGAAATGCCACCGCGAAGAAGAATACCAGAGGATCCACGTCGATCTACGAGGCGTCGAGGAGATCCTGGCGCATCTACATCAGGAGGAGATCCTGGCGCTTCTTCATCTGCCCCCCCTGCTGCCCCCCCCGTTCCTCTTCCTGCTGATCAGCTTCTGCATCTCAGTCAGTCTGAGCTTCGAGGCGTACGAGTAAGTTTTTTTTATTTATATAGTTAAATTTTTATATATATATATATATATATTTTAATAATATATATAGGAAATAAATTTTTTTTTTAATTATTTAGGGTATAGGGTTTAGGGTTTAAGGAAATAATAAAATTTTTTAATTTATGTAGTTAATTTTTGTATATAGTGAATAGTATATATAGTAAATAATATGTTTTTTAACTTATTTAGGCGTGGACGCCCGAAATGCATAAGGCAAAAATGATACGAACCGAGGAGGTGGACCAGCGTCTTGTGACATTGGGCCTTATTCATTTCGTTGAGTTAGGTCACATGCCATTGGATCGTTCCATGATACAGGGTCTAGCCATGTTCTGGAGGCCCGAGACCCACACGTTCCACTTTCCCCGCGTAGGCGAGATGACCGTTACTCTTGAGGTATTATTTTTTCCAAGTTCTGTTGGTAGCTATTTATTTATTTATTATTTTTTTGTTGTTTAATAAAAAATGTAAATAAAATTTGCAGGATGTCGCCTTCATTTTTGGCTTGCTACCGACATAGACTCCATATCTATTCGCCTGAGGAGGATCACGCGCCAGAGCCTGGATTTGAGGAGCAGCAGTTTATGACGGTAACCTAAAATTTGTAATATTATTATTTTTTATTATTCTGTTATTGATAATATTAATATTATTTGTAATATCATTGTATGTAACAGTCATCTGGGTATACTTTACACGACTGGGACACATATTTTGATCAGTCGAGACCCAGCCAGCCTATTGTGCGGAGCAGTCGGACAGAGAGTCAGCCATCCACACAGCCGCCCATCCACCCATCTACACAGCCACCCATATCCACTGGCGAGTTACCGACACCACCAGTGCACCGCCTCGTCATTCCACTCCTCAGATGGCTCCTCGTCCACCACCTGTCGGACTTGCTCGCGAACGAGACTCCCGTCAGCCGCCAGGTCCTCCGTATATTTGGTCCCCTAGTGAGGGGAGGTGGATCCACCGTACTGGACATATTTAGGATTTATTTGTATTTTATATTTTATTTACTTATGTATGACTTATATATTTATGAGTTCTATATTTATGACTTCTATATTTATTTGTATTTTATAATAACTAAAAACTAATTTGGACCAATTACAACGAGTACGAAACACCTAAGTACGACAAACGCTTTGAAAAATATAAAGTTTGGCGCTATCACACCTAAGTACGAGATAGTCACACATTCGAAAAGTTTGGCGGTAGAAAAATATGAAATACGCTCTGAAAAATTCTAACAAAAATACTGAGCTGTTAATTGGCGGACGAATTTTCCTAAACTTAAATTTCAAAATTTTTAGGCGTACCATTTGTTCAAAACAAAAATGACAAAGGACCAAGATAGTCACACTTTGAACTGAAAAAACAGCTCTACATTCGAAAAGTTTGGCGCTACAAAAATATGAAATACGCTCTGAAAAATTCTAACAAAAATACTGAGCTGTTAATTGGCGGACGAATTTTCGTAAACTTAAATTTCAAAATTTTTAGGCGTACTATTTGTTCAAAACAAAAATGACAAAGGACCAAGATAGTCACACTTTGAACTGAAAAAACAGCTCTACATTCGAAAAGTTTGGCGCTACAAAAATATGAAATACGCTCTGAAAAATTCTAACAAAAATACTGAGCTGTTAATTGGCGGACGAATTTTCGTAAACTTAAATTTCAAAATTTTTAGGCGTACCATTTGTTCAAAACAAAAATGACAAAGGACCAAGATAGTCACACAATCAAATCGATACTTTTTCTTTTTTTTTTACTGTTTTCAATTTAAGTAAATTAATAATTATATTTTAATTAAAATTGTAAAATTAAATTAATAATTTATATTATTTTGTAAATTAAATTAAAGTAGTTAAAAAAATAATAGCTCAATCAAATTATATTAACTAAATGAAATTAAATTAAATTAATTATTTCAAACAACTAAATAAGATTTTATTACATTAAATTAAGTCAAATTATTAAATAATTTTATTTAATTAATTTTTAATGTCATTAAATTCATGCAACTGATAAAGTCTGGAAAAGAACTGCAAAAGGACAGGCGTGCTCTGATAAAAGCTCAAAAGTATACTGATGCCTACCTAAGCACTGCAAAAGGACAGGCGTGCTCTGATAAAAGCTCAAAAGTATACTGATGCCTACCTAAATTATATTATTTTAGTATGCTAAATTATATTATGATTTTCATGTATTTTTCCCTTTCTTTTATTTTAGTGTACTAATCTATATTATGGTTACAAAATTCAATTCTTCTTCTAATGGTGAACATATACATATAACAAAGTGAACATATAAATGATCTAAGTGAACACATACAAATAAATAAGTTCTATAAAAATAAATTATTACATAAATATTATGAATTAAATGAAATAAATCTAATATTTAATTATAAGTTTATATTATAATTATTGCAATAAATAAATTATTACATAAAGTCTAGTGTACTTATTATGTACAACATTTAACATAATTGAAAATTTTTAATATTAAAAATAAAACCATCCATATCAAATTAATATCAAAACTTTAAATATTAAAATATTATTCATAATATAGAATTATATTATACTAACATTCTTCAAAATATCAAAAATCCGGTTCTAAACAAACGACAAAAATTTTATAATATATTAATTTAATATTAAAATTTTATATATTTAATTAATGTTTATAATAGAAGTAAAATAAAATATATTAATTTAATATCTTATCTTCAAAATATATTACTAAAATTTCATAATATATTAATTTAATATTAAAATTTCATATATTTAATTAATTTTTATAATAGAATTGCAATAAAACCATGGAAAAAGCAGTTACAGCACTGTTCGGAATCCCAGATTCCGATCTGACGTTTGATCGGAATCCGAGAATCCGATCTAACGTTAGATCGGAATCCAGGAATCCGATCTAACGTTCGGAATCCAGGATTCCGATCTTACGATACTATTTATATTAAACTGATTATTTTGATATTAATTTTATTGGATTATATTATTTTAATATTATTTTTTAAAATTTCGGGACAGTTTTCATCGTTTGCAAATTGCACCGAATAATCCCAAGATGTCATTTCGGAAGTTTCTGATTGGGCCACTTGGGCCTTATTCACCACAAACAATCATTGTATAGGCCCAATTTCCTCTGAACAGGATTTTCCTTAATTTCCTCTGAATATTAAACGTAAGATTGTACTTTGAAATTCGAATTGGAATCGATTCAATTGATTGGCACCCCAATTCTTTAATTTTATATACAAAAAAGGTTTGTTGCTGCAATTAACTACATCTGCAGTTATTCCGCTATTTTTGTTCTATTCTTCTCTAATTACTAGCGATAGCCAATATCACAGTGAGAGATTACATATTTCGTAAATTAGGATTTGATTTACTCACAGCTAGTGTTGGTAGAGATTTTATGTCCATTTTAAAAAACCTTTGTACCTAAACAGAAAATAGAGACTCCGTTTTATTGATAAATCACATTTAATTTTAGAATCAATACACTAGTTTTCTTAATTCTAAATCTAATAAATTGGTAGAGAGCACTCAGGAGGCATTGTTCCATTAAATCTCTTAGTATCAGTGCAATAGTCATATACCATATAGTCCCTCCTTACTCTCATCAAGTCCTCTATTTGGTCTGCACTCAACTTCCCATATGCTGGTTCGACAAACCAATTGTTGCGGTTTGGGACAGTACACCTTTCGACATCATTGCCTCCTTTACTAATGACACAAACATCAGCACGGTAATTTGTATAGCGTGAAGTGAATGGTGCATTTGCCCAGTTGATCTTGACTTGGCCGTTTTCAGTTGCCCAGTAGTCGCCATTCCATATGCTGCACAAGATGCGCATCGGTTGCTTATTAGCAAATGGAAGGCCTTTGCTTTCCCAATTCCTGAAAACTCTTATCACTGTGCCATCAACAGACCACCTACACAGGAAAAACCAATTCACTATGTTCTTAACAATGTTTTCATCAAGTACTACTATGCATGTTCTTAATTTCTTTCACATACAAATACAAGGGATGAGTTTAGCAAGCTATGAACAATTCTCCAATTCTTTAATACTTACATAATCACGTAAGGGCTCCAAAATATTCCATAGCTGTGAAAATCAGCACTTGGGTCAAACCACGGCATGAACTGCTGCTCTCTGCTACCGTTTCCGAGCACAAATACATTTGTGTGGATTGTGATTGGTTGGCCAGAAACGTTCCCCAGAAATTCAAAATCAATTTCATCATGCGAGTTTGGTGTTCCTAGAACAAATGGGGAGGTCATCTGAAACAGAAACAATTTTTATTTTCATCTAGAAAAAAGTATCCATGACAGAATTACCCATAATAATAACTCGAATGAAACATAACAGCTATCATGCAATAGTAATAATCAATGTGATGTGATTTGAATCTGTTCCAGGTAACTTGAGGTTAGATAGAAATATAGAATTAATTCAACATAAGGTCCGAATGATGACTGCTTCATAACAGCCATTTAAATAAAATAAAATCTGGCAGTCTGTATTTTTTCATTACAAAGTTGAGGACCATTGAAATTTAAAACAAGGAAGAGTGGAGGGATAAAAATAAAAGTGACAAAAAGTTGAAAAAAAAATCAAGTCAACATTTGGTCTATATTTGAAGGATCGAACGTGAGCAATGTTGATTGTATCAGACGAAATAGAAGTTAGTTAATTAGGCTTACATAAAAAGTTGTAACAACACCCGAAATAGAAGTTAGTTAATTAGGCTTACATAAAAAGTTGTAACAACACCCGGAGTGTTTCCGGGAGGCAGCTTGATTTGCATCTCAACATAACCGAAGAGAAATTCTTTGTTGCCATGAACTAAAGCACCTAACTAATGAAACAGAGAGCATATAAGATAGCAGATCAAGTAATTCCATATCACATTATCACTTCATAGCAGCTTAATCCAACATAGTGAATTCAGTTTTTTTTTTCTTTGTTTCCAAGACAAGTCTCTTGAAAAACATAACGCCCCAACAACACATTATTTTTTTTAGAAAAGAGAAATAATAATGTAATTAGTAAGGTCCCCAATCTTAGCGGGAATTGCTCAGGACACTCTCATCTCTGCAAAATACTCCATTTTTAATATGAAAAGACAAAAAAAATGTCCTTTTTAGAATATGATGTACAAACAATCAAGGGCAATTTGGTCTTTCCACAATAAAATTAGGAGTGTTTTGCAAAGATGGGAAGTGTTCTGATCAATCCCCAATCTTTGCGCAGCCCCAATTGAAGCACAAACCAAACTTATCATCAGAAAAATTTTCAGACAAAACGATGGTGTTTCTAAATAATACATAAATCAAACAACCTCAAACTTATCATCTGAAAATTTTCATATGCATACCTGACATTTGATTTAAAGTGAGTGAGAGACCATCACTGAGGATTTTACAGTTCTCGCCACCATCAACACAATGTGTGTCCTTAAAAAAGGTTGCATGGACATAGATACTATGCAATATTGTTAATGAAATGAGAACAATAATGGATATTAGAATGGACATGGTTGACATTTCTGGAGGAAGACATACTTCTCTCTTTTGGAGTTTTCCCATAAATGAGGAAAAAACGGGGCTTTGTTTTTTGTAACCAGGAAGAAATTATAGATTAATTGGTTTAACTTAGTAAAATATTGTAGTAGAGAATTATATAAAATAACAACTTGTGGCTCATGACCTTGCATGCATGCTTTTATGGATTGATTGGTTTCTTAATTTATCAGCATTGCCAGGTCGTGTGGAGTTACTTTTCAATGTTGCAAGTTCTTTTCTCTAGAAAAAAATTATTTTATATGGGGCTGTTTGGATGGGTAAGGAATAAACAAGAATAGCAAATTTCGGGTGAAAATTTATTCCTAACCATTCAAACTCTTCACAAAATTACACACTTCCTAATATTTTCTGCCTAGGAATAGGCTATACCTCTTATTCCTAAGCGATCCAAACGGCCCCATATAATATATTGGCCGGAAAGTATAATGTCCTCGATTTATGGTATAGTTTGGACCAGGTTATTTAAAATTTTTGCTACAATATTTGACTTCAATAATGTCCTCAGGCGTGGAACACATTTGCCGAAAAATCCTTTGTTTGTGAGAACAAATATTTTTTAGTGTAGGCCTAAAATTAATTGTTTTGTAAATAAATTCAATTTACAGAGTATTGTTAGGAATCTGGTTTTCATTAGGATGAATATTCCCTTAAACCTCATTACACACCTTTATCATCCACGTTTTGCATTTAAAAGGTGAGAGAAAGAGAATGATTAGATGCCCCTTAATCATAGTTATATCTAATTAATATGATTCTCAGTTAGCCTCTAGATGCGCATTTTCACCATCTGCAACATGGCAAAGGCATGTGAACTAACCGATTAATATATGAGTTGTAAAAAATGATAAGTACATGTTATAAAAAGAAATTATAGAAGCTCATTACTGTTCAATTACTTTTTTGCACCATTGCAATAGGCAGGAAGGAGCAATATAATTGGGAGAGGCATAAAATCTCCGATTCAAGTTGTGTAATTTAGATCAAAGTACCACTTGATATGATTTTAGAAACTGATTTTTCAATAATATTGTACAGTAATTTGCATTTTTAGTTAATAACCAATAACTCATGGCAGATAAGGCTCAAGTCCCAATTACGAACCAATGATAACTTAGAAAAATTGGTAGCCTCGATTAGAAACCAACTGTGAAGGCTGGAAGCTGTGTAGTCAGAGAGAAACCAACTGTACCAATTCAGGAAGCCACAATTAGAAAAAGAAAATCTTCTACCTGAAGACTTATAGCAGCTGTTTAACCAAAAGAAATTCTCGGGTCAAGTAAATTTAAATAACTTGTATGTTGCTAATACCGTGCCAGCACCTGCCAGTGCATTTCCACACCAACCCACCAGCAGCCTCCTGTTGAAGCGATCTGTAAATGTTTTTTCTTTTTTTTAATAATAAAAAAAATAAGAAATAAAAAATAAAAAATATCTTCTCATCTGCTTATTTTCTTGAACTTTCTCCCTACATAGAAAAGGAATCTGAAAATCAATTAGTCGATCAACCTTTGTGTGTGTGTATGTGATGGTGTGTGTGTGGAAGACCGGAAGCAAGCCAAAGCCTTGGTGGCAGGACTTGGCAACTGAAAAAAAGGAATTTTATTTTAGTCAACTGGAAACACAATCAAACCAAGAAAGTGAATCTGATGAACCCCAAGTCCCGAAAAATTTAAAAATAATATTAAATTAATATAATATATTAAAAATAATATCAATATAATAATATTTTTTTAATAGTATCACAAGATCGGAATCCAAGATTCCGATCTTATTTTTATACTACGAAAACTACAGATTCTCAATATATTCCTACTTGAGATATAAACAATGTCTAAAGGCTAGAAAAGTTCCAGAACGACACGTGCTATCCACGTGCATGGTTTGTGTGGCCTTGTATCGCCACGTGCTAACTTAAAAATTTGAAAAAAGCGAAATATTAGGTGTGAGACAGCATGTGAAAGACTTAGTGTTTTCCAAAATGACACGACACGATTCAACACGGCACGATTCGACACGCAATACGACACAAACACGACACGAACACGAATTAATACGATACTTCCATACAAATTTAATTATTAATGTTGATTATTTAAATAAAATTAATAATTTAATTTCGATTTATAATACTAAATCATATTATTTACCATCATTTAAATCATAATATTATTCTAACCTAATTATTATTTTTATAAAAAATATTAATAAAATATTTAAACTTAATCAAATAATAAATTATCAAGTTTAGTAATTTTTCCCTTATTTTTAATTTTTTTAATATTTTTTATTTAAAAAATAATAAAATAATCTGACATGATTAACACGACGTGTCAACACGACACGACACGATTGTGCTAGTCGTGTCGTGTCAGAATACGTGTCGTGTTACCTCTTCTCACCACTAAGCACGACACGACACGACACAATTAAAAAAGTAATTCGTGTCAACACGACACGACACAAGACTCTAATACGGTCGTGTTTGACACGACACGACACAACACGCACGATTGGAGAACACTAGAAAGACTGACTTAAGTGAGCTTAAATTGCAACTAACCGTCCTTTAACTGTTTGATATTTTGACTCATGTTTTCCTCTCTTCTCTTTCGGTGGTTCTGGATTTCAAATGTAAAAGGAGAGCATGATATTTGATTTTAGAAAACATAATTTCAACCCATCACTATATTTCAATTTTCATATGATGAGGGAAAAAATATATAAATGCAGAGAACAAATGGTTATTTGAAGTTGTGAAAAGTGGCAAATTTTCGTGGCCGGAGGTAGTGAAACTTTTCTTCTAGTGGAATAATAATGGGGAGAAATTGTACAAGTATTAATTGCTTGATAGGAGCAACATTTGCGGGGCAAATTATGTGTTAAAATGCAATTGTTAGCTTTTATGTTTCCTATTAATTGAAAAAGGAAAAAAAATGAATACCTCTATCCATCATTGTTTGTCTTTAATACGTATTAGTAATGCTATGGTGCATCATGAATTCATGATGTACATATCCATTTGTATATCATGAGTTTATTTGTCATATTTTATTTTAAATGATTAATATCGTTTAACTAATTTATTCAATATGTTGAAATCTCATAAGAATTTTTTTTTATATTTTTAGAATTTTTATTTTACTATTTTTCTCGTATTATTCAATAGTTTATATATATTAGTTTGTATAAAAAAGGATAATTTTTTTAAGAAAAGATTTAAAAAATGAAAAAAAGATCTTAAAAGAAATGTAAAATATGATATAACATAGAGATTTTAATATGCATATCGAAGTGCTTAAATTATATTTATTATTTAATGTATTATTTTTAAATATAGCTAATAAAGAAGCTCATGGTGTACAAAATAGTTTGCATCATGATGCACAGCATAGCTATTCCCTACGTATTACATATATGATGTAGTTATTTCAAACAAAACGTATAATAATGTGTTGATTTTTTAAAAAAACTAACTTCTGTTGTATCAAATTTTATAACCAACATATTAAATAATAATGTGTTGATTTTTAAAAAAAAAACTAATGTGATTTTACTTCTGTTATTATCTGTTCAGATGTTAATTCAAAATTAACCCAACTGATAATATCATCACCACGTCAGATTGAATAGACGTCACTAATTTTTGTCATCATAATGTGAGGTTAACAGGAATATATATATTTATATTGTTATATAGTTGTCTGGTTACAGGAGTTCAGAGGGTAAAGTCGTAAAGATAGTTGTTCAATGTTAGCATAAAAGTCAATTATATATTTTTTTAATTCAACACAGGTAAAACCAAAATTCAGATCGGAATAAGATCTTGCGTTCGAAATTCAGGATTCCGATTTTGTGATACTATTTAAAAAAATATTATTATATTGATATTATTTTTAATATATTATATTAATTTAATATTATTTAAAAAATTTTCGGCCCCAAGTCCCCAAGTCAGGCCTAAAATCAATTCACTTCAGGTCCCTTTTGTAGCCCAATAACTTGGTCCACTGTGCCTATTTTGGTTTTTCAGTTTTTTCCAAGTATTACTGCCACTGGGCTGCAAGATTACCATAAGTGGGCTTCTGCAAATTAAAGCACGAACCATTTCTGGGGATTGTTCGAGTCAAGTGCAGTCGTGCAGCGGTGCAGACATGGTCCACATGGAGTCGGTACTCGGTACCAAAAATGACGGAGATTGTATGAACAATAAATTTCTTTTTAAAAAAAGATGCAATTAGTTTACCATTTTGTGCTTTTAATTGACAAAAATTAAGGTTTATTGATGATTTCTTTGTAATGTGCTGCTATAACGTTAAGAACTAGCATTCATTAAAACGACTAAAGAAGCAAAGATAACACTATCCCAAATTCTAAAAATTGTTAAATGTGATTTATAAATAATTAATCTTGAGTAATTTGATTCGATTTTTACCTCAAATAACTATGTGCTGCGATAATGTTGCCTACCTTATCTCGAATGACGAATGGCATGCCACCACGTTTGGTCTGAATTACAAAAAGTCAAAGTGTCAGTACTAAATATTGTAATGAGACTAGGCATTGCATTGCATTAAATTTTGGCATTATCAGAAGATTTCTAACAAAATTTTCTGCTTCTACCTTTTGTTTTTGGTTTTGCATGCTTCTATTTTTTTCTGAGGCTCCGTTTGAATGAGGTATGGGAATAAGAAAATAAGAGAATAAATTTATTATAAACAATTCAAATTCTTTACAAAATTATACACTTTCAAATACTTTTTTCTACTTCTTCTCTTATTCCTCTTATTCCCACACCATCCAAACGGAGCGTGAGGGAAATTCTTTTGAGCGCGCGAAGCTTCATTCAGAAAGATATATATCATAGACTTCATATATAGTATCTACATTATATATCATAGAATCATATGGCTTGTACAATTAAGACTCCGTGAACTAAAAAGCTTTTGTTGCTTCGTAAATATTTTTCTTATTAATAAAATCTGTCGGTGTGATACTTACCATCTGACCCTAAAAAAAAAAAAAAAAAGCTTTTGTTGCACAAATTTTGGGCCCAAAATTGATTTTCAGCTAGAAAATACACTTTCACTATAAATAAATTTCCATCTTAAAAAAGAAACGACAAATACATTTCAGTCCCAAAAAACATTGTAAATATATTTCAGCACCTGTTTGCCCGACTGACCGACTCTGAACTGAATATATACGGGACGAGACTGGGTCAAATAAAATAGAGATTTTTTTTCGGAGTTCCGTCCTTGGAACTTTGATAATTAAATTCATTTAGCAGTTAGCACTGCATTATTTTTCGGTGTATAATTATAATAATTTTAGTTTCAATTGATTGACAATATTATGCCGGATTTCAAACTTATTTGTTTAACATTATTTTTTAATTAGTTTATTGCTAAAAAAAAGTTTTTCAAAAGTATCGGATAAGAAAGCGTGACTTAACTAGATGTGTCTAAAGTCTAAACGTTTAGATTTGGTAATCACAAAGTTGGTACTTTCTAATTTCAGAACTTTTATGGTAACTTTAATTGTCTATTAATTGATCACACCCGAAAAGAAGAATTTTTAAAATCAACTAATTTTTCAAAATGTCGGATAACTGTAATTGAAAGTTTTCTAGGCCTGTCAGAAAGTATCAAACATTATATAGATCATCCATCTGTGTTGATAAGCTGAGATTTGGATGATTCTTTTTCCTTTTAGTTAGCATTTTCATTCCTTTCTTGATTGCAATTAGTGTTATTATTCCTATTTTTTTTCTGAAGATAGTATATTATTATCCCTAATTCCCTATATAAATGTATTTCCCAGTTGAGTTGCTTACAGCTATCTCAATAATGTTAGCTGAGAAAACCAAGTGCTTAAGTTGTATTTAATTTTAATCTTGATTTTAAAATATACAACTGAAGCTGCAGCGTACTCATTTTAAAAATACTGATAAATAGATAATAAAATGATATTACAAAGCCACCTTTTCAACATCATTGAGGCCACGTCTATATATGTTCCATTAATCAAAGACAAGGTCCTGGGGCATATATCATGCATGCCACACAGACGGACGGCCTATATTGCATACTTCTAAAACTCAAACAGGAAAAAAAATACCAAAACAACTCAACATTATCATAATTATAATTTTATTTCTTGTATAACCCCATTGCAACAATACCGCAGGAAAACCCAAATACATCCCTTCAAAATAAAAAATAAAAATAAAAAACAAAACCAAAAGAACAAAAATGAAAGAATTGCTTAATTCTTACAAAGTATACATGCACCACATATAATATAGAATATATGTATGTGCAAAGAAGCCGACAAAACCATACTCATCTTCACTCGATTATGTGCACTAGCTCCTTAACAGTGCCTGCATGATCAATACTGAGGTTTAGAGCACTCGGGAGGGAAGTTGCCATTGAACCTCTTTGTGTCAGTGCAATAGTTGTAGACCTGATACTTGCTTCTGATGTCATTCATGGTTTTGAGTTGGTCGGCCGTCAGCTGCTTGTACTGGGCATTGAAGTACCAGTTTGACGGGTCGTTGCAGACCTGGACACTGTTGGGTCCACTATAGGGGCATACGTTCTCAACATAGTTTAGGTAGTTAGCTACGAACGGCATGTAGGTCCAGTTGGTCTTGACTGCACCTCCTTGGCAGGCCCAGTCGTCAGCATTCCAGATACTGGTGTACACCTTTTGTGGCTTGTATTTGGGGAATGGAATGCCTTGGTCTTCATAGTTCCTGAATACTCTAATTGCGTTACCGTCTACTGACCACCTGCAATAACATCATTGTTTTGATTAGTTCATAGTATTAATTATGTTGCATGGAGAGTATATATACATATACATAGATCTGCAGCACACAAACAAAAAAAATATGCACGAAAGCATATATGGAGCTGATAAAACTGGTTTTCCTAAAAACAGTTTTTAATATGGCGCTGTAAAAATCATTTTTGGTGTAGTGATACATGTTGAGCTTAAACAGGAGGTGTGGTGGACTTACACAACCATGTAGGGATTCCAGAAGATTGTGTAGTTGTGGTAATCAGAAGTCGGATTGTACCAACTCATCCTGAATTGCTCCTCCCTGTTTCCAACACCATTGACGAAGATGTTTGTATGCAAGGTGTAGTAAAATTCACTTCCATCCGAAGATACGTTGCCCAGAAATTCAAAATCGATTTCATCGTGAGTGTCACTCTCCTTTGATGTCCATGCAGATGATGTCTGCAACAAATCAGGTTTCAATTTTTAGATAATTAGTTGCTGCATATGCCTTTTGCTTCGCTTACATTTTGTACAGCATATGCAAGCTCTAAGAATCTTGTGTATACAACTAAAATCTGACAATGCTGTCCCTAACAGAAAATAGAAGTAAACTGTATTCAAAATTTCAAATTACTCACATAATAAGTTGTGACGACAGCAGCAGAATTCCCTGGAACAAGCTTAATCCTCATGTCGATGTATCCATAGAGAAAGTCACCGAAGCCTTCAATAGCAGCTCCTGAAGAATAAAATGAATACATAGCATGCCAAAATGTTATAAGGCTTACAAATTCTTAATCTATACTTCAGTACCAGAATTGGACATATGAACATTTATTGGGTCATTCTTGTAACTTACTACTTGAGGTACTCAAATGAAAGATTCAATTTTTAAAAAATTAAAATTTGAGTGAGATATTGTAATGTCGATCATTAAAAAAATATTCTAGCACGGCTTCAGATGTAGATTTCGGGAATATCCAATTTTATCACTATCTCCTTTTTTTTTCAGAAACAAAGCTTTTGAGCAGAAAAAATAAAAATGACACGACAATTTTGTGCTACTGCAGATGAATTCGGCATTATGCCCTATTTATAAATTTCCTTTTTGGAAATAAAATAAAAAATTTCGGTGTTTATTTATTACAAGCAGGTGATTAATTGCATGATGAAACATAGCTATCGATACATAGACATCACAAAATTTTGATATATATCATATAGTAAATCCAAAATAATAGGAAACAAAGAATTTAGTAACTTGTAATGCACATTATACCTGACCACTTGTTGAGGATGAGCTTAACGGCGTCATCGCCGATTTGGCAGTTATCATAGCCCCAAGTACATTTCATTCTGGACGCAAATGTTGCATTGACAAGAGCAGCTTGTTGCAATCCAATTAGTGAAATAATCGCCAGAAATAAAATCCTGGCCGTCGCCATTGTTGTTGTTGTTGAACTAAATTGGCCAAATTAAAGTTGAATGTGTGATTCTCAATCTGGCGTTGTTAGGGAGAGACAGGGACCCTCTATATAGATAGGAAGATCCATTAATTAATGACATTTTTATTTGATATAATATACAAAATTAAAGGTTTCCTCTCGTTGTTTAATTTTGTTTTGACCACCAATTGGCACATTATTGGTGTCCATGAATTGTTGTAGAGTCCGGCGTTTGGTTTGTTTATTCCATTTGGACAGCTCTTTCATTTTTTTCTTTGTCTAAGAAACAATTCCGTGCTTGCCCCTGGAAATAAGAAGTATCCCGGATGACGACTGCACACGAAATTTCCAAAACTCGTAAACTTATTGGCCACTCTGATTGTTTCTTTTTACTTTTCATAAACACTCTGGAGGTTTCTTCCAATTCTTATAAAAAGTGCCTGTTTATTAATCTAGGCAGAAAAGTGTGACTAACAATATTTGTAAGGCATTAATCAACATGATGAATTTTTCTCAATGTTTTGGTTTGTAAGGTGGGCACCCAAATAAAAATATGTTTTTTTTTTGTTAACTTGGTACACCCAAATAAAAAGTTGTGTTTGGTTAGTCTGAGGATTGAGATTAGATAATTGGGGATATAAATTGTGGCATAAATAATGAGTTTGAAATTTTAACTATTTATATTTATAACTTTTTCAGGGGTACAATTGAAATTTCCACTCTTCTTTATTGTGTCTCTCTCTTTTATTTTTTATTTTTATTTTTTGAGTCAATACTGTTCTCTCTGCCTGAGTAATTTGTAAGGGAGACTCACCTGGTTGGTAGTTATGAATGCATTTGAATAATGTTTACCATGTATAAGTTAGTGCAGACCATGAAGGATAGCATTAATTGAGTTTTCTGCTTTTCTAGGTTCATGTAGTCGGTCGCTATTATCAAGTATAATAATAATATAATAATTATTCTCTCCCAAGCTACCGCTTTAAAAAATAATAAAAAATAAAATAAAATCCACTGATCAAATACGCAAAACAACTGTTTAAAGAGAAAATTTTAAATAAAAAATTGCTATGAAACCTTCGCGGTTTTTCTGTTTACTTTACAGCGCAGATAAATGTATGAGTATGAGTGGTACTTGCTGGTAGTGTTTAAAAAAAACACGGCGTGTCCGAACACGGCACGGAGGTGGCACGGCACGGTAAGACACGGGCACGAACACGATACGAGAATTTCGCATGGCGTGTCCTTAAGCGTGTCGTGTCTAACTTTGATGAAATAGACACGACACGACACGGCACGCGAATTGTCTGGATACGACACGACACGTATTACAGACACGTCAAACACGAAAAGGAGACACACATAGTGTTATAGAAATACAATGGATTCCTCAATTATGTACATATATACTATTATATTTTTTTCCCATAAATCTTGCCAAAGATACATTTAATCATATATCAATGATTATTAATAGACTTATTTTCGAATAAAACACTTGTAAATCTTTAGAATTGGAAATCAAAAGATTACAATATAATTAGGATGATTCAATAATTAAATCACAAATAAAATAAAAGGGTCCAGAGCCATGCGCAAATTAAAGATAGAAATCTATATGTGATTTGTCTTAAAAAGAATCAAACATTTTTTGTCATTGAAAATAGTTTTGTACCTTTTCATGAGTTTGATTTATTTTTAGTAAAATAATTACTTAAGTCTGATAAGAAGTTGTCAAAATATTAAACGATTGTTAAAAATTAATCTATATTTTAATTCAATGGTACAACACGTCTACTTTCTTAATTTTTGACGTATTTAACAAACATAATTTTTAAATTTCATAAACAAATTACATTCATGTCAAAAAGTTAAACGTGTCTGAACACGTCAAGGCACGACACGTCTAAAGAAGACACGACATGGCACGACACGAGGACACGAGGCGTGGCATGTCCATCTCTTAGAATTTAGACACGACACGACACGAGAGATGATCTAGACACGACGTGTTTGACACGACACGACATGGCACGATACGTATTTAGAACACTACTTGCTGATCACATAATTGAACAACTTTGGATTTTCTGTGGCGTCTACATCTGTGAGGACTATATAAGAGAAGAAATGGAGGCCGTCTGATGGATACTCCAACCATTTGATTAATTACTAGCAAAAGATGCCCTTAATATGTGGGCAAACAAAAAAAATAAAATTTGATATTATTTTTTGTTATATATAAAATGTTCCATGTTAGATAATAAAGATATGGTAAAATTAATAATTTAGTCTTTTCTTTTAAATAAATAGCTAATTTGGTACTAACTTAATTTCTTTTAAGAAAAGTCTAACCTTAATCTATACCACTGATCAAATTAAATTACACAAATCAATGGTCTATAATTGATATAAAAATTGTTTACACTCTTTTATTTGACAAAAGTTTACTCTTTTTATGTGACAAGTTTACTCCTTTTATATAGTATAGATATATATATATATATGAATAAAGAAGTTACATTGTAGATCCTTTAGTCACATTCAATATTAGGAACTTTTTCTGTCGTCTGATCTTGATTTTAATTGTAATTTATGCTAATCGAAATGTTCATTATGTTCTTTTATTTAAAAGAAATATATATGTTCATATGCCTTTTATTTCGTGCAAATATTTATGTATTTTAATATTCAAACGTTGAATGGGGACTTATTGAATTCAAATATAATATACAGATGCACAAATGCTCATTGAAGATAAAAAATTCTTTTTCGCAATTTTTGACCGGACAATTTTTAAAAATTTTAAGCGCTCAAACAGTATACACACATATAATTGTTGAGATGCACGATTTGTCAAAACTAAATTATACATTTATTTCATCTGAAATGCACAGTGAGACAAAAGTCTGAAATCAACTTTTCTAAATTATTATGCGTTCTGACTGTTAACACAATTATGGTTAAGACTTTAATTATATCATCAAAAAAAATTTATTCTGAATAATTTTAGAAGGGCTGATTTTTCTTTTCTTTTTTTGTTATTTGTGGAATGATAATATATGAAATATGTTTTGCCAACATACGTTGAGGATAAACTGTGCAATAAAAGGATAAGCGCGCGATTTAAATGTGTAGTTTCTCACTGGAAAAATTTTCTACTAAATTTACGGAAATATTGCATCAAACTGTAACACTACAAATTTAAAGCCTGAGATAAAAGAATGTTGCTGACATTTATTCAATTACTCTTCCTCGAGCAACCAATTAATGGAGCACTGAATAATTAAAATTCGGCAAGAAAAATGGAGAACCGTTGCGAACTTTGTAAAGAATAACTTTCCTTATTGTGTTTCTTTTATCTTTTTTCGTGACTTCATAAGAAACTTTGATATGTACGTGTGACCCGCATATATAAATTCTTGAACTACATAAGAACAAATTACAAAAATTCTAGCTTAATTTTCTTCAGTACAAATTATGTCTCCTTGAGAACTTGTAGCATCCGACTGCAGGTTGTCTGATTTCTAGTTATTACTCGATCAACAGAATAAACCAAGGATGATAATTGTTGTAAGCTACCACAAACGAATTAAAAAATATGTACATCAAAATAATTAGTCTAGCACATTTGATTAGCTAGCTAGGTTGATTTTACCTTATCATTTGATGTGATGAATTTCATAATTATAAAAATATATATATTTATTTACCTCTTGTACAAAATTTCAAAGCCCAAAAAGTACAAAAATGAAAGAATCTTTCAATTCTTATAATACAAAATACACATGCACCAAATATACTGAATAAATATAAGACAATATATATATCGGAAGAAGCCGAGAGAACCATATTGGTCATCACTCTCGTGCGAACTATCTCCTTAACTGTTCCTTCATGATCAATTAATACTGAGGTTTGGAGCATTCAGGAGGGAAGTTGCCGTTGAACCTCTTTGTGTCAGTGCAGTAGTTGTAGACGAGGTACTTGCTTCTGATGTCGTTCATGGTTTTGAGTTGGTCGGCGGTCAGCTGCTTGTACTGGGCATTGAAGTACCAGTTTGACGGGTCGTTGCAAACCACAACACTGTTTGGGCCTGTGTAAGGGCAGACGTTCTCGATATAGTTTAGGTAGTTAGCTACGAACGGCATGTAGGTCCAGTTGGTCTTGACTGCGCCACCTTGGCAAGCCCAGTCGTCAGCATTCCAGATACTGCTGTACACCCTTTGTGGCTTGTATTTAGGGAATGGAATGCCTTGGTCTTCGTAGTTCCTGAATACTCTAATTGCATCACCATCTACAGACCATCTGCAATTAGTTCATGGTTCTAATTAATTGAATGTTGCATATCAGCATATGTAATATTCAAGCATATATATTGGCATGCATATATATATTGAGCTTAATTAATAAGGTGTGGAAGACTTACACAACCATGTAGGGATTCCAGAAGATTGTGTAGTTGTGATAATCTGAAGTTGGATTGTACCAACTCATCCTGAATTGCTCCTCCCTGTTCCCGACACCATTGACGAAGATGTTTGTATGCAAAGTGTAGTAAAAGTCGCTTCCGTCCGAAGTTACGTTGCCCAGAAATTCAAAATCAATTTCATCGTGAGTGTCAGTCTCCTTTGATGTCCACTCTGATGATGTCTGCAACACATCGGATTTCAATTTCAGAAATTAGTGCTGCATATGCATTTTATTTGCTTACTTACATGATTACATCTCCTGTGTATATTAAATGTTTCATCAAAAATCTGACAACGCTGTCCCTAACAGAAAGTAGAAGCAAACTGTCCAAATTTACTCACATAATATGTGGTGACGACGGCAGCAGAATTGCCAGGAACAAGCTTAATTCTCATATCGATGTATCCATAGAGAAATTCACCGTAGCCTTGAATAGCAGCTCCTGAAGAATGAAATGAAAACAAAAAATTCAAAATCACTTACAATTTTCATGTTTTGGCTGTACAGAAATTCATAAGTGTTACCCAATGTATCACGACATTTTACTCTATACAGTGATAAACATGCATCCTGGTGATTGCAATTGTAAATATCACATTAGCTCCAAGGAATATATATTCCTTTTTCAGAAAATAAAAGGAAAAGTTCTGTCTATTAAAAGTTAATTGGTGATTGCGTTGTGTGATGCAACATGAGGATACTAGATAAGATCACAAACACTTTAGGAAATTAAGACCTCATACTGAATCCCAAAAAGTATAAAAGAAAAAAATAAATTTGCAATGTATCACACCTGACCACTTGTTGAGGATGAGCTGAACGCTGTCATCGCCAATTTGGCAATTATCATAGCCCCATGTACATTTCATTCTGGATGCAAAGGTTGCATTGACAAGCGCATGTTGCAAGGCAATTAGTGAAATAAGCGCCGCAAACAAAACCTTGGCTGTTGCCATTGTTGTTGTTGTTGAACTCAGTTGGCCGAATTAAAGTTGAATGTGTTGAGCTTCTCAATCTGTTGTGAAGGAGAGAATGAGACCCGGCCCTCTATATAGATATATAGGAGAATCAATTAATTAGTGATCTTTTTATTTGAAAATATTATACAGAAGATTTCATCTCTCGTTGTTTAATCTCGTTTTGACCACCAATTGGCGCTTATTGGAAGTCCATGAATTGTTTTGGGGTTAGGCTTTTGATTTGTTTATTCCATTGAGACAGTTCTTTCGTTTCTTGCATTTAAGAAAAAAATTTATGCATGCCCCTATAAATGAGAAATATTCCAGATGGCGACAACTATGTATACATGCACTATATACAACATTAAAGCTTATGCCACTTTGAAGATTTCTTCAAGTGGCTGTGGTTACAGGAAAGTACCCAGTTAATTTACTAAGGCGCGGAGCTAGAATTTTGAGTTGGGGGACTGGGGGTTGAAATTCGAAAGTTTAAATATCAAAATAATACGACAAAAAATAATTTTATTTTACTAAATAGTAGTAATATTTCTAAACATGAATTGTATCAAATTTTATTGAGAAATATTTTCTTTGTGATATTTTCTCTTCTAATTTTACGTTAAGAAGGAAAAATAATAAATAAATAAGTTTGGACAAATAATAAACTTGATTAAATTGTGCTAGAGCTGTCTCTTGCATTTGGATCTTTTTTATTAGGGGGGGGGGCATAGTATTATGTATAAACAAAATTTAGAATATAATTAAAAAACCCTTACTACATATAAAAATCTTAATTAGGGGGGGCAAGCTCCCTATTGCCTCCACCCCTGAATTTACTTATGACGAATAAAAACATTACCAATAATATTTTTAAGTATTAACTACATAAAAAAAAAGTTATATGCAAGAAAAATACATTTATTTAATGTTGAATGCACTCCTATGCTATACATACAACAAGGGAGGAAAGAAGTTTCTTCAAGATGAGTATTGGTTGTTAGTGCTTGATACTTTTTTTTTTTCTTTGTTTCTTATTTTAGATTTGATTACTAGCATAGTATAATGCATGAAACTTATGTATATGGTTTAGAAAGGAAAATACTTGTTAAAGGAAAAATAATAAATTTTAAGTATACTTACATTCAACAAATTTACGATAGAAAAAAAGAATATACTTAAGAAAAACCCTAAAAGTCATAGTAAAATTAACACCAAAAAGAAAGTTATATTATTTAAGAACTTTGTCGCACCATAAGTAAAAAAGAAGCTAGCTAGCTAGTAATGTACTATAGAAGCAATCTCATCAGGATTAATGAGGGAGAAGCATGATCGGTTAATTGTGTAGATGATGTGGCACGGTTATTTGGTTAAGCAATTATGAAGTTTATTTTTTATTATATTAATGGTTTTTCTTTAGAAATAAATAATTTTGCAGGGCAGACATGAAATTTAAACCCTCCTATATTGTAGCTATTTCTCTCCCTTTTTTTTTATTCAATGTCTCTCTGACTGAGATATTTCGGAGGGAGACACCTGGTTCGTAATTAGAGTTGTAATTGAATAATGCTGTTTAAAAAAGCTGGTGGAGACCATGAATGATATTATTAATTGGCTTTTCCAGGTTCACGTAGTCGATCACTATTAACATGTATAATTGCTCCTCTGCCAAGCTACCACGTTTCAAAGAAAATCCACTGATCAAATATGCAATGCAATAGTTTGAAGGGGAAAAAAATTATACCAAAGCTTTCTACGAACTTTCGCGGTTTTTCTGTATACTTTACAGCGCATAAATGTATGAGTACTACTTGCTCATCACATAATTGAAAAGGTCAGAATTTTCTAAGGCGTGTACATTTGTGACGCCAATATGAGACACTTGTTTGAAATTAAAAATAATATACGATGTTAAATTCATGTCTATATATGCATAAAAGCTCATTAAATGTTACAACAATAATCTCTTTTCAACAATTTTTTATACGACCTGACAATTATTTCAAAATATTAAATTTTTTGACAGTGCGCACATAGTTAAAATGCATACTTGTCAAAACTAATAATATGCATTTCTTTCATCTTAAGTGTATATGTTAAATTATACATTGTCGTATGGTTTGACTTGAGCCTAAAATGTATATGCTTATTAATGCATACTTACCAAAACAATATATATATAGAGAGAGAGAAATGATTCAATCAAAGCGTTTTGACCAGAGTTCCGGTTAAATCCAGTCAGATCTCAATATTGAAAGTTCAAATGACCGATCCAAATCGTTAAATATGATCTCCATATTAAAATCTCCTTGCTGACCAATTTTTTTCATTTTTTTAAAAATTTATAAATATTTTTTTCGGATTTTTAAAAATAGTAGTTTTGTAGGGTTAAGAACAAATTAGATTAACGATTTTCTAAAATCCGAAAAAAAATACTTAAAAATTTCAAAAAAAAATATAAAATTTGGTGTGCAAGGAGATTTCAATATGGAGATCATATTGAACGGTTTGGGGCAAGTTTGGAAACTGGTACAAGTACCGATCGATACTACTATGAGCTTGGTACTAGTACAAGTGGCGGTTGCCATGATTGGATTTTTCTTTTGCTTTTCCAGTTGGTACTAGTAGAGTTTAGTGTTGGTACAAGCGGTAATTGTATGGGTTTTTTCCTCTTGTATTAGGAGAAGTTCGTAAACTTTGATAGAAGTTTACCATCTATATTTGGTTCGAGTTTTATCAGGATTGTTTGTAAAATTTTTTTCCTTATTAATGAAAATTGCCAGTGTTTTGCTGGCCCTCAGAAAAACAAGGAGATCATATCGGACGGTTTGGATCGATCATTTTGAAGCAGATCCAAGAATTCGAATCAGTATGCACCGAACCTTCCGTACATTAGTATGCACGATATGTTCTCTCTCTCTCTCTCTCTCTCTCTCTCTCTATATATATATATATATATATATATATATATATATAGTTTTGCTATGGTGAGTTGCAACTCACCAAAGTGTTCGTGAGTTGTGATAAAAACTGCTATATCTAGATCAAAATGACCGATCCAAACCCTTTAAGATGATCTCCTTATTGAAATCTCCATATAGATCGAATTTTACATTTTTTTCGAAATTTTTAAGTATTTTTTTCGGATTTTTAAAGACTGCTGTTTTTTAACAGTTCAGAACTAATTAGATTAATGATTTTCTAAAATTCCAAAAAAAATACTTAAAATTTTGAAAAAATGTAAAATTTGGTCTATATGGAGATTTCAATAGAGAGATCATCTTAGACGGTTTGAATCAGTCATTTTGTTCTAGATATAGCAGTTTTTATCGCAACTCACGGACATTTTGACGAGTTACAACTCACCATTGCAAAACTCTCTCTCTCTCTCTCTATATATATATATATATATAGAGAGAGAGAGAGAGAAAGAGAGAGATTGGCTAAAGTATACACCAGCATACAGATCGTCCGTATGCTGGAGTTGTTTCTCAAAATCTAAAATTCATGCAGTCGATCCTAGCCGTTCAGATTGTTCTCCATATTGAAATCTCCTAGGAAATCAAAATTTATATTTTTTTAAATTTTTTTACTATATATTATGCTATTTTTAAAAAACATTATAAAGGAGTATTTCTGACCCATCAATTTGAAAATAGCATAATATATAGCAAAAAAGTTTGAAAAAATATAAAATTTGGTATTGAAGGATATTTTTATATGGAGAACAACTTGAACGGTTTTGATCGACTGTTTCAATTTTAGATTTTGAAAAACGACTCCAGTATACAGGCTTGATTTGTGTACTGGAGTATACTCCACCATAGCATACGGGTTTGATTCGTATACATTTCTTTCATCTGAAACAACACTCGAATTATTAGACCATTTGATTTGATTTCTGATGAATTTTGAACATAACTATTCCTTCTAATACAAATGACCCAGAAGAATTGTAATCCTTGGTCAACAACAATCGTATGCGCACGTAGTGTTCGTGATATAATAAAAAAATTGTACCTACTAGTTTTATCAATTGAAAAATAATTTTGCACCATTCACGGCAACTCAAATATTTATAAGACAAGAAACAATAAAAAGAGAGAAAATCGAGTTACTTGATTTCGTCAATTTTATTCATTGATTTCCTGGTACTTGGTTTTTCGTTGGTCAACATGGTACCCATATACTCAATCGGCATGTATTTGGTGTATATTTATAATTTTATATATATGATTTTTTTTTATATATATATAAGCTTTGTTTTAAGTCATAGGTTCAAATACTTCCAACAAAATTTAATAGTGAGAACCGCACGTCTTAAATTTTTATGTTAACGTAAACCACCAACCCAAGTTTTCGTCGGCGGTTCTCTCTTATTATTATCCTGGTCTTACAAAAAAGAAAGGATAAAACATGTTATCTGTTTTGAAATAATGTCCATTATATGAACCTTTTTTAGTAGCTACTTGTTGATGAAAGCTTGTTTTAGTTAGAATCATTTAGTTGTTTACTATTAGTACTGGCGCATTAATAGAACCGAGGAAGGATTATTGTTTTCATTAAAATCCAATAGTAATATTCCCAAACTGATAAATTTTATATTTTTTAAAAAAAAAATTTAATATTTTTTCAAAATTTTTAAAACCTGTCATTTTTTAAATTTCCTTATTATTAGTCGGTATCCAAAAAAGAAAACTTTTAGAAAATTCGAAAAAATAGTAAAAAAATTTCCAAAAATATAAAATTTGATTTATATTGAGATTTCAATAAGTAGATTGTATTTGTTTAATTAGATTTGTCAATTTGTAAAATGATTGACGGATAATGATCGCAATGTACAAAGGTCTCAATACATCGCGATGCCCCATAACATATCTCATAATTTATATATAACATTGCTAAGATGTTGCTCAACTTGGAACTGTTCGGCGAGTTCCTATTTAATCCGTTCTGTCTGAATGTCTAGAGAAAAAGGAGTCATCTGCAACTGCAATCATTACTAATGGGCTAATGGCAATGGCAGCAAAATACAGAGTCTCATTTATTATACCAGCCTATCAGGGAAAGACTAAGACAAAGAAAACAGTGTACAGGAGAAAACAACAGAACATGAGCAGTAGTGGGGTAACAAAGAGACAAGAAACCAATCAGTAAATCTGTTTGTTAAGTTTTCCAAAATAAAAAAAGTAAATTAAAAGTTCTTGTAAATGTAGAACATAAAATCAGACTGCAGGTAGAGTCTCAAAAACTAAAGAGTGGTCCTCGTAGTTTAAGAGTAACTATAGGGATGAGTTGAGAACCCTTTTTTTTTTTTTCCTTCTTGAAATGCAGTGGTTATACTTTCTAGTGTAAACGAGTGTAACTAGTCATCTATCAATATTTATATCATTCCAAACACTTTCAGATACCTCAGATGCAGTAATTTTGCCTTCAAATTACATCACTTTCGTCAATCTTTACAGCTTCAAGAGTAAAATTTACTTGGTCCGTTATCTACTAACTCAGATATTTTGAACCTTTGATTTCTTAAAATATGCTATCAACCCGGATAACCTAAAGCCACACTGGAATATACTCAAAAGGTCATTATAGATCTTCCCAAAAAGGAAAGTAGAAAACTGAAAACTCCTAAAATAAACTTCTTTCATTGTCTCATTTGTCTGCACAAAATACTCATAAAGAACACAGGTCCCCAATTAGACACAAACTGAAACAAAAATTAAAAATGGGGGAAAGTTTTATAACAGATATAATGTTTCAACAAAGATGATAATTATGGAACAAAACGCCAAAGGTCTACTGCTATGTCGACCTCTTTCTTTTTGTGGAACTTGTACATTTGAGGCACATCATACCGAAGCTGCATAAGGAAAAAAAAACTGAGGTAAAATTGCAGGGACATAAAAATTTAAAGGCCTAAGAAAATCAATGAGCATTCTTTTCAGAAATAAAAGTCTTAGTTTGGTCACAAATGTCTGGGAATGTTAACAGTTGTCAAACATTCTAATGTGCAGATGATTATATCATCCTTTTATCTATCATCTTGAAAGATGAGCCCAAATTACAGGAAATGCTGGTGCAGAACAAGCCATGTATGCGATAACTGTGGTTCCTTCCATTCAGTAAGAAAAATTAAGAAGCCAATACCAGATATAGACTTTCTACTAAAAAATGATGATAGGGACCCACATTGGTCAAAACATAAATCTTTAGGGACAGAAATTGGAATTTCCAAAACTTAAGTTATCAAGATGAGAAAGGGGCAAATGTGCAAGTGCAACCTTTTAACGTTACTCAATGTGACATTAGATGAAGTGTTATCTATTAATTAACAAGTAATGGGAAAGGAACAAGGTGCTCAAACAGCTGGTTAGCAATACGGTTGGCCCCACAAGGGTTCAAATCCCACAAAGAGCAAGAAGTGTTTTGAAATTATAATAGGGAATTTTCACAGGGAGATTAAGGGAGTCAACTAGATTTGTTAGGATGTAGAAGAAAAGGATAATCATCTTAGCATGTTGGGACTTGTCCCTCTAAACGAAGGCCTTGTATCACAAAGAAAAAAAGCCCTTGGAGGATTATTAATTGCATTTATCTATTACATAAATTTTCAACAAGGTCAGCTGCCTAGCAATATATATATTTTTTTTTTTGTAAGCATTTGTGTTTTCTGCACAAGTCTCTGAATACTTCTGTTGATTTCACCAGCGAATCATCTGGAATTCTGGAATTAGTGTATAATACCACAGCAAATGCTGTGGAGCTGGAATATACCAAATGACCTGACAAATTTGGACAAGGTCTGACATACCTACCAGAAGCCACAACCCAAACCTAACTGTTTCGAGCATATTGACCTGGATAGTTCCCAAAACCTGACCAGCAGGAACCAGGGAATGTTCTCGATATCCAAGAGCTGTCACCAGATCTGAAACCTAAATCTTATCCTACTAAATGAATAACCCAATCAGATCTGGTAAAACTTCAACTGATACTCGGCAGTTGTTTCATCGGGGCAATAGCCAAAGACGACACGACTCTGAATGCAAAAACCAAAAACAAACACTGTTATACCCAAAAACTGAAATTAACCTAATCGAGTTACCTATGAACCTAACATGACCCAAATTACGTTTTGACCTGACCTTCAAGCCTTTTGTGCCTCTCCAGATACTACTTATGTACAACGAAAACATGAATTTATGTTTTTCATTGTCAGACAAAACTTTCTAAGAACCAGCTTCAAATACAACCATTATTTAGACAAATCCCCAAAGAAAAAAAAAATGAAATCTCTTTACTTATATTAATACCTCGCATAGGACCTCAGCACCTTTTGCATTGTAATCCCTTAATGCTGCTCTCCTTATATGCTGTAAATACGAGCAAAACACAATCAATGTAACAATCTAGTTTCAAGAAGAAAAAGTGCATTAAGTTAAGACAATGTGGAGTAAAGATCATGAATCATAGCATCTAGACCATAAAAAGACAAAGATCAATAATTAAAATAGAATATAAATATATAGTATATTGAAAAGAGCAGCAACAACAACAACAACAACAACAACAACTAAGCCTTTTGTCCCAAACAAGTTGGGGTAGGCTAGAAAGAAACCCAACAAGAGAACACATCCAAGAACAAGAACAAAAAAAAAAAAAATACAAAACATAAAAATACTAATAGTAAGACTAGCCATACTAATAATAATACCTCTAATAATAATAGTAATAGTAGAAACCTAGACCTCGACCGTGACCTAATAGAGGGACCTACAAACCTATGGCATCGCTCCTACCCCTAAGTTCCTACGTCATGGCTCCGGTACATGAATTGCTAACTTCCAAGCGCTCCTATCAATCGCCAACTCCTTGGAGACGTTCCATTCTTTAAGGTCTCTTTTCACCGCTTCTTCCCATGTCAATCTTGGTCTCCCTCTCCCCCTCCGGGTGTTCTCGAAATGATTAAGAATTCCGATACGTACCGGTGCCTCTGGAGGTCTGCGTTGGATATGTCCAAACCATCTCAAACGATGTTGGATCAACTTCTCCTCTATTGGTGCGACCCCAACCATATCTCGTATGTCATCATTTCTAATCCGATCTTTCCTCGTGTGACCGCAGATCCACCTCAACATACGCATCTCAGCTACACTCATCTTCTGGACATGTCGTCTTTTAGTAGCCCAACATTCTGCGCCATACAACATCGCAGGTCTAATCGCTGTCCTGTAGAACTTGCCTTTTAGCTTCTGCGAGACTTTCTTATCGCATAGGACGCCTGATGCTTGTTGCCATTTCACCCACCCCGCTCTTATCATGTGACTAACATCTTCATCTATCTCGCCATCGCTCTGCAGCATCGACCCTAAATATCGAAAAGTATCTTTCGTAGGTACTACCTGCCCGTCTAGACAGACATCTCCGTCCACTGGTCGTATCCCACTAAACTCACACCCCATATACTCCGTCTTAGTTCTACTAAGCCTAAACCCTTTGGACTCTAGAGTTCGTCTCCACAATTCCAATTTCCTATCGACCTCCGTCCTACTCTCATCGACTAACACCACATCGTCCGCAAAGAGCATACACCAAGGAATCTCTCCCTGTATATCCTTCGTGATCTCATCCATCACTAAGGCAAAAATATACGGGCTCAAAGCTGATCCCTGATGTAGTCCTATTTTAATAGGAAAGTCACTAGTTACACTATCACATGTCCTGATGCAAGTAACGGCACCATCATACATGTTTTGGATGAGGGTAACATACTTTGTGGGGACTTTCTTCTTTTCTAGTGCCCACCACATAACTTTCCTTGGCACTTTGTCGTATGCTTTCTCCAAATCAATGAAAACCATATGTAGATCCTTCTTTCGCTCCCGATATCTCTCCATCAATTGCCTTATTAGGAAGATGGCCTCCATGGTTGACCTCCCAGGCATAAAACCAAATTGGTTTTTCGAAACGTTTGTCATCCGTCTCAAGCGATGTTCTATCACTCTCTCCCAAAGCTTCATTGTATGACTCATAAGCTTAATCCCTCTATAGTTTGTACAGCTTTGAGCATCCCCTTTATTCTTGAAGATTGGTACTAGAGTGCTTCTCCTCCACGCATCTGGCATCCTATTTGATCGGAAAATGCTATTGAATAGTTTGGTTAACCAAACTACAGCCACATCTCCGAGGCACCTCCATACTTCGATTGGTATGTTATCAGGTCCTAGAGCCTTACCTACTTTCATTCGTTTTAAGGCTTCTTTCACCTCGGACTCTTGAATTCTCCTAACAAAACGTCTATTGGAGTCATCAAAGGAGTCGTTCAACACAATTCCTAAGTCATCATCCTCTCCATTGAATAACTTGTTGAAGTAATCCCTCCACCTATTCTTGATCTCGTCGTCCCTCACTAAAAGCCTATCAGTCTCGTCCTTGATGCACTTCACTTGGTTTAAATCTCTCGTCTTCCTATCTCGAAGCTTGGCTATCTTATACACGTCCTTCTCACCCTCCTTCGTACTCAGCTTCTGGTATAGATCCTCATAAGCCCGACCTCTTGCTTCGCTCACAGCTTTCTTTGCATTCTTCTTGGCCAATTTGTACTTCTGCGCATTGTCGTCGGTCTTGTCATGGTGCAAGCGTTTGTAGCATTCTTTCTTTTCTTTAATAGCTTTTTGCACTTCGTCGTTCCACCACCACGTATTTTTGGGTTCGCGGTTGCTTCCTCTAGTAACTCCAAGCACTTCCGTAGCTACCTTTTGAATGCTAGCTGACATATCTTTCCACATCTTGTTTGCTTCTTCACCTGCTTTCCACGGACCTTCTTCAATCATTCTGCCCCTAAAAGTATGAGACACGTCTCCTTTGAGCTTCCACCACTTCGTCTTCACAACTCGAGCGCCTCTACCTACTCTAGAACGCAGCGGAAAGCGAAAATCAGCCACCACAAGTTTGTGTTGTGAGACGACACATTCCCCAGGTATAACCTTGCAATCCATGCAGGCTCGTCTGTCCTCTCTCCTAGCAAGAACAAAATCAATCTGGGAAAAGTGTTGGGCACTACTAAAGGTAACTAAGTGGGATTGTCTTTTTCTAAAGAAGGTGTTAGCTATCATGAGGTCGTAAGCTATGGCCAAGTTCAAGAAGTCCTCACCTTCTTGGTTCCTATCGCCATACCCAAAACCCCCATGCACCCTCTCAAACCCTCCACTAGTTTCACCTACATGTCCATTGAAGTCTCCTCCGATGAAGAGCTTTTCAGTATATTGAAAAGAGCAAACTAGAAAAATATAAAACCTATTATAAGAAATTTAAAATTGAAGGTAACAAGAACAATGTTTTCTTCTTTTCTTTCAAGTAGCCTAAAGGTCGATTATTAAAATGTTTCTAGGTATTATTTGTTGTCACTTTGGTCCAAAAGTTTCGAACTCCTTGCTACCAATGTCTTCCATTGAATATAGATGAAAAATTATTGTCAGCATCAATGATGCCATGTTGATGTGGAATTTTTTTTATTTTGTCAGGCGAGCATCTTTTTATTTACACTACTACTCCTGACGATGAAGTAATTAATCTCAAAAGTATCTAGAACCAACTGAAACTTCAGGGATCAAGGGGGGAAAGAAAAAATAAGGATTTTTAAGGGAAACCCCTGCCATCAAGCATGATGACATTGGTGTCTGCATCAACATTCTAACAGAACATAAGTGTATGGCAATGAGCACTAAAGTTCATATACCAAAGAGGGAGCTCAGAAGTTAAATAAAGACCTAGTTTCTTACAATGAGAACTTTAAAATTCAAGGACTAAGACGAGAAATAGGCACTACTTTAATTCTTTAAAAACAACATCTGTAAGTTATTCCGATCTTCATGCAATATTTGCCAACAGAAATACCTCTCTTGTCGAAGTCTTGTGCAGGGAATAGACCGCCCGAGAGGCAACCTGCAAATAGTTCCTTTAGTATGTAGAAGCACTTCAAAAATTGAATGATAGCAAGAGAAATCAGTCTAAAATATATTCTAACCTTCAAAGCCAGAGAGAGGAAGTCCATGTCAACACCCTTCTTGCGGGTTCCAAAAGGAGGGTTCATCACTATGGTATCTACCAGCAAACCTGAATATGGTATCTTGGGTTACTAACATTACAAAAAAATTTCTCATTCATGCTCCGCTAGATGAAAAAAAAAAATTAATTCCCTTTGAAGTCATTATTAAGTACTCCAATTCCCGTTTACCAATGAAATGCTCAAATTACCTCTAATCTCATTTCACATTTCCATTTGAATTAATAAGAAGGCCTCAATAATAAGCACAAATTTAGAAGAGATTAGATAGCATAGGTGGCACTGGTAGGAAGGTACAATGTTGATACCAAATACCAGTGCCGAGCTAATTCTGTAACTCTTACTGTGTTTGTTCATGCTATTCATTCAATGGAAAGTGGTGGGTTAAACCCACTTATTTCAAAAAAAAAATAATAATAATAAGCACAAATAGGTATTAAGCTCTAGTTGGGGTCCTCTCATGATATCAGTGTTACTAACAATAATTTGCACAGAAACACAGAGTTATGGTATTACCTTGGAGATTAGAGGCCCTTATATCGCACTGAAGAAAATCAATATCCAACTGCATTATCAAGACATCAAAAGGTCCAATCAAAAATTGAAAGATACCAGCGCAAGTCCAGTAGATGTTATGGTAAAGAAATAGTCAACCTAGATTAGAACTTTAGCTACAGGTCAGGAGTTAAAATTGACTGATTACCAGTATTGCACTTCGTTGCATAACTGATTAAGTTCACCACTAGTTTGAGAATTATGTAATTATCAATAGCTGTGAACATAAGAGAACAAAACTAAATAATAACACAATTGGAAAAAAAAAAAAACCTACATAAACTTCGCCTACTAAGAGCTAAGCCACATTGAATTGCATGTGCTCGCAATACAGGGTATTGTACCTCGAGATCAGTGACATTTTCTCCAGCAATTTCGAGGGACTCCGAGTCTACGTCAATGCCCAAAACATGCCTAAGAATTTCAACAGGAAAATGAAACAAAATCAAGTACTCCAATTGTATATGGAAAAAGTAACCATATAGCAAGGCATAAAAAAAAAGGAAGGAATAACTGAATGACAGAAAAAAGAAAAGAATTTTAACCAAAAGATTTTCAGGTTCTACATTCAAGATATTTTAATTTGTGATCTCAAGTTTTAGTCCTTTTATAGCAGTAGCACCTAAGTAACAGTACCAGTTCATAGCAAGGCCAGTCCTAACGTTGTATTGCTAATTGATTAAACTCTGACCAAAATTGCTGAACTTCATAGACTCAACAAAGGGAAAATAAGAAAGGAAATTACATTCACACCAGGCAATGATCTAGATTGGTTCAGTAATTATTGTGTGTTGTAGGATACTTTTGAGAGGCCAATAATACATGAACAGAATACTCACTCAGCGCCTAGAAGAGCACTTGCAATACCAAGGGTTCCACACCCACACCCAAAATCTGCCACTATTTTACCACTTATGTCCTCATAGCTACTTTCAGCCTAACAGACATTAGATATTGTGAGCAAAAGTATGTTAAATAGTTAGATAATTGAAGGTGAAATCCTATATGCTTTTTTTTTATTTGGACAGACTAGATAGAAGTTATCTAGAAAATCCTTTATAGTTTTGGCTTCTTTCTCTCAACAACTGGCTTAATTTGTGTTAATTGCTTTTATTTGGACAGACTAGATAGCAGTTATCTAGAAAATCCTTTATAGTTTTGGCTTCTTTCTCTCAACAATTGGCTTAATTTTGTGTTAATTGCCGGATTGTGGGAAACAACGTGTTAAATTGGAGCTTTATTGATAGTTCAAAAAAGAGAAAAATTTATACAATTCAATCTTCATTTTACAGCTGGTGCTGAATTGCAGATGACAAGCAAGTAGCAACAAAAAATTAAATGAGGTTTAAGTAACATCTTCAAGTTTAAGAATTGGGGTTTCAGAGGTAAAATTATGTCCAACTGAGTCTTAATTGAGGCATCGCGGAACAACAAGGAGTTAACTTAAGCATGATAGATGGTGTATTTTTGGAACCAAATCACTATTTCTCACATTTGGGGCATGTCCTGTAATAAGGTACTCTACCAGTATGTACCAAAAACCAAGAAAACACTTCTAGTAACAAACATGTCTTTGAAACAGTAAACATACATACACAACTAATAATAAATAATAATCAAACTAAGAAAGGTAGAGAACGTACTGTGTAAATCATTCTAGAAGCAATATGTGCTCCAGTTGGATACTGCTCCAGTTCTACCTACACACCATTTTTCACTAGAATTTAACACAAATATAACAAAAAGTAAACCATTATAGATTATAATACAACATGAGAAACCTTCACAATCCCAATTCATAGGCGCAGTATAAAAAGTACGAACAGACTTTAATGGAACCATTGAAGGGGTATTTCCATAGACGAGTGTTTAACGGGTCTATTTAGAAAATTTACTAAGAAAATATGAGATTAGAATTCAGAGGTGAGTAATGGCAAGCCTTAGGTTGGGAGAACTGCTCGAGCCCACCAAGGAGACCTTCAAGCTGCTTCAATTTCATCGTTTTTCTTTCTTATTTTTCTTTGTTTTTCCCTTTTTTTTTTTTTTTGCTTTTTTTATGTGAACTCGTGGGTGTCTTTTGTCTCTTTGTGGTTCGCTTCTCTGCTGCGGACGAAGTCACGAAGGTAGTGTCAACCGACACTTTTCTACTATGATCCTTTAACTTTTTTTCAATTTGTAGCGTACAGTAGAGACAGTTCGTATAAAACCCTTCGGAATACTAATATGTTACATTCAGCTCCAAAGAAACGAGAATAAACTCGGAGTTCATATACGAAATTTGCACAATATAACCTATATTTATTTGAAAAAAAGGCTAAATATATTATTTTTCTTTGTATATAAAATATGAGGAGTGGTGTAATTGTAAATATCTTTGTGAGGTAAATAGACAAGAAAAGATTATAATTTCACAATATTTTATCTATTATAGGATACATGTAGTTTTTTTTTTTTAAGGACGTTTGATTAATTCTTCAATGTATAATTTTGCATTGCTTCCTAAGAGATCGTAATATAAACAAGACTAGCAAGATCAAGCTAGACCATAATTTAAGGTCGCATTAATAACATTTTCTAAAAAATAGCACAAACACTACCAAATATGAGCTAATTTTTTACTTGTTTAATTTTTTAGTTGATTTGTTTAATTTAAATGTGATGGAGCACAAATTTAAAGTTCAAGTTCGATTAGCTTTTATAAATTTTAGACTGCCTTAATTTACATGATGGTGAGATAAGGACTAGAATCTACATGCAATTTAGATTAAATGTATAATTATAGCATTAATCGATTTTAAATAGAAGTTATGTCTTGAAAGTATAGAGGTTGGCTAGAGAAGAAGATGAATACTTTCAGATTGATCAACTAGCTATGTGGCCTTTGACTTTTAGCTTTACTATTGATGACTTCAGTTCATATACTTTTGAATCTTGACCTATGGATACTTTTATTAATTTTTTTATTTGGTTATTATTGGAGCATTTTTCAATAGATCTTTTGTTAACTTGGTGTCTCTACTAACACTCTTAAGTCTTAACTCTTCTTTAGTAATGAAAGCAAGTGACTCCTACTTTAAACCACTAATTCAGCAGACAAAATAAATAAGTTAATTATAGTTTATTTCGCTTGAATTGTATCAATTTTCAAGTGGGACTGGTCATAGTTCTCACTTGAACATATCATTATTTGATACTTCTATAATATACTTTCTTAAAAGAACCGGTATACTTAAAGAATTTATTATTTTAAATATCAATAAATTTATCATTTAGTGAATTGCATATTATGTTATATTTGGATGATTGCTAAAATATTACATGCAGTACAGACGAATCCCATGTTACGCATTTATTTTCGAATTTCTCACTACAAACAATCAATCTGATTTATTCAATGTGATCTCATATCGAAATTTTCTAGACAATAAAATTTATAATTTTTTTGTGTTTTTAAATTGATGATTGTTTATTGCGGATCCTTCAATAAAAATGAGATTTCAAAATTCGAGAAATAGCGAAAAAAAATTAAAAAGACATGCAAAATTTTGACTTTTTAATATTATTTCAATATTATGAAAAAGGTATTAAACAGTTCAAGTTGATTGTCTGAAGCATGAAACTTGAAATTCGAACGCATACATCGGCTCCATATATATCATAATATTTTAGCAATCCTCGTTGTATTGTATTCATATGAAATTAATGTACGTGGATTTGACTTCAATTATTTTGAATGAAAAATAAAAATTATGTTTCTAATTAGTTTATTGCAAATGAACTTTTTAAGCGTTCTCATAAAATAAAGTTTAGACGACACTATATATTCTCGAACATACGGTATGGAAAGATGCATGAAACTATTTTTAGCGACATTCGTCGAGGACTATAGTAGATTCCTGTGCAGTAACAAGGACTTGTTTGTAAAACTTTGTTTTGGGCACAAATATCTCCAGCACGTCCAGGAAAAGAGAGCAGCAAGTAGCCTCTCCTTCATAGGAAAGGACATCTCCAGTCATTTAAAAGTGGAGGTTATTGGAACTCTTTCTCTGTGCTTCTGCCCTTTTTCTGTCCGATCACGAGCTTCCCTTCCGTTCCTTGTCTTCCCTTCTTCCCACTCCAAGCGCTCTGTGTCTCTCTCTCTCTCTTAAACAAAAACAAACTCGATCTCTTCGCCTTTTCTCTCCTCTCCTGAAAAGTGAAAACCCAACCTCGCACTTCGCACAATCTCTCTTCCAAAATCGCCACAGATCTGTGACCTACTACTCTCAGTTCTCGCCATGGATGGCCCCGCCAATGTCACCACCACACCCCGCTCCGTAGAGGAAATCTTCAAGGACTTCCGCAACCGCCGCACTGCCATCGTCCGCGCGCTAACCTCAGGTGCATCTCTCTCTCTCTCTTCCTCACTGTACTTTCTCGACGCGTGTCAGTTCGTTACTGGTGCGAGTTCACTTTTTTGCGCCACCTCTTCTTGTTTTTCTTTTTCGGATATGACTTGCTTTTGGAGTTCACTTTTTTCTGATATATCCCTTTTTCATTTTTTATCGCATTAATTCCTCATTTGTGTGCATGCGTCTGCAAATCTGTATTTTCTGTGTAAATTAGTTTGCCCTAGACGATCATAGATTAATATTTGATGTTACTTTGGAATTCTCCTTGATCACGATGAGGTTTCACAATTATTTGATATTAACAAAAGTGCTGCAGTACTATTGTTTGTTGATGCAAAATTTGTTATTTGATACCCTGCATGTCTCTTATAATGGGAGTATATCTTTGTTTGGTCACTACTCAAAAAACATCGATAATCTGGTAGATCAGTAAATTTAAATTAAAATTAGGCATTAATCATCTCTTTCTGGTGTATGAAGCATAAATTCAAAATCTAGTATTTCAGATTTTATTTTTTGTCTTTGCTTTTTTTTTGCTAATTGACCTGCTAGTTTAGCTTTGTAAATTATTAGATAGTATAACCATTCTCACTATTTCTATTCCTGATATTTGCTAGTACATGAATTGTCCTTAAGCTCATCTGTTTAGATCCCATTATATGTTCAAGCTTACGGTTAATGAAATGATCAATATAGGAAAATGTAATATGAGAAACTACAATTATGCAAATCTTAGTGATATGTATGCAAATATTAAGTCTGTTCACTTGGCATAGTATACATGTATTCTTTTAAGGTATGTTATAATTTGGTCAGCACATAACAGTGAATGTCAATAATCAAATCCAGGCTGTGTAAAAATTTTTGCCTACTTATGTGAGCTGTCTATGCGAGTACACTAATATAGTGGGTGGATTAAAATTGGTACTTAGATTTACCTCTGATTAAAGGTAATGCTGCAAATTTCATGCCAGTATATGTGATATAACCATATTTCTCAATTTTGCATGTAACAATGGTTTCATGTCATACATATGTAAGGGAGACCCAAGCTCAAGAGTAATGTGATGTTAAGGACAAATTTGGTATAAATTGAAAAATTTTGAAGGTCCATTATGATGTTTTGAAACTTTTTAAGGACCAAAATGGTAAATAGTTGATATTTCTCCTGGGACCATTACTCTAATTTTTCTCTTACTTTTATAAGGTTATTTTCTTACCTAAATTACCTAGATGATCTTACTGTCTGCTTTTGATACAATTTGGTTTAATCAAGATAAAAATCCTGATAAATGCATGTGATTAATGTATTTCTTGAGGTTAGTATAAGTCAAAGTCAGAGCCTTTTGTCCCAAACTAGTTGGGGTATGCTAGAAATGACACCCTGACCCTAGTCATTTCTTGTATATATGGCTGAATTTTTACGCTGGCTCGTCAAGCCTATTGCAAGCATGCGGGCTTGAAGAGGTCTAATGTTGTACAAGTAATTAAAAAAAATTGTTTTTGTTGTATAGATATAATATTAGAGGTCTAATGCTGTTTTGTCTTATTACCAATTGTGCTTATTGCAGATGTTGAAGAGTTCTCTAACCTGTGTGACCCAGGTATGATCCATCAGCTTTATCATTTTTTTATTTATGCAATGATGGGTTTAAATTAATGAGGTTTAACTTGTTTAGTGTGTACTTTCCTGAGAGAGAATCAAAATTGTATAGTTTCTGATGTGCTTTGTATCATCACTTGCCTGCTACATGGATATAATCATCATGTATCAATACAATTATGAGAATAGCACTACATGCACTAAAAATTGTAGATTAATAGTTACATGTCAGTTGGCAAAAATACATGCAATGCTTCAAGCTTCCTTTTGGATGTATTAAATTATACTTCTAAAATATAAATAAGTTAAGTGATATCATCTAATTTAATAAAATTAAAGAAACAAGTGACTAATGACATCTCTGGTTTAAATAATGCAGATAAGGACAACTTGTGCTTGTATGGCCTGAGCAACGGAACATGGGAGGTAACTCTTCCAGCAGAGGAAGTGCCAACTGAGTTACCTGAGCCTGCTCTGGGAATCAACTTTGCACGGGATGGCATGAACCGCAAGGACTGGCTTTCCCTTGTTGCTGTTCACTCCGACTCATGGCTCCTTTCAGTTGCCTTCTATTATGCTGCCCGCCTCAATCGAAATGACAGGTAACTCCTCCTAAACCAACTCTCATGTCCCATCAGTACCATACAATACTGCTTCAATGCTGGGTCAGCAGACCTGACAAGCCGGTTATGTTTGTATGTGCTCTTTACTGCCTTGCAGTCTTAGCATAGTATGTTGTCAATATCAAGCACAAAGATAGAAATTGTAGTTTTTCTATCACTGGTAAACCGCTTTGTGTTTCATTTATGCTACTAGCCTGGAACTTGCATAGTATTTGTTGATGTTTTCACTACAAATGTACTTAGCAATATATAAGCAGTTTCTTTAAAATGCTTTTGAAACAAACTTAAAAGACCATAGTTCAATGTATTGTTGTCTTTTGTTAACTTACAGTTCTTTATAAAGTTTAATTGCAGTTCATTGTTTCTGATTCAGGAAGCGCTTGTTTGGAATGATTAATGACCTCCCGACAGTGTATGAGGTGGTATCAGGCGGTCCAAGGCAAACAAAAGACAGGTCCAGTGTTGACAGTGGGAGCAAATCCAAAATAACTAAGGTGAATTTTGTTTGTTTCAAAATAAGTCTCTTCTCAGGATAGACGTACTTTTTGTTGCTTCACAAATTGGATCACATGTTCAAGTTCTCTCTTTGATTGTCTATAGTTTGATTGTTAACTCTGAGATATTTCTTAAATTTTTGTTTTAGAAAAATAAAAACACATGATTTTGGTTGACGCTGATCCCTGTGGATTGCTGCCAGCATGTGCCGTGGTATCTCATGTTTTTTATTTATGTCCAATTTTCTATACCTAACAGAAACATACCAAACTTGAACAAACAGTGATCTAATTAGGTACTTGGGATCTTTTCCTATGTTGTTGTTTTTTAGTTAACTGGGGATATTTGATACTAAAACATCAAGATATGACCCAAAAAATTCCAAAATTTGAAAAAGATGTATATTGCAGATTTAAAACTTTGTGAGATGTATTGCAAATCGAATTTACCCAAGTTCTCAGCTTTGTCTTCTCTTTTGCTGACCACCAAAGTTCTCATCGCAAGCAGGGCAGTATGGGAGTACCAAGTTATTTACTTTTCCAACTTAATTGCAGCAATCAAGTGACGGACAACTAGAGAACATGTCTCGAGGGGCAGGGCACGAGGGTTACGGGGAGGATGATGGGGAACACAGCGAGACAATCTGTGGGTACTGCAATGGGATCTATAGTGCTGATGAGTTTTGGATCTGCTGTGATGTGTGTGAGCGGTGGTACCATGGAAAGTGTGTCAAGATCACCCCTGCCAAAGCCGACTCTATTAAGCAGTACAAGTGCCCGAGTTGCAGCTCTTCCAAAAAACCCAGGCAGTGAAAATCCAGACATGCGTGGGTATTTAAAGCTTGACTTCTGTGTCTGAGCAAGTGTGATTTATTATCAGGTTGTTTTCTTTTTTTTTTTAAGTTTTAAGGATGAGTATAGTTTGTAGGATCGGGTTGTCGAGGTAATATTATGAACTAGTAGGTAACTTGTTTGCAAGACTAATGGGAAATTTTAATTGCGTTAGCTATGGTGTTGTATCTTCTTATTTTTATTTTTCTGTCCTCTTTTTCTTTGCGCTGAAGCACTGAAAGAATTCAATAGCTGGTCATCCGTACTTCCTCAAGCATCATAGGTCGCAGGTTCCTACAACATTATGCAATGGGACATAAAATTTAATTTGTATTTTAGGAATCGTGATCAAGCTTTTGAGGTATTATGTATTATGTTGTGGAATACTAGAAGTGGATGTGTGCACAAGAAATGAACAAAAATAAAGGAGGCACGGCTGGTTGAAGCAATTTTTTCTAGTTTCTATTGACTAGTTCCAGAGTCCCAATGTTGTATGCATAGTCCCAATGTTAATAAAACAAATCTTATTAATTTTTTTCTTAGTATACATGCTTTTCTTTGCCTATAAAAATAATCACAAGGCCCATAAAAATTTGCCTGAGCAATATTAAATCGAAAAAAGATACAACGACTAAGACTATTGATCTGTCAGTGTATCGAAAAGTAATTAATAACACGAAGGAAATTGGTGATTAGTGGCTTGAAAATTAAAATAAGCACCAATTACGGACACAAAGTGGACAGTAATCTAAGAAACCATCAAACAAACAAGTTGTACCAAGTGGCCAGTTATATCTAAAATCCATCAACACATTCGTTAAGTGATAGTGATAGTGATAGATCTCTCTCTCTGCTCTCAGAAAAAATTGAAGTGTACGTGCGAAGAAAAATAACAGAAAACATCAATTTGAAACCCAAAAAGTTGAAAAAAAATATTATGATGAAAATATCAACATTTGTAGGGACTTGTCGCTCAAAAAGAGAAGATCCACGTCCTCAGCAGCCGAGTTTTGGCTGTTCCAAGCAGCTAAAATTTTTTTTATATTTCAATATTTTAAAATTTAAATATTGAATCCAAACCGTTAATTTTGTTTAATTTAAATATTGAATCAAGTGGTCAACAAATGAACGAATCTGGTTACTATCACTGATTAATTATAATACATTCATAATTTGATCACTTAATCAAGTATCAAATCGACTCCAAATTTTATAAAATTTATATGAAAACGCATCGCCTGTAAAATTGAACAAGTTCGACATTTGAATTTTAAAATGTTGAAATATTTTTAAAAAAATTTGGCTTTTGCAACATCCAAAACTCGGCTGTTGAGGAACCCTAGACAAACGGAATAGTAGAAGATACCAATGCGCCGTTAGCTCTCAAACTCAAACTCCGCCACAACCCCATTTCCCAAATTGAGTCAGAGTCTCACAGAAGCTCAAGCTACGCAGGAAGACGTTTGAAAACAAACAACAAAACCTCTTTTACATTAGATGGCGCGCCGCCTCTTCTCCCAAACAAAAACCCTCTTCAAACCCTCCTCCACCACTCCAATCCCAATCCCAATCCCAATCCCAACCTCACCTCCAAATCCAAACCCCAACCCTTCTCTCCCCATCTCCCCTTCCTCCGCCGCGCTTTCCGCTGCCGAATCTATCCTTCCTTTCCTCAGCTGCAAGCGCCGCAAGAAGCTTCGCAAGAAGCTCTCCAGTCCCCGTGTCGCTCCCATCCAGCGCGATCCTTCCTATCGCGATCTCCATTTCCTCGATGCGATCCTCGACAGAGACGCAGCTTTTCGTTTCCTCTACCGCGCCAAATCCTACCTTTCTTCCCTCCCTTCTCCTATCCTCCCTCTCTCCGCAGCCGGGACTCTTTACCGAGAGCTCGGCTTCCCTCGTGGCCGCAAAGTTTCCAAATATGCCGATCGCCATCCGCTCCTCTTTCATCTCCCTCGAATCGACTCGGTTCCGCACCTTGCATTCACGCCTCTCATGGAATCCCTCCTTGCTGAGGAAGACGCCCTCTTTGATTCGCTCGAGGCTAAGCGAATGACTGCAATTCGTAAGCTTTTGATGATTTTCGTCAAACATCGAGTGCCACTAGCGAAACTTCACCATTGCCGGGCTTTGTTCGGTCTACCGGCCGATTTCCGCGACCGGGTTTGCAAATATCCCGAGTTCTTTCGAGTTGTGGTTGACCCTGACGGCCGCCACGTGCTTCAATTGGAAACCTGGGATGATAATCTAGCTGCCAGTGCCTTAGAAAGAGAATTCATGTCAAATGAAGTGCAAGCTCGGAAACTGTTTCGTTTCCAGTTGCCTCATAGAAAAGCACTGCCTTTTGATAAAGATGAGAGAAAGCACTTGGACAAGGTGACTACATTCCCCTTGATCTCTCCTTACTCAGATGGGTCCGGTTTGAAACCTTGGACGATCGAGGCCGAGAAATATCGGGTCGGTTTGATACACGAGTTCCTGAGCCTGACGCTGGAGAAATGAGCTTGGATTCATCACATAGTAGAGTTCAAAGAGGAGCTTTGTCTGACACGGCGGACATACGATATGTTGCAGAAGCAACCACGAGCTTTTTATCTCGCCGGCACAGAGATGAATTGGGCTGTCTTTTTGAAGCATGCGTACCAGGAGGATGGTACTTTGATTGACAAAGATCCTCTTGTTGAGTTCAATGAGAAGTTGCAGAAGTATGCATGTATGACAAAACTTGATTCCTTGAATGAAAACACTGTAAATTAGAGATGGAGCTTTTGAAATTCCCTCTTCAATTATTTGCTCTGGGCCTTTGTATAGCACCAATGACCGTTTATTTTTACACTGTAAATTATAGATCAAAGTTTCAGAAGGTTCACCTCCATTGTAAGTATCAACTTTGTTGATTCAGATGGATATTTCAATCCGATATTCCATTGCGAACATCAGAATTTAAAAAAAAATATATACATATAAAAATACAAGAAAACCATAGACATTCATAATAACACCACAATGACCATAAAAGAAGCAAAAAAAAAAAAAAAAAAAAACGAACAACCGGCAAAGGTACAGAGCAACGGCTGTAATTATATTGTTAAGTTCTATAAATGCTATTGTTGTCAATAATAGAATTCACACGGGACAAATTTATATGCCTTACAGAGAGCATTGCTACCCCAAACACCTGTATCTACATTGAAAACATCTTTTCGGAAAATCCCTCCCTCTTGATTTCACAACTGGAAGTGATTTAATCCACAACAAATTCAGCGGTCACAATATAAAACTAGTAATGAATCGTATATTGATGAAGAGAAGTGAAGAAGACACAGATTGGGTTGTGTTATAGTTTAAAGACTGGGTTGATTCCAAGGAGCTCAAAGCACTTCCTCATGACAGTTGCTGTAGCCTCGCACAAAAGCAGCCGACTCGTTTCCTCTGGCGAATCAATGACCTGCAGAATAATGTATTTAAAACACCTCAGTCAAAATTCAAATGTGTGATCTAGTCATTAATCTGCAAATCAAAACCAAAGCACTTTCAAGCACAAAAAATTGCCCTAACTGTCCAGACGTGAGATCAGTGCCCTAAGCTGTCCAAATGTGTGATCAGTACAAAAATATTAAAATCTGACCATTGAATAGGCATACCCTGCAGTTTGTGTAGAATTGATTGAACATCTCTGACAAATCGTAGAGGTATTCACATAAAACATTCGGTAGTAGATTGTTGCATGCCTCCTCCACAACCTGGAAACAAAAGTAAAAAAGAGCCAACAATAAAAAATCTTGCCAAACTATTCTTAATCTAACATTCTAAAATATGTAAAACACACTTAGGAAATTTTAAATTTAAAGCCCTACTTCTGCAAACTGGATTAGATGAAATGCCAGGGCCCGCTCATCATGATGGCTCAGTGTTATTGTTCCAGTCTGTAAAAGGACGAATATTTGTGGCATCAAAGACTAACAAGCTAGTCTATAACTAGTTCATGCAGAAAAGACTAATGATCATAACAAGAAAGGTAGTGCTCTATAAAATTTCACAAATTTAAGATACAAAAATAATGATATAATAACATAAAAATTAACCTTCTTAAGAGTGTCTATGTCCCTGTTTGATCTCCTGACAATGGAACAAATACGAGCATGTGCATACTCCAGATACACAGCCGTATTTCCCTGGCCAATAAGAAAAATGATATATTGCATAACTTTTCATGTTATGTTACCAAAGTATATGTTGACATCTGCTGCCATAGTTTGTAATAGCAGAGCAGCTACGACATGGAATCTGAGCCACCTGATTCAAATCACTCAAATCGTGATCTGGCATATTTGATTCAAATTAAATGGTTCCATTGCATCCATAGTTTGTTATCCCAACTACCCAGCAGATTCAGACTTCAAAAGTATTAAATAGACACTGTAAAAGAATTATACTGCCAAGCCAAACAATTTTGTTCCTAATATGATCTTCAATTTTCAGCTTAAAACAAGAGGTTATTGCCGCAATACATAGTTCTTGATTTAAAAGTAGGCACTTTTTTGCATTTGACAATAAAATACCCAAAAACAAAAAAGCTCACCAAATATCATGTTACCTGATTTTTTAGCATCTGGTCAAAGCTGAATACATAATTTGTTAATCTATTATTCTTTAAATCTGCATATCTGCAAGATCCAATAACACATGTAATGAACAGCTTCAGAGATAACTTCAATTTTGAAACTCATAATTGTGTGAACTTTTATTTGCCGATGATACAATAATGAGATAAACATGCTTCAATTAAAAGCAATAAAAATCCTACAGAATGAAACAATATGTTCAAGCAACAAATTTACTGATAATCTCCAGTCTGGTGTGGCAAATCCTGAACTTGCAAAATATGCAATTATGACCAGAATTACAGACTCAATGCAAATGGTTTTTTCTTCCAAAAGTAGAAATTCTATATAGCAGCAGCAGTAGGTTACCCACCAATTTGTGGGTTTCTTACAAAATCTGTGTTCCATGTTTGTTCTTGATTTTTGCATATTAATTTCCTTGCACTTCTCTCAAGAAAATCATTTATTCAAGAAAATAAGAATCGAGTTATCCAACAACAACAACAACAACAACAACTAAGCCTTTTGTCCCAAACAAGTTGGGGTAGGCTAGAAAAGAAACCCAACAAGAGAAAACATCTAAGAACAAAATAATACATAAAAATAGATACTAATAATAGTAATAACAATAATAGCAATACTAATAATAATATATATAATAATAGTAGTAGTATTAGAAACCTACACCTCAACCTACTCTAATAAAGTGACCTACAAACATATGGCATCGCTCCTACCCCTATGTTCCCACGTCATGGCTCCGATACATGAATTGCTAACTTCCATGCGCTCCTATCGATCGCCAACTCCTTGGAGACATTCCATTCTTTAAGGTGAAAAGGGTCTCTTTTTTTCACCGCTTCTTCCCATGTCAATCCATGTAGAATAATTCTTTTAATTACAACATAGAGAATAACATTTAAAGTTCCACTAAGTCTAAAAAAGCAAAGTAGGGATGCAAATGCCTCTGATGCAGATATTATAGTCAGGCCTTATTCGTATTTGTTTCTATTTTTTTTTGGATAGGACACCGACACAGATACAGTTACAGTTATTAAAGTAAATGAACACAGATACAAATATAATTTGAATATTAGAACAGTACTTGCGGGGTGTCATTTCTAGCCTACCCCAACTTGTTTGGGATAAAAGGCTTAGACCTAGACAAATTTTAAATTAGAACAGTACTTGACTAAATCTCATATGATGCATGAATTATTTTTATTTTTTTATTTTTTTGAGGGTTGGCTTACGCCAACAAAATTTCATTAAGAGGAAAATATTTACACAGTTATTTACATCAGGGGACTCAAAGAAAAGCAAAATGAAAATGAAAATGACCTAAGGCCGTGATTAAATGTACAAATACCATAATCTCACATCTGACACAATGTTAGGCGGTAGCCTCTGGGTAGAAACCTGAATTTGTGAAAAAACACAAGCATTTCTGGCTTTCCATATGTTCCAAACCGTGGCTGCCCAGATGCATGAAATTTTTTTAAGTGATTGTTTTTTTTTCCATACTAACACTCAGAAATCTTAGAAATAAAAAATATGCAATCATATCCTGTATCCAGTCATACCTATCCTTTATCCAATCATATGGTGAACAACAGAACATTATTTTTTTTCTTCCATAACAAGTTTTTACTTGTATCAATCATATATGCGATAACCTAATACTTGTAATTTTGTAAAATATCGGTATGGATAATCTGTTTCAACTTTTGAAACTCAAACCGAATCCTTATTCAAAAATATTCAATCAGATTATCCATGCTTGCAAAAATGCAGGATATAAACTGGATCATATGGGATCCATTTTGCACCCATAAAATTGGGTAATATTTAAAGCTTACTTGACAGCACCATAACCAACTGCTTCAGCAGTTTGCTCAAGCTCTCCATCTGTCCAATCACTGATTGTACCTGGCCAAAATGTTAACTAAAAGAATTAAAACTTTAATGCTTATAGACTAATTAAGAATTAACGCAAATCTTCATAATGAGAGCACCAGAAAAAAATGCTCATGAATCCCTGCAGAAAAGCTTTGAAGTTTCACAGCAGGAAATTACCAAGCACATACATACAGAACTTCGTAAAAGAATACAAAATCATCTCCACATCCATTTTACAAAATGCACTAATCAAAGTTAGCAGAGAAGGAAAGATACAGTACAAGGAACCAGTAACCAGATATGCCTGATTAGTTGGTTCAACTTCATGACAAGTCCTGAACAAGCTGAGTGGGCTTTAATGCATTTGGAACATTTTACAGATACAAATTTGTTTCCACAAATAAGATTCAGTTAAGAATTCAAAATAGAAAAAGGTACCATTTTTCTCGAGCCTCTGGATGAGTTCATCCTTGCTTCGGGCCTTCGCCTCATCTAGCAACTCAACCAACCGAACAACCTCAGAGCTTCGGGTCCTGAAACGCTTCCCATCTGACCCCAAAACCAAACCGAAACCCACATGGCTCACTCTCGGGAACTTCTTTTCTTCTGGCTGAGGCAACCAACCTGCCTTTCTAGCAGCCTACAGCAATAGATCAAACACTGATTATTTCTCAATGTCACTACTAAAGACATGTTTTGCCTAATTAATTAGAAAGATTACTGCATCAACCCTACATAACAGTCAACAAATTGCTTTGTAAATAGTATACAAAAACTCAAAATTCAATAACCCCCTTTATTTTTATTTTATCTTAATTCAAATTTAGCAACAAAAAATTGCAAAAAGAAAAAAAAAAGTGAGTACAACATTGCCAGCCTTCGATAAAATGTAACTATCTACCACATTTGTGCTGTGCGATACAATTAGGTCTTGCTTCTCAACAAGGTTTCTCAAGTCAGTTGGAAAAATGGAAAAGAAATGATAGGTGTCATCAGAAAACATTGCAAAAATACTATGGTATTGCAGAAAACAAAGATCTAACTTTTTGTGATGCTGTTATTAGATACTGAAGAGGCATGTACAATAAAGCTATACAATTCAGTGGTTGTATAATATCGAAATGAAAAAGTTGCACATTTAGCAAGAGAACAGTTTTTCCCCTTGGAACATTTTTTGGTATTCACGCATGTGTTATCTCTGGCAAAGTAATAGGCTATATTTGCATTTTATTTCGCCTTGAATTAAACTATAACCTTAATATGTCTCAAGTATATTACAAACATTAAGCGAGTCTACCAATAAATTGCCGAAAAACAAGTTAAAATTGTATTTAAACTACTTCTAGAATGATTAATACATGGTATGGTAATCCAAGGTCCTGCCAAAATATTAATAGTACGGTAAACCAAGGTCCAATCAGAAGATATGCATATCATATATACTATGGTAAACCACGGTCCAGTTAGAAGTTTTCCATCAACATATGGAAGGAAATTCAAACATACACTGAAAACCATATCAAAATGCTGTTGCTGTCCCACATCAGTTATATAGATTATCCACTCTGCCTGCTCCACCTGGAGCCGATACCTTCAAATTTGACAAAATAAGTCATATAAATAAATCAATTTCTGTTAATAGTGGATTTTACACAACTAACGGTAGAGTGAGGCTCATATGTGTCGAGTTCTAGTTGCAAAAATCAGATAGTCACTTAGTTGCGATTAAACAGTAATTGAAGCAAAGTGTTACTGTTACTGAGAGTTATCTGAAGAAAAAATGAAGCAAAATGTTACTGGCTCTTCTGGGCTTAGTGGGAGCTTAATTATAAATTAAGGCTCATCAACAGGGGAAAGTTAAAAGGACTAACTTAATGGCAGTCAAGTCAGTAGAGGCGTAGTTATAACCGCCATCCTTCTTAACAACAATTAAGGGGATGTTGAAACCTTCTAGAAATATTACACGGGCCCCCTCACTTTCTTCAATGAGTCCCTTGTCAGTTAGTTCCTTTATTGTATCAGGAATGTATGGATTATAAAAGCTCTCCCCCTGGAAAAATTTATCTGAAAATTTTAACTTAGCCATTTGCCATTGGAGAAATTACTCAATATGAAGGACTGAGCCCTCAAATACTTTAATCTCTTTCTAAATTGTCACCACATTCAGTTTTGTTGGCTTATTTGATAACAAAAATACAAGGGCCTTATCAACTAGAAGCCTCATCCTCCATATCCTATTGGCTCTCAAGAAATTACTCACCATAAACAATTATAGTATATAATCTCAGTGTCAGAAAAGATTTGATTCCACAAGCTTCCTGGTATGAAAGCATCCAAGTAGTAGCAAATATAAAACTTAAATTCTAACTAAAAATATAGTTGATGAAGAAACAGCATTATTTAGGCAACAAACAATGTGTGATATTTACAAACTAATTACCTTTTCTTCAAGATGGACATTCAGTCGCTTATAAACAAGGTCGAATTCGCTCCTGCTTATTTCACAAATCTTTTTCCAAGCAGCTCTGTGTTTGACTTCACCTCCCTACACTTAATAGAAAAAGCATTTAAAAGAACAATCTAATCTGCTAGCAAAGAAAAGCATGTCGGAGTCTGAAGTTCCACTATCATTGAATTAACCAAATGCACAATGAAATTTGTAAGTAAATTGTCACCTGAAGCTTAACAACAGCTTGTTGGGCCCTTTCCTTGAACGATGCATCATCATCAAACCTTTTTTTCGAGGCCTTGTAGAATTCCTAAGCAAAAATGTCAATTGCACAGTCAGTTTTGAGATAACAAATCAAATAACTTTAGTTTTCACTGTAACCAATAACAAATCAAAAGCGAATTGAGGTAGAAAAGAGTAATTGATATTTTATTCCTGACTAAATCATATAGGTATACAGATGACTAGAATTAGAAGTAATTAACAAGAGATCTCTAAAAAACTTCTATATATTGTCTAAGATCCTAGAAATATCTAGCAGATTTAAATAATCTTAGACAATATCTTTAGTAGATTTAAATAGATTTCAACACTCCCCCTCAAGATGGCCGAAAGATATGCACTAAGCCCGTCTTGCCAGACAATCTTGATATGTCCACTGAGCTAAGTCCCTTGGTAAGACAATCTGCCACCTGATCTCTTGTCCGAATGTGATCTAGTTTCAATAGTCCACCATTCAATTTCTATTTGATAAAAAACCTATCAATTTCAGTGTGTTCGGTCTTGTCATGTTGCGCCGGGTTGTTGGCAATGCTGATTGCTGATTTATTGTCACACCACAACTTCATCTGATCTCCTCCACCCATCTTCAGCTCTATTAAAAGTTCTCTCAACCACAATAACTTGACAATTCCTAAAGCCTGGGCCCTGTACTCTACCTCAGATGTCGACCTTGCTACTATTGACTGTTTTTTGCTTTTCCACGAGACCAAATTGCCCCCTACGAACATGCAATATACCGATGTGGATCTTGTATCGTCGGCACAATAGCCCTCGATTAATTAGGCAAAACATGTTTCCTATGACCCTTCCTCGATGTTGCTACTAAAGACATGTTTTGTATTCAGGATGCTGGTTAGGGATTACCTTCCTCTTTAAGTGACCTTTTGGCTTTTGTAAATCTTATGTTTCCATGAAGACCAATGTACACATATACATTACACTTTTTTCACAAAATAAAAAGCCAATAGTTTTCCTTTTCTTAAATTGCAATTGATTTTTCTGGCTAACCTGGAGATCTCCAATGGCTTGGTTCCCCACATCTTCCCAGTTGGGGAACTCTTCAAATAGGTACTCTATCAGCATCCCAAACTGTGAATAGACAGGAAAAACACATTAAACACAACCAATATATTTTGTGATTGTATTTTTTTTTCTCAAGAAGATAAAAGTGTGGTCGAATGCAGAAAATTAATAGTTAGGGATAAAGTGTTTCTCACATTCAATAAAGTAAATAATCAAATTTAGAAAAAGCACAGACAAACAAAATAGAAGCACAAGCCAGAATCTTTACAAGAAGGTATATTTCTGGTCAGGTAACTATAAAAGGGTTAAATGCAAAAAATGGTTTTTGTGGTAAAACAAGGTAGACAACACCCAAAAAACAAGCTATAATGAACAAATTGTATTAACCTGGGTTCCCCAATCACCAACATGATTCCTTCTAAGAACATCAACAGCTGAGAATTCAAACATGCGTGCTAAGGTGTCACCAATTATAGTTGACCTCAGATTACCGACATGCATTTCCTTTGCTATGTTAGGGGAGGAGAAGTCAACAACTGCTCGTTTCACTAATAATATAGGAGCCCATGTTTGGATGCCATCCACCAACATGTGCTTAATTCTCTGTAGAAAACCAAGCAGAACAAATTTTGATGAGTTTATCGAAGAATTAATTATTGATAAAGGACTTCAGCAAAAGCATCACCAAAACATCCTGTTGTGTGACTTCTATTTACTCCGAACACTCTATGGTCTCACATAAAATGATTTATTGAGACAGTGCATCATGAATGCTTGCTTAGAGTTTTTCAGCAAACTTTTGTCCCACGTTTTGGTGATACCGAGTAATTTATCGTGGAGCATATGCCACTGCAGATGCAATGTATTAGTAGACACAGTTATCTAATAGACTCTATTAATTTGACTTAGATTATTTCGTGGCATCTTTTACGAGACTTTACTCTTGCCAACCAAAGAATATTTGTAGTAAAGTTATTGGATTTTGTTACTGTCAAATTGAACAACTTTGAAATATATTACCGAGAATTCAGAGATAAAAATTACTCATAAAAACCTTTGATATCCAATCATTAGATAGATTTATATTCACAAATCCAGGCCCAGCAACAGATGTAGACTCAATAATCTCTGATTGAGGAAGGTTTCTGGCTAAACCCTGCAATCAAGAAAAATAACATGAAACATAATTCACATTACTGAGCTTAGTATTATTTCAATTTTCAACATTACTCAGTTAAAAGCAACATAAGAAAGACAAAAGCTTGAACAACAAACTCATGTCATCCCCATAATACTGTGAAGTTGTTTCCTAAAAGTTGGAAATATCCTTAATACTATAATTCACGGACACGTAGCACAGAGCCCATGTATGCTTAGCATTGCATTCTAGCAATCCTCTCTCTCTATATATATAGCAATTAAAAAAAAAGGACCTTTTGGCAGTTATCATGTAAAATAGCAATAAGAGGCCCACACATGATACAAAATTCTCGTTTTAGGACCATGCATGCCTAATCTTCTTTTTCTGAGAATTTCAGTGTTTTGGAATTTTTCAGAAATCAAAACTACATAAAATGACACCATATTAGAAGCAAAATGTTCAATAAAACAGATAGAATACAGAATATGTGAGATGCCGGGGTGTAACCTAGCAACTTACAGGAGAAACATCAGTTGTCAAACTGTTTTAGTGAGGTACCAGAACAATCCTATAAAAGGATATTTTATTGTCAAAAACTAAATATGATGGTCAGGGTCATTTATGCAATTGCAACAAGCAAGTAAAGAAAAGGATAGAAGAGAAATAATGTTACCTGGCCAACTGAATTGGGATTTTTAAATTCAGTTCCTGATCCTTTAATTCTTGACCATAGTCCCATTGCATTATTACTAGATGAGAAAAAGAAATAAATCCAGTCATCGTCAGTTAACAAAGAGATTGGCGGATAAGCTTCACATTTATATAAGAAATAAGTAATCCAAAAAGAAAATGTTGGAAAATCCTCATTACAAATCATAAAGATGGGTTAAGAAAAGGAAAACTGTAACCATTGGTAATCGCCAAATTTTGCTGAGACAGCTACTTGTGGCTCTACATCTGATAAACCAGGAAATGTTGCTTGAATAGAAGATTTGACTAAATGCGCAAGTTGTTGCTTCACACTTCCTGTTCGTTCAGCCATCTGAGTTTACATAAAAAATATCAGAAATAAAAATACAAAAAAATGAAATTCTGCTTTTGCAAAGTAATACCAACATTTCTATAATAGTAAGAAATAGCCCTTGAGGTTCCCAAATTTGCATCATAACAAGGATGGGATTATTTGCAGTATATGTTAGAGTAACATGACAAAAAGGTACACAAGTAATTCTATCAAAAAATCACCAAATTATACATCTCCCAACAAAAAAAAAACGACAGAGGATGCAAATTGATCAGCCAGACATAGATTGCTTGTTCGTTGCAGGTGCAAATTCTCAACTTTTCAACATTCTTTTGGAACACCCATTCTTTTGGAACACCCATGTAGAATTTCAACTCAAAAAGTTATCTCAGACCTTAATCTAACAGAGATAGAGAGAGAGGGACCTGAGGAAAGCAAGAAAGCGGGGGGAGGGGAAAGAAACAGCGGGATTCATGCTACTCCCATTTCAGTATTTCACTAATCACTATACAGCACAGCGTTACTCTTTCCCAATTTTTCGTTCTCTAGATTTTTTTTTTCTTTATTTTTCTTTGCTGTAGGTCCTTGGAAAATGCTACTATGTTAATTCAGGGCTTCATTTTTTTTTGTTTAAAAGAAATTACAAATAATAGAGATTCTAAGTCACGCAATTTGTGTGACTTTTCACACCAATATAGTTGAAGGGAGTTGCAAAATCCAAATAATTTTTATATCTAGCGATCTTCTTAAGCTTTAACATTTTAAACAACAACGCCATAATTATTATATTTATATCTTTATATTAATAAGATTTTGGAGCAAACTAAATATAACGAATTAAATAAGAATTTTGAATTTATGCGACTACATTGTAAAATTTTAGAAATAACACTCTCTATCCACAAAATTTAGATAATTGTCACATTTATGTAATTATTATAAACTTTTAAATTTAAAATTACTATGTTTGGATATATACTTTTATTTGTAACCATGGTTAGATCCAAACCTCCGACTACTCCCAGTGGTAGAAAACCTCCTTGTGGTAGAAAATCTCGAAGAAAGATCAGATCACAAATAATAAATAGCCGTTAACAAGTTCTTGTGGTAGAAAACCTTCTTATGGCTGATTCAATATGCCGAGCATCTTACAAGTTCTTTGGTGATGTTGTATCCTTTGATACAACCTATATAGTTAACAAGTAATAATTTTTTATTTTCTTTCTGTATATTGCTTTTTCTGCATAGTTATCCGTTATAGTTAATTATTCTAAGAACAAGTGAGAAAATAAAAAAATAATGATTTGTTGTATTTTATTTTTCAACTAACTTTTGCAATATACTGCCTTTTATCTTCTTTTTGGCGCCATCTAACAAATTAAGAAGCATTTCTGATGATTTAGATAGGACCAATAATAAATTACAAATATTTATTCATCAAACTAAGAAGTGTCACATAAAATAAAAATATGTAATTAATTAGACAGAACCAATAATGAAAACAAATTAATAACACATTAAATACATCCTCTAATAGTGCTAATGGATTATATTTGAATCTAGCAACATAAAAACATGATTTTATCAAATCCTATCTCTCATTGCACCTCCAATGGTGCTCCATGTAGCCACCAATAGCACCTGAAGCAAAATTCATCATCAATTAAACTAAACAAATACGTATATAATTAAATAGTTGAAGCTTCTAAGCCAGTGTACCAGTGAAAACGTGCATCAGCATCATAATTCTAACTAACCAATCAACTTACAAAGTACTGTTTGTACTGCTATTTTGAGTCTAAAAAATTAAAATTGAAATTGTGACTATTTCAAATTGAAATTGTAATTTAAAGGAAGAAATTGAAATTGTGACAGTTTTGAGTCTAAAAATTAAATTGACAGCTACAACTGCAACACTGTCGAGTATGATGAAGGCTTTGAAACCTAGGATATCAAATAAATTTATAACCTAGAGCTAACCTCACTAGTCGTTTTAGTTAAGTTTTAGAGTCGAACCCAAGGGACGGTACAACTGATTACTAGACTTTACTTTCTCACGAAAGCTAGACAATTAATTTTTGAATTTTATGATTTATAAAGACAATTATCTAAAGTGCAATTAAATAAATTATTTTTGGTATTTTTTTGGACTCTAAATAAATGCAAGGGATGTCTTAGGGTTTTGTGTTCAATTAGTTTAGCTCTAAAGCACCTCGGTCTACGACTTTCATCGAGACAGAGGCACATTTCGGACCGAAATGTACGGATTTTGGACCGAAATGGATACTGTTTCGGTCCAAAACTTGCTTTAGACCTCTTGTTTCAACTTGATATCTTTACACAATGTTATGTGAAGGCTACTAAACAACCAGACCTAAGTTTCTAACCTCAGCTGTCGCAATTTTGGTTCTAACTTGGTTTGGAACTTGGTTTTTACCACGTAAATAACTAAACCTATACTTTCGTTCTGATTTAGTTATTTAAGTATGTTTGGTTGGATTTCTAGAGGTATTTAAAGTCCTGTCGGATCAATAAAAGTTACACCCTTCGGTCGTGAACTAACCTCCTATTTCGAGCGATTGGCTTACCTCAAGTACTAAACTAATCAATTGTTTGTTCTAGTTTATTGTCCTAGTGGTGCTGCAGTTCATCAATATGTAAACAATCAAACAAGCAATCAAATTAATCAAGCTAGATATAATACTCAACAAAACATATCACATAATCATAGCATAAGCAATCAAGTCATAACAAAATACTAAATCTACTAACTACTCCTAAGGCATCATTAACTAGGCTAACATGCAAGCAAAACAAGATACAAACTCCATCAAATCAAAATATCAAGAGAAAATGAACGAATAAACCAAATATCGCTTCTAATTCAAGATATCGATCATCCGAAGTCGTGGTTGGATCGGTTCTACCGTTATCGCTTCCAGAATCGCTCCAAGATTGCTGCCATGGTCGTGCTCCGCTGTGAGAGGTGGGATCCCACGCCTTTAGGCTCGAGATCGGTGTGAAAACGGTGGTGGAAAGGTGGAAAATATGCTATGGAAGGTGGTATCTCCTCTCTGGTTGAAATTCGTGCTTAAACACACCCAGGGAAAGTCTAGGAGGCGGCTAGGGCAAGAGATCTCCTTTCCTTCTCCGAAACTTGCCAAATTTCACTTTTCATACTTGGATTTCGGACCAAAATTCCAGAATCAAGCACTCATAGTATTTTGCCCATAATTTCTTCATCCGGACTCCGATTGAGGTGATTCAAAGATCGTTGGAAAGCTTAGGATGAGCTCTACAGTGCTATGGATTCTATTCAGTCATTTGTTTCTCCAAAATTCACCTTTTTATGTGATAATTACGCCCAATCCACCAAGTTCCTGCAAAACAAATGAAATTGCTACGGCAGTACCCAATCTTGCAAAATAAATAACAAAAGCACATTGAATATCATTGGTTTGGATAGTATTTGGGTGCCAAGTACGATGAAAATACATATATAAATAAGAGATATCAGAGTACAAATTGATAGAGGGACTAGCACTGTCTAGTCTATTACAAATTGACTTAAAAGATCAATATCTTGAAATTTATTTAGTTAAGTACTCTCTCAATTTTAGAAAAATTTTCAACCAAATTTGACACGAATGCAAGATCGATGCTGGTAAAAAAAAAATGCAACTTGCTGGTAAAAAAATCCAGATCCAATTTTAAAAAAACGCAAGTTGCTGGTTAAAAAAAACGCAAGCTATGTAACTAATTTTTCTATTAGAGTGTAAACAGTTCATGTGACTGCTGATAAAATAACGCAGCTATAACTAATTTCTTCTAGTCAAGCTAAAACAATAAGCATCAATGTCTTCTTCAATACTGGCACATAATTGTGTCATTTATTTGGGGCTGTTATAAATCTAAAATTAAATGATAGAAATGTAAGAATGCATCAATCGGAAGACAAATCAATCAACAAAAAATAAGAAAAAAGAGAAATGAAATTTACTGGGCTCGGCGACGAGGACAATGAAACGAAGATCTATCGACTCGGCGATCGACGACGAACTCGTCAGTGGCAACCACTTCGCGCAAGTGCGCAGTGCGCCACTTGGAAGAGGAGTGCGGCAGTGTGCCACCTGGATTGCTACTAGGCCTGCACAACGTGTCAAACGGAAACGGAATGCTGCATTTCGTTTGCCGTTCCGTTTCTGGTAACGGTATGTACCAGCTGATTCGTTAATCGTTCCGTTTGGACGGAACGTCACGGAACGTGTATATTTACACTGTATTTCACCCAAACGAATGACGAAACGCGTTCCGTTTACCGTTCCGTTACTGAAACGTATTGAAATTTTGAATTCGTTTACCGTTCCGTTTGGACGGAACGTGCACGAAAAACGGTACACGATATACCGTTTGCACCCCTAATTGCTACCGGTGGTAATTACAGGAGAGACGTGTACGAAAAGGTTGAAGTCTTGAAAATGATTTCTCTCTCTATTTTTCTATTATTTTAATCTTTGGTGTCCGAATATTTTAATATTTTGAGAGTCACGAGGCGTAGTTCCAATTAAGTTTTAGTAAAACTAGCTACAGCATCGCGCTTCGCGCGATGAAAGTTTAAATTAACATATACTTGTAGTCCTTCACTGAAGTGATATTTTAAAAAATGTATTTAATAGTATATATATATTACAATTCAAGCCATACCAAAGGAAAAAATAAGTCTATAATCGTTTATTTTGCTAGTCCTTCCCAGGACGAATGATCAATCCTAATTTTGTACGAATTTTATTCAAAGATTATGATTATATGGTTAAATTAAAATTTTTACGGTTTGAGCCACCGTGCTATTATTCCACAACACAGTTTTAAATCTCAAATATTAAATAATACCACTCAAGACATCATCATCTACTTTATTTTTGCCATGTTATATCGTTTTCTAGCAAAGTACATATAAATAAATCAAATCGAAAGTCATCAAACTGTGTTCATCTAATATTGCTAGCTTGATGATGTCTTCAAACTTTCATCTTTTTTCCAGTTTGACATCACTATGCTCCTGCATGACCAAAGCCAGTGATCCAACGTATCTTGCCATAATTTCTTTATCCATACGGATTTTCAATGGAGCTTTTGCTACAATTTTTTTTAAAAAAAAAAATAAAGAAGAAAAAACTCACACGGTTAAAGAGCTAAAAACATACGACGTAGTACTGCAAAAATATTTCTTTTAAGAGTACAGCTCATCCATCCTTTGAAAATACAACCACAATTATGATATATGAAAGGCATAACATTACACCTTTATAAGACACAACCTGTAATCAAAATCACATAAAATAAAGAAGGGAAAAGCAAAAATAAATTCACAAAATATTGAATTATTGAGATGAATATTTGAGTTGCTTAATCAGCTTAGAAAATTAAATCTATTGCAGTTTCATAATTTAGTCCAGCAATATTAAGCAAAGAATTATGATAAAAAAAGAACTAAAGTAATAAAATGACTGATCAAACCATAATCTCTTAGCTCCAATACTAATGTTAGGCACAAAGCAAAAACAACTACCAGAACATGACCTAATTGTAAGCATGATAAAAAAGGATCGGATTAAATGAGACTTATCTTAAACAGGACATGAGGAAGAAACAATTCAATATTGTGCTTGAAATCATAACCAAAAAAAAAATTCTACATTCTAAAACATGTATATTGGCTGAACTATTTATAGATTGAAATAATGATCCATAGCAATTAAAGGCAAAATCAAGCATAAAATAATAATCACCTGAACACAACTTTGGATTACAAATAATATTTTTCAAGGTAAAAAATATTTCCAAATTATTTGAAATTTTTTCTGGCTTCTCAAGAGTGCTTGACCTTGCTTGTTTCCAAAATGTCAAGTTGTTCTTCTGAAGTTTTAAAAAGAATCATATCTTATATTTAAAATATAAAGTACTGATGGCACTGAATATTTTCACTGAAATTGGATCAGCAACTCGTTTCCTATTTTTATAGCCATCAGCAAGCTAAATTTTTTTATGTATCGGCAATCATTTTTTTAGTAGTATATTATATTTGTGCCAAAGTCTCTGAGCAATCCACACCGTAACCCTTTGATCCTAATTTGTAACAAAATGGATAAGATGAAGAAGAAAGCAAATAGAACAATAGTCTAATATTATGAACTCATCATGCAACAGCCTTGAGTAAACACTTCCTCATCCCTAATTCGTTACAGCATTGTAATTTTTATTTAACAGAGGTCTCATTGGACTTTCATTGACTATATATAAGACGTGACCTGAAGCTGCACCAGTGAGATCGAACTTTTTTTTAAATTAAATTGATGCAAATTATAGAAAGGAAATACTTATTCGATGGCTTCTGAGAAGAATGCATGTGAATTTGATGCATCCATGGTGCTGTAATGTAAAAGAACCTCTGGAGGCTTGAACCAACTCATTTCAGAACCTTGTATTTGGAGGCTTGAGCCAATTGAGCATTTGAGCAGTCATGTTGCTGGACAGTCCCATTGTGGCCTCTTGGCAAAGCACTGTTAGTATCCATAAACTAAGATGAAATTACTGTTAATTTGAAGTTTCTGACCAAAATCTAATTCAGGACCGGGGGAATCCATAATTACTGCTATTGGTCAATTAACTTGGTTCATATAACCTACTTATTTTGTGCATTAATCATATTGGTCCAAAATAATATTTTTCATGTGCTTAAAGTCAAGTGGAAATTCCCCTCCCAAGGGGTTAAACTGATGCTAGTGTGACTTGAAGTAAGGATGTCTATTATATTTAAATTAATCTACCACTGAAAAAAAAAATTATATACTTAAGATGAAAAGTAAACCTGACAACAAAGTTGATCGCTTATAGATTGATTATATTTCATTAGTTGCTCCATTCGAGCTGAGTAGGAGAAATGATGGAGGCCAAAAAATTAGAAAGAAATATCGAAGAATTTAGAATATTTAAAATGCCATTCTAATATTTACGAAATCCATTTGCAAAATCATTAGGTAGTGATTTACATATTTTTTTTAATATTGAAAATGAAAAGTAGTTGGAAAAAGCAGCACATAATATCACATAATAAGGGTATGGCAATGTCATAAACTTATAATTAATCACATTAACAGTAAGGTATAGTGATGCAGTACCAGAGACAGAAGCTGTTGTAATTTTTCTATTAAGGCATCAAAATGAACATGATCCGAGGGGAAATAAAAAGTCTTGTTCACTCTTATCGTTGGAGCATAAATCTGTTCAAAGAAACAATATTAGTGTAGTAACAACACCAGATGAAGAATAAGAAATTCTTGCCATCTTCAAATTGAAAGCACTAATAGTCAGATATAGAGCGTGCGTGTATTTCATTATACAATATACAATTTAATAGAATAGTACCTTCGCAGCTAGAACGCTTTCGAGTTCGCTTGACTGAACCCATAAATTTTTTATGATGACACACCTAACCATTTAAAAAAGCAATAAGAAATTATAAAATGAAAAGCAATGTACGTTGCAAACAAATGGAGACAACATCGGTTACCCTACAGTCTATATTCATACAACGGTCCCGGTAAAGGCTAGAGCAAGAATGGCAGATTATTAGTACATGCCAATAACACTGTACCAGATATGCCTCACTGATGTAATCATGATATACCAGATGGCCTCACTGATATACCATGATTTCTCAAAACAGAAGAAAATTCTATCCTGACTGACATCTTACCACACAACCAATTAATCACGGCCTTTCAAAAAATAGAAGGCAATTACCTGGGCACCAGCAACAATCAGGATTACGATGTCAAAAACTAAGAATACAACCTACAATTATAATAGAAAACTGTATGGTAGAAAAAATAATGTGAACAGAATTCAAAATAGGATGATATTGAATAGATTTATGGAAAAAGAAATTGAAAAATCACCAGAGTATTTGTCTTCTTACATGTTGGAAAAGAGGCACTTCTGATTTTCAATCCCACCCATTCTAGGCCACCACGAACCTACATTTGCAGAAGCATTTAAACATAAAATACAAAGAATGTATGAGACAAAAATCTAATAACAGGTTTGGGTGACAGACTCCAGCAACAAATCTCACATAGCATCAAATAGTTCATCGTGTTTTTTTCATGCTGCCTCAAAAATCCAAATAAGCACTTGTATGTTCCCATCACAATAGAAAATTCAAAAATTAAAATCTCCTAATTGTGAGTATATACTTCATAACTTAGGGTTTTAAAAGAAAAAACAGATCCAAATATACATAACAATAATGACACTGTAAATAAGCATTTTTGACATCATGTTTTCTAATCTGACAAAAGCTAGAAATGAAAAAGGAAAATATCCAAAAGCTTGATAAAGAAGAGCACCTTCCAATTGTGAAAACGAACAACGATCATGATGCTTTTGAAACAGCCTACAGATCTTTTAGTCTGTTATTTCAATCAATGAACTAACTTCGTACCTATAAGGCTTGAACAAATAGCCACTTCTCTAGCAGCGGCAAAATATTTTTTCCCCCAAGCAACGAACTTCCTTGCCCAAAATTTTATAAAGACCTGCCATGGTAAAGAGAAGAGGCAACAACTAATAAAATTGTAATAATGTTTTTTATTTATTTTTCTGTCCAAGAAAAATTATTTTTCTTTGCAACGTATTGAACAAATCATTCATGTGATATGCAGCTGCCGTTTATTTCTTTAGCAAACCTCACATCTAATAGCATGCAACAATTGAAGCGCATAAAATCAATTTTATCGAACAGAAAGTATATGCATGAAATATTAGTCTTAACTAACCTGAGAAACGCACTTTTCATAGAAAGGTAAAACCCATTTTTTTGCGCAATATGATGTTCCTTTTTTTCTGTAGTTGTCCCCTCGACCTGAGAAAAGGCAAAGAGACACAAAAGAAATCTATAATAAGCTAAAATAAGCCTAGTTTATAACCTCTCCCACTGAGAAAATTAACAGATATATGAATGACAGAACTCAAACAGCAAAGATGAGGGGCAGAAACCTAAAAGTCCGTAACAGGAACAGCACAGGCACAATACCAGGAACACAGAGGACAAAGACCCAAAGCCGTAAAAAAAGGAAAAGAAAAATGGCAAGAGAAGGAAAGATACCTGACAATCCAACAGCAAGGCAACCCGGCAGAGAAGTTTTTTTCCGATCTGAAAAAGAAAGGGAAAAAGTGAGCAATAGAACTGTACAGGAAAACGAAATGGGAAAACTGAAGCACAGCACTGGCCGGAAAAAAAGAAAGCACTCACCGGAGAAAGGAAGAACAGGTCCAAGAGCAGGAAAGCACGGATAGAGAGAGGAAAGAAAGTTGCAATGCAGCGGAACCAGACAGGCAAATCCAGCCTCTTCCATAGTGCGCACAAAGGACTACCATCGCTGCCGTACACATCGGAATGAGGAGAAAGTACAGTCGGCCCAATGGCTCCGTCCGGAACGGCAGAAGGAGAGATCGGATGCGGCACAAAAGAAAATCGCAAGAGGAAAGAGAAGAGAGACCCACGAAAGAAACAGAGAGACGGCAGCAGAAAAACAGAAGCAATGGTCGCAACAAAGAGAAAGTGGGAACGGACGGAGCAGATCAGATCCATCGTATGGATAACAGTAGGCTCAGCCGTTGCGATTGGAGATTCACCTACAGTAACATAAGGGTTTGAAATTGAGATACTTATAATAATGCTACGACTAGAATAAGAGAGCACTTATTCACCTTATTCCAAGATGTGTTTGGTTGGCAACCTTCAAAATAACTATTCAGAACAAGGCCTTATTCTTGTGGTTCCAAACACGCCCAAGCTCACGTGCATACTTTAGAGATAAGTGTGGGTAGTTTTTTGACTGGTGCTACATATATATAGAGGTCAAATTGAAGAAAGGCTGATGAAAATTTTGAATGAAATAAAACAGGCCGGTAAGAATATTGTGTTATTTATAGATGAAATGCACTCTGTACTTGGTGCCGGTAGTATAGAGTGTGTGGGATTTTTATTTTTTTTTATTGAGCTTTATATTTTACTAGACATGACATCGCAGCTTCGCTGACTATGCTTTTTTAAATTGAGAATAATTCAATCTATTTCATCGAACTTGCCAAAAATTTTGATGTAAAATATAAAAAATCTACCATAAAAAACTAATCAAAATTTCTTGATAAAAATTTGTTAGTTCAAAATTAATAATTTTTGTTGTAGAAAGTCGCCATATAAACTTTGCATAAATTCCATATCCAAAAAAAACTTGCAAAAGTAACTTCTAAGAAGGTAACTTCTGACATAAATTCAGATCGATCAATCAACGAAAATTAGAGGGTTTAGATCGCATATCGTAGGAGGGGTAATACATACCACAATTTTTAATTAATACTATAGATTAGGCATGAACTATTTAATTATATTTTCAAATATATTTAATTCTTAGATTAAAAATATTTGGTACAACTATTTTTAATATATTTAACAAAATGGAAAACTATTTTTAATTATAGAAAATGTAAAAAAAATATTTTTGGAACAAATGCAATGCGGCCACGGAATTAATATATATCTTAGATTTATATATAATTAGAATCCATGATATACTTCAAATCCCTCGCAAAGTGCTAATCCCAACTCTAATATGTGTAATTTTGAAAATTCTCCATTATCTATCCATTTATAATTTTATTATTCTTAAGATCAATATCATCTAATTTAGTTATTTTTCACTGAATTAGATGTTGGATTGCATAATGCAACTAATTCGGAAATGATATAAACCATCCAATAATTTACCGTCCAACCATCCACCCTCACCAGCGACAAAAAAAATGGGCTTTTTAGGCACCAGGCCCAGTTTTTTCGCGCTGACGTCATCTGTGCATGCTGACGTCAGCATTTCATGTTCTGTTTGATGCCTTAAGGGATGAGTTAAATGTTGAACAATTTTTGAACTAAATACAATAAGGAATGAGTTAATTTGAGTTAAGTGTTCAGTTTGATGTATTTCTAAAGTGACATATTAATGATTTTACATCTTTTTTCGCACATTCAACTGACAATTTTGGAGATACCACATAAATTTAAAGTTCATTTTGTTAGCACAAGGGATGATTTACCATTTGTTATATGTTCGATTTGATATATTTGTAATATAACAAAAAAAAAACACAAAAACTAATATCAAAATAAAACATTAATATGATCCTTAAGAAAAAAGAACAATAATATTATCCCTAAAACAACATGATTAATTTTAACAATCCAAATAAATACATTTTTTAACCAATCCAGAATATAATACAATCACAATTCATCAAAATATTAGAACACAAAATTTTAGTTTGGTACAAATCTGAACGAACACACAACACCACACCAACTCAATCGAATCGCAGCCCAAACCTGCGTAATATGAATACAAATACATATGTAAAGTGTTAACAACATGATCCCTTAATTTGACAAATAGATCATAATTTAATACTAAATAATAATTTCAAGCAACTTTGTGCAGAAAACAGTTTTTGACAATGGAACATAAGATGATCCTTTATTTCATTTAACATAACTTTTGTAGTATCTAACACATCCTTTGTGCAAAATTTGAAGTAAGTAAATGTTTGCACAAGTAATCCATAGATGCATTTAACATAACAAATAAAGAAACTAACTGAACACTTGTAGAAATACACATGAATAATAGTGTACCAGTAATGACAATAATCCAATCCATCGATGCATGTAATATAACATGTAAATCAACTAATTGAACACTTATAACAATCTGTCCAATTACTATAATCTCATCCCTAAGTGCATTTAACATAACATAGAAAGAAACTAACTGAACACTTATAAAAATATACATGAATAACAGTGTCCCAACAATGACAAACTGCCCAAATACTATAATTTGATCCCTAGATGCATTTAACATAACATATAAAACAAACTACCTGAACACACTTGACACATGCAAGATGAATAAAGAAGTAAACTGTCAAATACAAGGATAAATGAAGAAATGAGAAAAAAAAATTAAATGAAAACCTGAAGGCGATGGCTATAAAAAACACGAGTTAGGCAATCGGGTCTGAGATCCAAGATCCGATTCAAGTCATGGGTAGATCCCCGTTATTGAGCAACAGAGAGGTTCTGGTCTATGTCGGCGAGTTCTTGGCTATGTCGATGAAAGAGGCGACTGGGTACACCGAGAAGATAATCAAATTGGCAGAGAGGATGTGGGTTATAATCTAGAGCGCGCAAAGCGAGTCGGTGTCGGAGGCGGAAGAGAAGATGAGGAGAGGCGAGGAGGAGGACGTCGCCGTCGCCGCCGCCGCTCGGAGGTCAGAATAGAACGACTCGGTTTTGAGAGACTTCACCATGGTTTTCTCTCTCATGGAATTAGGTCTGAAAGGACGTGAATGGAAGAGAGAGAGAGAGAGAGAGAGAGAGAGAGTTGTTCTTATTGGTGGGTTTGAAAGAAAAAAACACAATCCGTGAGTTTTCTTCTGATTGGTTAAGAGGTTTGAGCCACGGATAGATGAATTGGCATGTCACATGATATCATGTGTGGAGCACGACTGGATGGAATGGATGAAAAATATAAAGATGGTCAATACCAATTACCAAAGTGATATGCTCAATTTATTAACAAATTCAGTCGTAAAATTCTGAAGAAAAGGCTACAAAGCTTTTTTTCCCCCTACAGTGCATTTTATTACATGAATATTAAATCTTTACACTACATGCTACTATAAGTGTATCAATACAACACTACGGTTATTTTTTTTATATATAAATTTAATGTACAAAGAAATTTAGATGATGTTTTTAGTCAGGATAATTTAGGCATATGAAGGCATATAGCCCAGAAATTTTTTATATGAAATTTTGTTTCATTTCAATTTGTATTTTGTAATATTAACTTTTAGCGATTTACAATATGAGTGTGCATGATTTAAGATGTGAACAATATTCGTTATTTAAAATTTAATTGCAACGGATTTATTGATTATTTATCCAACGAATCAGGTTAGTGTTGACATGGCATTTTTTAAGATGATTGAAAGACTGAGCTTAGCTCTCTCATCATTTGTCCTTTACTAATGAAATCACATTTGAGTTCTGCAGAGGTAGACCTTTGATCATAACCGTCCGATTATGGGTTCCATGTGATTAATACTAGATCTGTCGAGATTTGTGCGGTCCGTAATAATCTGTTTGTCGAGATTAGATCGAATAGTTCGGATCGAAAGTCTAACCTCCGCAGACCTTTTGCAGAGGATACTGGCCCCTTTACGAATGGTCGTCTTATTGCTTGTTATCACGGATATCTGAATATGACACATTATGCGGTACCAAATTGTTAATTAGACTTCTTCTTTAATGTTTGCACATATTCTTTAATTATGCACGTACACAACGTGTCTGCTATTTGAGGATTTTTCATGAAAGCAATTTTTTAAGAAAGTTTGTGGGCCATATATACTTTGCATGGTATAATCTAATTCAAAATTTACATATGAACTGCCTACGGGCTTTTATGGTCAAAAAAAAAAAAATTACATATGAACAATCGAAGAGTCCCAACACTTATCACCAAAATTCATTACTGGCACTTAAGTTGGTCAACAATTAATCCAACATATCCAGAGATTGTATGATACTTATAGCTATGTTGCATTGGTACGGGTACGAGTATCGTACTCGGTACGATTCGGATACGGCGGTACGAAAATTTTTAAAAATCTCCAGTACGGGTACGACGATATATATAGAGAAAGTTTAATATGCACTATAGTGCATAGGGCACTCCGTGCACCGCGGACTTTTTCGGGGGTATTTTTGTAAATTGACAAATCTAATTTAACCAATCTAATCTACATATTGAAATCTCATAGAAAACCAAATTTTACAATTTTTTAGATTTTATTACTATTTTTTTCGAATTTTTTAAAACATGCCAATTTTGGAAAATTGTAAATAGTACAACATTCCAAAAATGGCATGTTTTAAAAAATTCGAAAAAAATAGTAATAAAATCTAAAAAATTGTAAATTTTGGTTTGATATGAGATTTCAATATGTAGATTAGATTGGTTGAATTAGATTTGTCAATTTACAAAAATATTCCTGAAAAAACCCGTGGTGCACGGAATGCTCTATGCACTATGGTGCATATTAAACTTTCTCTCTCTCTCTCTCTCTCTATATATATATATATATATATATATATATATATATATATATAGTTGAATAATTTATTGATCTATAATTATATTATATTATAAAATATAATATATATAGCATAATTTTGTGTAGTTAAGGTTTGGATTTACACAAATAAATGATATAAACTTGGAATTTACATAAATAAATATCATAAACACTAATATCAACACATTAAATGTTAACTATTGATCATTGACTGTACCGGTAAGTACCGGATACCAGTACCCGGTACGGGTACGACTGATGTTTCAAAGTACCGGGGTAACCTATATACTTAGTATCAAACTTGATAGTTGCAAACAAATATTTCGAAAAAAATAAATAAAAAAAGCTTGGCAATTGGCATATTAAGGCTTCAATTATCCCTTTTGCGCTCTCTCACGACTAGAAACTCTTATTTTAAGATAATTTGGGAGTAAGCCTCCCAATTTATTTTTAAAATAAATGTTTATAAAAAATTTTTTAGTCGAATTTCGAATATGCGATCTTTCACTCAAGATGAATGGCTCTTTGTGACTGGAAATTCTATGATAGACTTTTTCTTCTGATAAGCGAACTGAGAATAAAACATTTTAAAAAAATCCTAGAATTTGTCCATATTTCTTGAATAGGCCAAACAATTTCCTTGAGGCTGGAAATAAGGTTTTGCATACTCGTTCTCTTTTTCCAGAACAAACATCTTCAACAGTGAAAGATAAGTTTTCTCCGTAGAGATGGATTGTTGATTCTTCATTGCAAGCATGAACCCTCTTTTTAGCTTTGGTCACAAAAGAGAAAGAATTACCAAATTCACAACGTTATTCCCACCAGATTTCTCAGACCATGTACTCATGATATTAGAGTTTGCTTTCAAAAGGCCGAGCTGATGAAGAGGTCATCCATTGCCTTCCCACAGCCACCAAATTCCTGTCTGCTTTCTTTCGAACCTCAACCACCGCACCTGTTAGCTTGCCTTTGTTTTGGAGAACAAGCGCCTCTATCTCCATTTCCTCCTGAAAGACATACACTGATATTCGATGAATGTTTGAAAGCACCAAATAATAAAATTTGAATCAGTCAATAGGCAATACTTATCCAAGGGCGTTTGGATGACTTAGGAATAAGGGGTGCTTGGATAGGTGTGAGAAGAAGGGAAGAAGGAAAGAAATGGGAAGATGTATTGGGAAATGTGTTATTTTGTGAAGAGTTTGGATTGTTTATAATTTTTTTTTTCTTATTCTTCCTTCTTCTTCTTTCTTCCAACGATCCAAACGCACCCAAGGAAGAATAACTTCTTCCTAAGCATCCAAACAAGTTAGGAATAAAAAAAATAGCTTCTTCCAACAATTATATATACATAATTTCAACAAAATTAGCTAAATACTAATAGTTATATGAAATTTTGTGTGCTTTTAATTAGTACTTTATTTAATATTAAAATAATAATTTTTAATAATTTATTTAAATTAATATTAATTTGTTTATTCATAACTCATTATCCAAACAATATTTTTTATTCTTAGGCATAAATTTCTAACTCAATATTTCTTAGGCCGTTTGGATCAAGTAAGAATTTGGAGAATTTTCTATTCCTAGGCATAAATTTATTATAAATAATCTAAACTCTTCACAAAATTACACACTTCCCAATACTTTATGCCTAGGAATAAGAGGAATATTCCTTCTATTACTAAGCGATCCAAACGACATAACTTTTTTCCACTCTTTCCAAAGTTACATACTTCCAAATATTTTCTTCTTAATTCTTATTCCTTCCTTATTCTCATACCATCCAAACGAGCCCATATGACATTGATATTTGTTTGACCAATGTTCAAAAACATCAGAAGGAGTTGTCAATGGAAAAGTGGTGGGTCTTCCCACTTGTTTCAAAAAAAAAAAAAGAAAAAAAAAACATCAGAAAGGAGAGCTCACCTCAACTTTGTGTGCATATATTAAGAAATTCCCTAGAATTTAAAGGTTAAAAACTTCATAGTTCTAATAAAGAAAAACAGAAAAATTCTAGTATGATAAAACAAAAAAGATGAGAAAAGAAAAAGGAAGACTAAATGATCCCTCGGGTTCCATTAGTATTATAAGACAGCAAGATTGGATATACATACAGCGATCTTGGCAGAAGAGAAGAAGGAGATATTGAGGTCGACAGAGACCTTGATGGTGTCTTCACATGACATAATGGCAGCTGCCGAAACCATATCTATCAGTAAAGCGATCGGCCCCGGCTGCCAATTCCCCTCTATATCCTATACCATGCAGAGATAATAAACTAACTCAATTTATGCAAAATTCACAATTCCCATTTCATCACATAATTACTCCTCATGTTTTCCAATTCAACAAGCTAGTCGTGCCTTTTGTAATTTCCTAATTGGTACTAATCACAAGTGTAAAAGAGATCAAAGGGACTTGCAACCAAAAAAATACCTGAGGGGAAATAATTTGCAATTCATGAGAAAATTGGAGAAATCTGATTTCAATGAAGAATTGTGAAGAGCAGGAACTAAGGCCTAAGGGGAAGAGAAGGCACACGTACGGTAAGGTGAGGTGGCACGCGGATAGAGCAGAGAGCACGGCCATTTCAAGAAGAGTGGGCTGAAGTTGCTGCCTTGCCACGCAGCTTGCGCTATGCCCTTAAGATCTGGATCTCCTCCATCACGGGAGGACGAGCTCGATACTCTCTCCAGCCATCTCTTCGCATCACTTTCTCTGCTCATCTCTGTCTCTGTCTCTGTCTCTCTCTGCCTTTCGATGCTGCTTTGAGAGTGATGTGCATTGTCATTGGATGTAATCATGTCAATATGTCATGGTCGAAGCTTGGTGGTGATTTTTTATTTATTTTGGTAAAAAGTACACTGGTGTAGTGGTGAGTGTCAGGCGGGTTGGTCTGGGACTCTTGCGTAATGGGTGTGTTTGGATGTAACGGAATAAGTCAGGAATAGTGAATATGAATAAGAAATTTCGGTTTGAGTGCTTATCATTATTTTTATTCTTATACCATGATTTTGTTAGTATAGGAATAAGGTATAAGGGCTCTTATTCCTTATTCTTGTGTTGTTTGGGTTGCACAAGAATAAGAATAAGCACGCAAATCGAAATTTCTTATTCTTATTGGGTTTGTTTGGATGCAACGGAATAAGCCGTGAATAGGAAATATGAATAAGGAATTTCGGTTTGCGTGCTTATCCATATTCCTTATTCTTATACAATGGTTTTGTTAGTATAGGAATAAGAGCTCAAATTCTTTATTCTTATATTGTTTGGGTTGCACAAGAATAAAAATAAGCACGCAAACCGAAATTTCTTATTCTTATTTTCTATTCTCGGCTCATCCAAACACACCCATTCCTAATTAATTGGTACTAATCTTGATTCTTGGGGTAATGGGGTTGCACAAGAGGAATGAACAAGCAATTTCGAACTATGACTTGTTGCATTTCTTGTTCCACCGAATAGTAGAACAACAACAAAAGAGATTGGTCTGGGTATTTACTATCTTTGGTGTTTGTATTATGCATAAAGAGGTTGCGTAAAAAGTAAAAAGTTATGCAATTAAACGCACGTTAGTTACATAATTAGGTTATTTATGCAATTAAACGCACGTTATTAAAATCAAATTAAGAACGCACAATTTTTAACAATCACATTTGACTTGTTAACTAGAATAATATTTGGATTTTAAAAAAATTGAACAATACTTTTCACGTGAGGGACGTGTTCGGAATTCTAATATTTTAGTCGGATATTAAACACGGATAGCCTGAAGATGGCTAGTATAACCACCGTGCAGCATGTGAATTTAAGCTTTGGTCGGTACGCCGCACGAAATAGCACAGAAAAAGTCACGTAAAACCATAAAAGCACAAACTCACAGTCACAGGCCACAGACCACAGTCCACAGATATTTTTTCATTTTTAGGACTTTTTCCAGTTTTAGCTTTTATCAGTTTGGTCCTCGAAGTTCGGAATCTTTTAAAAAAAAGTTAAATGGATGGCATATTGGCATCCGAGAGGCGACATTTGTTTACCTTCAATAGCTTCGTAGCCTAATCATGAATTTGGACCTTACTAATATTTTTCTTCGGAATTATTTTTTCTTGAACAAGAGTCAAGTATGAATTTTAAAAAATGTTGAACCAATAAAATCAATTTTTGTCAAGCAAAATTAAGTCCAATTTCACTCTGAGAAGTTTCCTTGTAAATCTGAGTTCTAAATATCTCAAATATTTCTTCGTTTCACTTTCCTGCAAGATTAATTCGTTTTATTTTCTTCCTTTTCTTCTTGGCCCAGTTCTGTTGCGCTCAATTTTGTAATAACAAACCCCAAGGCTCCGTTTGGATAGGTGTGGGAAGAAGGGAAAAAGGGAAGAAGTGGAAAGAAGTATTGGAAAGTGTGTAATTTTGTGAAGAGTTTGGATTGTTTATAATTTTTTTTCTTCTTCTTCCTTCTTCTTCTTCTTTCTTCCAACGATCCAAACGCACCCCAAGAAAGAAAGTTCAAATTGACTATAGATTAACACCGAGAGAACTTTGGCACAACAATAGTTACAGCTCATAACCTCAAACAACGAAAATCTAAAAAATATCAATCATAAATTAAAATTATGCAACAAAGGTCGCAGGTTCGAAACCCGGCTGGGATGTGTTTCATAAACATTTAATTTAAAAATAAGTTGGACGGCTTAGACCTCTAATTTATCTTAAAAAAAATTATAAAACAAAGGTAATAGAGTTTAAACAATAGAAATTTTCGTGTCATGTTCCAACTTAACAAATTTACAAATTAAACCAACTAGGAAAACATTATTCAGGCTCCGTTTGGATGACTTTTTCCCAGAATAAAGAATAAGGAATAACCACTTTTTACCAATAAATTTATTTCTAACCGTCCAAACTCTTCACAAAAGTTACACACTTCCCAATAAATTTTACCTCTTCCCAATAAATTTCTTCCCTCTTTCTTCTTCCTACCTTATTCTCAATGCATCCAAACGGAGCCTCAAAGATGAAATCCAACCTATAAGTTTTCTCTCCTTTTCTTTTGGAGGATATAAGTTCTCTCCCTTTCATCTTTCTTTTCACCTTTTTATCATCAGAGCTCCATTTGAGTGGAAAAGATAAATCCAACCAAGAGGAGCCGGGTGCCGCCAAAAGCTGTAAAATAATCCTGAGAGGCAAGTTTGAGTAATCGGCAGCTGACACGCCATTAGCTCAACCCAGAAAATTAAACCACCCATGTTTGAACCTAAACACCAGAAACAAAAAAAGCAAGTCCCCTTGGAGTATAGACTTTTTTTTGAAGAAAAATGAGGGTCTGGCCCCCACCTTTTGTATTAAAATAAAGTTTAAATGAAGATTACAAAAGATTTAGCAAGAAGCTAAATGAAAATGTAAAGAAGAAACCTGAAAAGTTAAAAATAAAACCAAAAGCTTATCAAAGATAACTAATTAAAAGCAAAAAAGAAAGAAAAGAGAAATCAGAGCTTCTTGAGAGCCCTCCATTCTAAGAAGATTTCAGGAAGCAGTTCTGAATGTGATTTTTCAACCCCTGTGAAGACTCGCTTGCATCTTTCCCTCCAAAGAACAAAGAAAGTAATGGCAAAAATGTCTTTAACAGGAGCCTTAATTTGAATGGCAGTGAGTATTGAAGAGTGGACAGTAGGAATTGCAGAATCAGCAGATACATTCCGTACCAGTGGATCTGAAAGTAGAGCTTCCTTCAATGAAATAAAGAAAACACAGTGGTTAAAGAGATGAGAAACAGTTTCACATTCTATCTTGCAGAGACAACATCTATTGACCATATTCCAACCCCTCTTTTGCAGATTGTTTACTGTAGCAATTTTGTTTTGGCACAATTGCCAAATAAAAATCTTGAATCTTGGAGGGATTCTAAACTTCCAAAGCACGCTTAGAGGGGAGGCAGGAGAAGGGAAACATTTGATGAGGTTATAAACATAACTAGTTGAGAAGATCCCTTTGGCAGCATGTAACTTCCATCCAACAGAATCAACAGATTGTTCATGCAGATTGGCTAGCAAAGGATAAATAAAATTGATTATCATGGCAAGCTGTGACATTGCAACGGTGGAGGAGTAAATGACAGGCAAAAAAAGTGGTAGAGGGTTGTGCAAGTTGGCGGCAAAGGTAAAAACTGAGATGTTTTTATCTTCAACAAAAGAGTAAAGTTCCTGGTAAGCAAATTTGAAAATGAAGGATGCCCAGTTATGGTGCCAGAAAAGGGTAAATTTGCCTGAACCCACAGTGTAGACCAAGCCAGTGTTCAAAAACCACTTGCAATGTCTAAGAATAGGAGTTAGCTTGCTATTTAGAGGGTAAAGAGAAAGCAAGTCATCCTGTAGCTTAGAACTCAGAGATTTCCATAGAGAAGAAGAGTGAGAATGAACGCTCCATTTCCACAACCATTTAGTAAGTAGAGCTGTGTTAAAAGCTGATAAATCGAGAATGCCAAGTCCTCCCACATTCTTAGGCTTAGTAACTAGTTTCCAATCCACAAAAATTAACTTTCTTTTTGCTGCAACAGATCCATGCCACAAGAAAGATCTTCTAATGGCATCAATCTTCTTGATAACCCAAAGTGGAAGTTTAAACACAGACATGAAATAAGTAGGCAAAGAAGACAGACAAGAATTGATGAGGACTAGTCTACCTGCAATTGAAAGGAGAGAAGCAGCCCATCCTTGCAATTTAGCTCGAAATTTTGATAACAGGAGGTCATAGTCCAATGCAGATAGACTTTTGTGAGACAACGGTAAGCCCAAGTACCTTAAAGGAAAGTTTTTAATTCTACAACCTAGCAAGGAGGCTAGAGAATGAGTGACAGTATCAGTGCAGTTCAAGGTTGCTAAGTCAGATTTTGCAGAATTAAGGCAAAGTCCAGAAGCTTTAGCAAAAGATGCAAAGATCAGCTTGAAAAACGTTGCCTGCTGCAACGTTGGTTTGAAGAACAACATTGCATCATCTGCAAAGTATAGTGATGAGTGCATACCAGGAATAGAAACAGGAATTGCACCTGTAGCGTTCAGCTTAGCAATCCACCTAGAGAGGAAGTCAAAGGCTATGATGAAGATGTATGGAGACATGGGATCTCCTTGTCTGACCCCTCTTTTTAAAATAACAGGCTTGCCAGCAACACCGTTAATGACCACCCTCGAAGAACCAGACAGAATGCAACCAACCATCTTGTTGATGAAAGATTGTGAAAAGTGCAGGGCAGAAAAAACTTTTGAAATAAAGCTCCAACTCAGAGTATCAAAAGCTTTATGCACATCTGCTTTGAAAACAGCCAGAGGGGCATTTGCTTTTGCAGCATGAGAAATAACCTCTTGAGCGTAGAGAAAATTATCAATGATAGATCTCTGCTGAAGGAAACCAGTCTGATTGACTGTGACAATGAATTGCAGAAAAGGTGTCAGTCTTAGAGTCATGATTTTAGAGAGAATTCTCTGTATTGAATGTACAATGCTGATTGGCCTAAAATCAGCTGGTACAGAAGCCTCATCAAATTTTGGAATGAGAGCTATAAGAGAGGTGTTTAAAGGCTGAAGAGAATTAGACTGAAGTGCTGAGTTGAGAACAACAACAATTTCAGGAGCTAGTTCTTCACAAAAACATTTGTAAAAATCTCCAGTGAATCCATCTGGTCCTGGTGATTTGCTAGAAGGCCAAGAGGAGATGACTTGTTTCACTTCTTTAATGGAAATAGGGAAATCCAAGTTAGAAAGGTCATGAGCTTGACTGACTGGATAGAGCATGTTCCATTGAACTTCAGGCAAATCAAAAGAAGGAGAGCCCATCAAAGTACAAAAAAAGTCAAAGAAAGCTCTACCTTTCTCTTTTTGACTATAAAGAACCCTCCCATTAGCTTCAATCTTCTGAATAAAATTTCTCCTCTTATTAATGGTTGCCCTAGCATGAAAAAAAGCTGTATTCCTGTCCCCCTCCAATCTCCATCTGAAAGATGACCTCTGTCTCCAAATAGTTTCCTCAGATTTAGCTAGCTCAACCATTCTTCTTTTGAGGAGACACTTTAGAATTTTTCCCAACAAGGTTAGAGACCTCAATTCCATTACTCTATCACATCTGCCAAGAAAGTTCCTAATGAATTGAACTTGTAATCGTAGGGAAGTTAACCTTCCTTTCGCCCAGTAGTTGATGTTCTTGGTAAGTGCAGCAAACTTCTCATGAAGTTGAAAGGGAGTGGCAGCAGGAGATAAAGAGAACCAAGTATTCAAAACCAAGTTTTTGAATTCAGGATTGCTGAGAAAACAATTCTCTATCCTAAAAAGATTTGAAGAAGCAAAAGAAGTCTTAACTGAACAAAGAAGAGGGGAATGATCTGAACTGGTATTTGGCAACACTTCCAGAGCAGTATTGGGAAAAGAATGGGCCAGCGCCAGATTGATAAAAAATCTATCAAGCCTGGCAAGAGTTGGTGAGGATCTATTGTTAGACCAAGTAAAGCTTCTTCCTGGTAAATTCAGATCAATTAAGTTAAGAGAAGAAGTGACATTTGCAAAAGCTTGCATATCTCTTACAGTAGAAGAGGAACCAGTAGTCTCAGCCCTATCAAGAACTATGTTGAAATTACCACACAGTAACCATGGCAGGTCATGACTTGGCGCAAACGAGTTGTGATATCGTCATTATTTGTAGGCATTTGGACCGTACTTGGCGCTCAAATAACACTCAAATCATTGAATTATTCAATAGATTGCTATGATTTCCATGGAATTGGCTCTACCGTCGTTTCTTCTCTTATTTTACAGGACTTTGATGATTTCTGATGATTTTGGAGCATATAGATGGATTCCCGACGTAGCACGCACGCTAGACGACTCATTCCTAGCATTGGAGGCTCTTTTCTCTCTCCTGGTCGACCCGAACAATCATCTGTTCGATCCGACCAGCACCTATGGCAGCCAGGCGTCATTTTCTCTCTCCTGGTCGACCCGACCAGGAGCCTGTTCGATCCGACTGGGCATCACAACAGCAGACTTGTGCAGCTGTTCTTTCTCTCTCCTGTTCGGTTCGAACAAGGATCTGTTCGGTTTGACCAGGGTGCCGCCATATCACATAAGGCATTATTTTTTACATAGAAACTAATGGAAATGGCAATTTCTTGCGCCCTGGTGCCCTAGCCTTCCATCCTTGCGACCTGGGACATCCATATATACACCTCTAGACCTGAAGGAAAGGGCGAACCTTTCATACCACAAAATTCCTCTTTCCATAGGCGTTTTTCTTCCTTCCACCATTGGAGATCATCAAAGCTTGGTTCTTTGAAGCGACGGCAGCAAGGAGACGAGTTTGGTGACCATCTTGCAACACCTCACTGCCTAGAGATCGTAGTTCGAAAGCATAAAGGAGTATTCGGTTTATTCTTCTATGTTTTCTTCTCTATTTTCAATGGGCTTGTATCTTGTTATTTCTATGTTATTTGTTGTGTGTTTTAGTACTATGTTAGGCTAAATTTATGTAGTCTTAGGGGTAAGGTAGTAACTTAGGTTTGGATGTTGTGATTTGACTTGATATGATATGATATGTTTTGTTGATTTGTTTTGTTGAGAATTATGTTAATTGCTTGTTTGAATTGCTTGGTTAAGTCTAATTAACTTCTAGATGTACGGCCGCATTTAGTTAAGTTCTAAAGTTAGGATAATCAAGATAATTTAGATAAGTATTTGGGATAAATCATAGATCCGAAAGGGGAGATTAGTTGGCACCAAAAGTGTAACTTTTAGACAAGTCCAAAAGACCTCTAGATATCCTTATGAACTCCAACAAACAAGTTTAAGTTGATTGAATTCTATACCAAAAGTTGTGAACCAATCGAGTTAATTAGGTTAGGTTGTGATTAAACCAGTTTCTAGTCCAACAAGCGACAGCTGAGGTTTAGAATATCTAGGTTTGACCAACAAACCCTAGCACAAAGCATAAACTATCATAAAAATTCAAAATCACACACTTATACCATCTGTTCGGATCGAACAGACTCTTGTTCGGATTGAACAGAGTCCTGTTCGGATTGAACAGAGTCCTGTTCGGATTGAACAGATCCTTGTTCGAACCGAACAGAGAAGTAAACGCTTGAAAAACACCGTTCGATGCACGAAAGTGATAAGTTCTGTGTTCTAGAGTCCAAACCAAGGTGAAACCTGAACCCTAAGACGCTTTTTATACTGTTTGAAAACCCAAAAAAACCCTACTTTAGTTGTTTACTTTATTTTTGACAAAACAACAAAAAATATATACTTTACTTGCACCTTTACATTTAATTCATCAAAACTCTATACAAATATTCTTGTCTAGCTTTTGAAAAAGGATAAGTCCAGTAATCAATTGTACCGTCCCTTGGGTTCGACCCTAAAGCTTTACTCTAAACGATTAGTGAGGTTAGCTCTAGGTCTATAAATTTATTTGATTCCTAGGTTTTAAAGCCTTCATCAAATTGGCGCCGTTGCCGGGGACGGTGTTGATATTGGATCCTTATCTTAGTATTAAGAGACTAGATCTTTTCTTTTTCTTTTTAAACTCACGTTTTCTTCTCTCTTGATTACAGGACTGGAAGGTAACACGCAAAGGAAGAAGTCCCCACCCCCAAAGGTCAAAGACTTTCTCCGGAGAATAAACGAAGAAGCCAGCTCCTCCTCCTTCACTTCTGTTCGAACCGACCAGAGCCCCGTTCGATCCGACCAGCACTCCGAACAGAGAGAAGAAAACCCAGCAATGGCCGACCAACTCACTCCCGAGGCCATTGCCCAGCGCACACAAGAATTGGAGGACCTCCGCCTCCAACTTGAGCAAAGAGAGGCTCGATTGACAGCCGATCGGACCCTCCTAGCGGGTCAAAGGAGGGATTTTGACAATGAGCGTCGCCGATGGACTCAAGAAGACGAGGGAAGCGTCCATAACTCCGACTACGAAGATGAAGAAGATCGTGAAAGGACTCTTATGGAGTTTGGAGTTCCCAGCGCAAGAAACGTGGGCGGACCAGTGGTGATTCCAGGCATCGCCGCTAATAACATGCAAATCGCCCCCAACCACGTCGTGCTTGTGCAACAAAATCCGTTCTATGGGAACGACGATGAGGATCCCCATGCTCACTTACAAACTTTTATTGATTGCACTAGATTGATTAAGTTTAATGGTGTTCCTCAACAAGCAATTAGGCTATTGTTATTTCATTTCACCCTTAAGGACCGAGCACAAAAATGGTATAAAACATTGAAAAAAGGGTCAATTAGGTCTTGGGATGAAATGGCACAAACCTTCTTGGATAGGTATTTTCCTTCGGATAGAGCGGACAAAATTAGAGCTGAATTGAATAATTTTGCCCAAAACCAAAATGAATCAATGAGGGATGCATGGGAACGGTTTAGGGATTTAGAAAATTCTTGCCCACATCATGGGATTCAAGAATGGATGCTCCTTAAATCATTCTACACTGGACTTTATGATAATATTAAAATCAATCTTGATTCTCTTTCAGGTGGGGCATTCAAAAGACTTGATACGGCACGAGGGCGAGATTTACTTGATTATTGTGCAAGAAATTACACATGGTACCCTCTACTCATTCCCCGCTACTCAAGTAGTTCGAGGCAACAAGTGCAAGCAATTTCAACTAAAGAGGCGAGGATAGAGGAGCTAGAAGCTGAACTTGCCGCTTACCAATCGACTCAAGGGACACATCTTCATTCAAACCAATGCGGAGCGTGCGGCGAGGAAGGACATACATCTATCAATTGTCCTCTTGCCAAAATTTGTAACGGAGGGGCCCAAGTGAACTACCTACACAATGGGCCCCCTTACGGTTCAAAGTACCAAAATAGCCCACCAAATTTGTATAGGAATGCCCAATTCAACAACAACAATAGAGACCAATCATTTCAAAAGAAACCCTTTTTCGATAGGGAATAGATTCCAATTGTTGTTCAAGAATTCATGAGTGAGCAAGAAAGGATTAACAAATCTGTGGCTTTAGGGTTAGATGAATTGAAGGCCACCACTGACGAATTGAAGGCTACCATCAACGAATTTAAGGGAAGTGCAAGCACCTTACAACGCTTGGAGCGCATGATGGAAGCACACTTCTCCCGACCACCTGGCAAGCTTCCAAGCCAACCACAAGTCAACCCAAGTGCAGAGATCAAAGCCATTCATGTTCTACGAAGCGGCAATGAGTACCAAGACCCACCCGTGCCACCAAACGAAGGAAACAACCTCTCTGTTCGGTCCGACCAGAATCCCGTTCGGTCCGAACAGGAGGAACCAGGGGAGATGCAACCAATTCTTGAGAAAGTTTTGGCATTCCCTCCACTCCATGAGGCATCCCAGACACAAGGCACCATTCCTGAGCCTGAACAAGCTGAAGAGGTGCCACTTGCATCCTCTGTTCGATCCGACCAAGCTCCTGTTCGGTTCGAACAGAGCACAAAAGTGGTCCAAAGCAAGGGCAGAAGGAAGGCACAACAACCTGAGTCAACCTATAGGCCACCTGTCCCATTTCCTCAGCGACTTGTGAAGAAGAATGAGGAAGAACGATTTCGAACTTTTTGGGAGATTCTCAAGGAATTGAAGGTCAACATTCCATTCACAGATGTCATAGCTCAAGTGCCGATCTTTGCAAGATTCTTGAAGGAGTTATGCACGGGCAAGAGATCCATGGAAGAGCTCAAAACAGTGGCCCTATCACACAAGAGTAGCGAGGTTTTGAAAAGCAAGATGCCCCCAAAGCTTGAGGATCCGGGTAGGTTTGCTCTTCCTTGCACTATTGGAAAAGCAACAATCAAGCAAGCCTTGTGTGATATGGGGGCTAGTGTTAGTTTGATGCCCAAGTCGGTTTATGAAAAGATTGGAATTGGTGAATTGACACCCACATGCATGACATTGAAGCTCGCCGATTCCTCAATGCGGTTGCCCTTGGGTGTTATTAAAGATGTGCCCGTTCAAGTGGATAAGTTTGTCATACCGGGCGATTTCGTGGTGATGGACATGGAAGAAGACAAGGAGGTGCCTATAATTTTGGGACGCCCCTTTCTTAGAACCGCCGGTGTGAAGATGGATGCTCGAGATGGGACAATTTTGGTAAGAGTGAGAGGAGAGAAACTCCGATTTTCAATAGATCATGCTTTGAAGTGCTCCAACCCCGCCAACAAGGGTCATGACAAATCGCTCGCCGTCTCGCTCTCCGGATCCGATCCAATCAAGACCTAGTGAAATATGATCAAGCTAGGGACCTAAAACAAGCGCTTCTTGGGAGGCAACCCAAGGATTTCTCAACTCTTCTCTCTTTTATTTAAAAATAAAAAATAAAATCAATAAAAATTAGAAAAACAGAAAATATCAAAAATAGAATTTGATGTTTGTATTTGTTTGTTTGTAGGAAAATTTTGAGGAACAAACGAAGGAAAATGCAATTCGTGCTAGAGCACCATGGGTTACGTGAGCCAACTAACTCCGATCGACCTCATACGGATTGCATCAAAAGATCTGGAAAAATTAGAGCCGTCTTGGACAACGAGAGAACAAACTAGAGGCAAATCAACATATTGGAAAGCAAAAAAATTGGCTAAGTTATCTTTTCACTCCTATTTACTTTTTTATTCGATTGCATGCATTGAGGACAATGCTTGATCTAAGTTTGGGGGGAGGGAATAGGAGAAAAATCGAACTTTTGGTGAATTTTGGTAAATTTTTGCATTTTTTTCGAACTTTTTGCTTCTCTGGTCAGCTCGAACAGGTATCTGGTCAATCCGACCAGAGCATGAAAATTGCATAGATCAGTATGATTTTTGTTTCTCCTTGGTCGGTTCGAACAGACACCTGGTCGATCCAACCAGAACATGGAAATTGCACGATTTGGTTTGATTTTGGCTTAGAAATTAGTTGGTTTTGCCTATTCTCTCTCGATTTGAATTTTAAACGTTAAATCTCACACTGTTTAAACTTGTTTTTGAGTCAAACAAAAATTTTCTCAAAGAACCCTAGAATGTTTTGATATCACACTTGATCTTGCACCAATGGACTGAATTGGAGTATTTTCTTTAAAATTTGAACTTGATCTTGGATGCTTAGAATTGTTTGACAATCTTAGTCGATTCTCACAAATTTTTGCCGAGTGAACTGATTCGTATTTGACAAACTTTTGAAAAGAAATTTATCGACTTTGAAAATTGAAAGATGAACTTTGTCTTGTTGAAATTGCTTTTTAATCGCTTGAATCACCAACAAGCAAAAATAATGGGACAATAAATCAAAATAGCTGTGAAAACGAGGACGCACTGAGGCCTTTCTCCACCAACTTAGCCACAAATTGGAGGGTATTGGGTTAGGTATGAATTGTTAGGAATTACAACTCAAAGAAATCGAGAAATAATTGGACAACTCATGCTTAATTCTACCGGACCCGGTGCGAAAGCATTGGTAAAGGAGTTGTTGAGTATTATGGCCCAAGTGTACCGTGGCCATAGTCGAGCAACACCCGTCTAACCTCCCTAGCGCGACATGTGCTAGTAGCAAACTCAAGGCCAATGATACCGCATTATCCTCTAGGGTGTAAAGCCCCACGGCTCGACTTGCACGAAAAAAAAAAGAAAAAAAAAACATTGGTGAAAAATTGAAATTGCTTTTGAGAAAAGTTCATTATAAAATTTCTGAAGTTGATAAAGGCCTTTACAAATTTTTGTGGAATGTGAAAAGGAACGGGTAATTGAAATTGAGATCGCTTTTGAAATATCAAAGGGAAGCTAGAGTTCTAATTTTTCGAAAAAGACTTTACTTAGGGCCAAGAGTTGCATTAATTAAGTTGTGAACACTTAACTTGGTTTTTTATTTTGATTCTTGTTTGACTCATTTGATGAAAGTGTGAGAAATTTTAGGCATAGCAATTGATTTCACGACATTTCTTGGTTTGAGATACAACTTGATGTTTAAGGTTTAAGTACAGTCCAAAACTCTAAGCTTAGGGTGTTGCTTGAGGACAAGCAAAGTTTAAGTTTGGGGGGATTTGATATCGTCATTATTTGTAGGCATTTGGACCGTACTTGGCGCTCAAATAACACTCAAATCATTGAATTATTCAATAGATTGCTATGATTTCCATGGAATTGGCTCTACCGTCGTTTCTTCTCTTATTTTACAGGACTTTGATGATTTCTGATGATTTTGGAGCATATAGATGGATTCCCGACGTAGCACGCACGCTAGACGACTCATTCCTAGCATTGGAGGCTCTTTTCTCTCTCCTGGTCGACCCGAACAATCATCTGTTCGATCCGACCAGCACCTATGGCAGCCAGGCGTCATTTTCTCTCTCCTGGTCGACCCGACCAGGAGCCTGTTCGATCCGACTGGGCATCACAACAGCAGACTTGTGCAGCTGTTCTTTCTCTCTCCTGTTCGGTTCGAACAAGGATCTGTTCGGTTTGACCAGGGTGCCGTCATATCACATAAGGCATTATTTTTTACATAGAAACTAATGGAAATGGCAATTTCTTGCGCCCTGGTGCCCTAGCCTTCCATCCTTGCGACCTGGGACATCCATATATACACCTCTAGACCTGAAGGAAAGGGCGAACCTTTCATACCACAAAATTCCTCTTTCCATAGGCGTTTTTCTTCCTTCCACCATTGGAGATCATCAAAGCTTGGTTCTTTGAAGCGACGGCAGCAAGGAGACGAGTTTGGTGACCATCTTGCAACACCTCACTGCCTAGAGATCGTAGTTCGAAAGCATAAAGGAGTATTCGGTTTATTCTTCTATGTTTTCTTCTCTATTTTCAATGGGCTTGTATCTTGTTATTTCTATGTTATTTGTTGTGTGTTTTAGTACTATGTTAGGCTAAATTTATGTAGTCTTAGGGGTAAGGTAGTAACTTAGGTTTGGATGTTGTGATTTGACTTGATATGATATGATATGTTTTGTTGATTTGTTTTGTTGAGAATTATGTTAATTGCTTGTTTGAATTGCTTGGTTAAGTCTAATTAACTTCTAGATGTACGGCCGCATTTAGTTAAGTTCTAAAGTTAGGATAATCAAGATAATTTAGATAAGTATTTGGGATAAATCATAGATCCGAAAGGGGAGATTAGTTGGCACCAAAAGTGTAACTTTTAGACAAGTCCAAAAGACCTCTAGATATCCTTATGAACTCCAACAAACAAGTTTAAGTTGATTGAATTCTATACCAAAAGTTGTGAACCAATCGAGTTAATTAGGTTAGGTTGTGATTAAACCAGTTTCTAGTCCAACAAGCGACAGCTGAGGTTTAGAATATCTAGGTTTGACCAACAAACCCTAGCACAAAGCATAAACTATCATAAAAATTCAAAATCACACACTTATACCATCTGTTCGGATCGAACAGACTCTTGTTCGGATTGAACAGAGTCCTGTTCGGATTGAACAGAGTCCTGTTCGGATTGAACAGATCCTTGTTCGAACCGAACAGAGAAGTAAACGCTTGAAAAACACCGTTCGATGCACGAAAGTGATAAGTTCTGTGTTCTAGAGTCCAAACCAAGGTGAAACCTGAACCCTAAGACGCTTTTTATACTGTTTGAAAACCCAAAAAAACCCTACTTTAGTTGTTTACTTTATTTTTGACAAAACAACCAAAAATATATACTTTACTTGCACCTTTACATTTAATTCATCAAAACTCTATACAAATATTCTTGTCTAGCTTTTGAAAAAGGATAAGTCCAGTAATCAATTGTACCGTCCCTTGGGTTCGACCCTAAAGCTTTACTCTAAACGATTAGTGAGGTTAGCTCTAGGTCTATAAATTTATTTGATTCCTAGGTTTTAAAGCCTTCATCAAGTTGATAGTAGACAGGAAAAGATGTCTACCCTCATAGGTAGAAGGCCCATAAACAGTGGTCAGTCTAAAGGAGGTACCATCAAAGTTTAAAGTAAAATCAATGGAGAGTATATGCCTTGTTGCAAAAGAGTTAGTGATAGTCACAAGATTTCCATCCCAAGCAATCATAATACCTCCCTTAGTACCATCAGAATCCACAGAGAGAAAAGAGTTTAGTCTGGTACCACAAACTTCTCGCACAATGTCATCAGATAAAGAGCTCAGTTTTGTTTCTTGAAAACAAACAAAGTGCGGTTTCTCAATGACCACAGTTTGTCTGACAGCTAGACGCTTATCACCATCATTTAGTCCTCTCACATTCCAGCACAAAAATTTTAAGTGATGCGTCATGAAGGAACAGTAAAGGGACACAAAGAGTAGCAAGCAGGGAGGAAAGCAACAAAGTAGAGAAGAAAGTAAAGCAGAATAACTCTTATAATTAAGATAAGGTGGTACAAATGGCAAGAGGAGTAAGCTTGAACAAAATAGCAATAATAAGAAGGTGACATAGGAAACTGAGATAAGAAAACATCTTGACAAACGAACCCGAACCAGGAAATCCAGAGGCTATCAGAGGATCCCCGCATCGGCAAGCACCTGTTTGAGTTCGTCAGAGAGATCAAAACCACCCAGCATTAGGACTAACTCAGCCTGAGCCATTGATGGCGGAGCATCCCCTTTGAGAAAATCATCTGCTGCCTTCCTGGCTTCAAAATGGATTCTCTTAGATTTGATGCCTTCCTTGGTACCGAACTGAACTTGTTGGGCCCTCTGAAGAGAGGTTGTGTAGGGCCCAAAAAGTTTTGGTTTAAGTCTTGGACTTCTTCTAGGGCCGAGAGCTGGAGAAGGAGATGAAGATGAGTTAGAGATGGGCAAAGCAGTTACAGCGGGTTCATCAAAGCCTGTAGGAGACTCCTGACAAGCCCAAATATTAGGCTCATCAAAGCCCGGCGGCAACACAGGATCAAAAGATTGGCTATCTTCATCAATGAGGTGATCAGAAGAAATAGCAATTTCCTCAAAAGCAGCATCTGAGAGTAAAGGTATGTGCTGATTAAAAGAAAAATTAAAAGTCTTAGCAGTTGGAGAATGAAGGTTGATCCAGTTGTCCAAGGGAGCAGTAATTAAAGCCCTATTAAGAGGATGGACGTTAGAAAGTGGCGGAGCAATAAAAGCAGTTCTGAAGGCATTAAAAAGCCAGGTTAGGGAATTTGAAGAGGTTATGGTCAAGAAGTTGTCTCCAGTTAATGCTACAGGAAAGGGCAGGACATCTCCAGCATGTTGTTTTACTGGTACAAAGGCATGAATTCCAACATGTTGTCGTACTGGTACAACAACATCAGGAATTGCAAGATTGTTGACAGAGTTAGTAGGAGTAGGGTGATTACCCGAGCTATTAAATGTGGCATTATCAGTTGGATAACCAACCTGCTCAAAGCCTTCAATCACAACTTTGGCTCTAGCTGCTCTAGGATCAGCTGAGACAACCAGATGATGTGGGAAAATAGCCGGGTGAGCACCTTTCACCAGTAAACGCAAGTGAGTAAAAACTCCATCAGAAAAATGAGGAGCTGTAACAATTGGGTAACCAAAGCCGGAGACAAGAGTGTTAATAGCATTTCTATTCCAGAGATGCAAAGGGTGCCCAGAAATTCTGATTCTAGTACGATAGAGCGGTGGTTCATAGACAGTACCACTGAGTTCAGACCATCTCCTGAAAATAAGCTGAACATTGTCCAAGTAAAGAGTACCAATACCGCAAATGTTATTTGTAACACTTGGATTGGGGCAAACAAGAATGAAATCACCAGTATTTTTGTGAACTGGTGAAAGGTGATACTGATGCACTGCAAAACCAAAATGGCTAGAAAGTTTCAAGCCAAGCCGATGCTCCAAATCTGGAGGGAGCACATTTTCGGCATGGAAAGTGACTATGGCAGCCCTTTGCAAAACTTCATTCTCAGGATCAAGTTCTTGCAAGGAGGGGTAGAAAACATTTAAGTGGTCTGGGCGTAAGTCATCAAAAACAGTAGCATTTTCCATGGGAGCATATTGCCAATCGAGGGGATAAGCCAAGCTTCCTGAGCTTGCAATATTAGAGAATGTAGAAGGAAGGGATAAAGGAGAAGCATCAGATGGTCGAGTATTAAGAGAAGAAAAAAGAGTGTGAACTGAAGAGTTTTCAGAAACAGGAGAACGATTAAGCTGTAAGTTTGCAGAAGACGGAATCTGGGTCGCCAAATCCTCAGAGGCAGGGACAGAATCAAGTAGTACATCAGAAGTTGCACAGTCGTCAGAAGCATCCAAGTTTACGGAATCCAAAGAGGTTCCGGAATTGAATAAGGAACAATTTCTGATATTATGACCGAATTTAAGACAAACAATGCATCTTTGAGGCAAACTACAATCAGCTTTACTGTGCCCATGGAAGAGACAATTAAAACATTTCCTTTCCTTCTTTAAGGAAAGGAGCTTGGAGGAAATAAATTCTTTGGTTTTTAAGGTGGCCAGTTTTTTCAAGGAAGACTTAACTTTCCTGGGAAGCACTTCAGTCCAGGGAATATTTGTCTTTACCTCAGGTGAAGAACGAACAGGTACAGAATTAGAAAAATTGCTTCTAGGAGGTAGATCAAAGCAAGCAAATCTCTTTTGAAATGCCTTAGAGGTAACCAACCTTAAAGAAGAGATGGTAAGAGGAGGCTTTTGAAGCAGAGGCGCAAGTCTAGACCTGTCAATAGACGAGGAATTGAAACCAGCATCTTTCAGAAGAGGAGCATCACAAACTTTTCCATGTAGCTGAGAGGATGAAATGATGCTAGCTGAAGCTGAGGAAGTACGAGCATTGAACAGGGGTGGTGGCGTTGGAGAAGTAGTTGTATTAGAAAGGTTTTTGGGATTTGGGTTATGCTGGACGGAAATAGGAAAATAGGTTTCGAAAAGTGGAGGCGGTGGAGGAGGAGATAGGCTCAGCTGAGAGTCTCCGGCAATCCTCGTGGTTTTCGCGGGTGTCGGAGCAGCCGCCACAGTCGACTTTGGATTTGTGGTTTGTCGGGCGAAATGAGGAAAATAGGTTTCGAAAAGTGGTGGCGGAGGAGGAGGAGATAGGCTCGGCTGAGATTCTCCGGCAATCCTCGTGGTTTTCGCAGGTGTCGGAGCAGCCGCCACAGTCGCCTTTGGATTTGTGGTTTGCTGGGCGAAATGAGGAAAATAGGTTTCAAAAAGTGGTGGCGGAGGAGGAGGAGATAGGCTCGGGTGAGAGGTTCCGGCAATTGTCGTGGTTTTTGCGGGTGGCGGAGCAGCCGCCACAGTCGCCTTCTTGGTGGCTCTGGGTATCGTCTTCGATGGCGCCTTGGTCACCATCCTCCGGGTTTTAACAAATCATTTCTTCAATTGGATCGGGAATTGTTCAATTGAACTCCGATTTTTCTTAATTTTGACCAATTTCACAAGAATTCCCTCAAATTCAGTATACTCTCCCTCTCTCTATTACACAGATGGCTACCTATACTCTCTCTCTCTCAATCGCTGGCCTGAGCTTCGTCTGCCTCTTGCCTTTGCTCCGATCTTCGTTCTTCAATTCACCTCTCGAAGCTTCTTTTCCAAACCACTTCCCCCCCAAACTTCCGAAACTTTCTTCCTTTTTTTTCCCGAAAAGCTTCCCCCCCTTGGAGTATAGACTTGAAAATAGCACAGTAAAAGGTGGAAGCTTGAACTGTGATATTGCCTCGGCCATCCAATGCAGACAAGCTTATAACATAGCATTCATTTGAAATGCCAAGGGTGAGATTGATTTGTTTCACTAGTAGCAAATCGGACAGAAGGACAAAAGCATGATGGCAGATACCAATGCTCCTAATGGGATTCGTTTGAGGAAGCAGTTGTACAACAATAATGTAGCAGATATCACAAAATAGTAGGCCTATAATTTTAGATAAGCCAAGAATTGGAGCATCAGGGTTTAGTTACTGAGCTTAAGTTATTTATTACATTACAACTCTAAAACTACTTGAGTTTCTTTGAGCATGCACAAGAGAAAACTAAATCATGCTATTCTAATAATTAAGGCTCTCGCCCACTAACCTTCAAAAAAAAAAAAAAAAAAGAAGAAACACATTGACTAATAAATTCATTAATAATATATGCCTAAAATAAAGGGTCTCAAAATAATGTGGTAACTGCAGAATTAAGGCTGCTAATGGACTGGACGGTCCATTGTCAATATGGACTGGACAATATTGGACATTTATGGATTGGATTACTTTTGGTTTGAATTGAAGTCCAGTCCAAGTTCAATTATCAAGTCTTATATGAACGGATTATAGATAAATGTGGATTTTAAGTACAAATAGATTCAACTTAAATGGATGTGATTGTTTGATGCATGTATATGAATAGAGTTTGAACGTGAAACTAATAGATTTCTTAATCCTTGTTGATTTTGTTAAAATTTTCAAATGTCAAAATTTCAAAATTAATGGCTTATAAAATTTTAAATTTTGAATTTCAAAATACAAAATAAAAAATTTCAAATATCAAAATAAATTTGAAATTTAAAATTTAAAATTTCTAAATTTGAAATTTTGAAATTTTAAATTTTCAAATTTCAAAATTCAATTTTAATTTTCTAAATTTCATTTCTATTTTAAAAACTTTTCACTATCATAACCTTTTTATCCACGTCTTTCTTTTATAGGTAAGTTTGTTTGAAAGTTGATCCATATGGTTAACTTGTGAACAATAATGGACAAATAATAGAACTGCACGTGGACAGAAAATAACTAAATATTGTGGACATGGATTGGATATGAAATTCAAGTCTTAATAATTGGTCGGACTTGAACTTCAATTAGAATCTGTCCACTAACAACCCTACTTGCAGCAGAATCCTGATAAAACAAAATGAAATAAAGTGGTGGATGACATGCAAACCTCAAAATCCTCGGTATTTTCTATACCACTCAATCACTCATGCTGATGTAGAAGGATGCCAGTTCTCTATTTGTCGACTTATGCATCTTGTATCATTATCTAATTGGGCCCTATGCCGGACAAAAAATGAGGAAAAATAGGATCTAATTAATCTCAATTAACAAAAGTTTATTATTGAGACCATATCAGGCATGTGATTCGATAAGGACTGAAGACTAACAAAGTAATGACTCCAGGTTTTTCTTCTAAAGAACAAAACAATTTGTACTTCAAGCATAATTATATAATTTAACTATTAACTAATTAAATAAATATCTCGTTTGGCAACCACCGCCTGACAACTCAAAAAAAAAAAATAATAATAAATAAATGCATAAATTCTTGTAAGCAACCGAGGTTGCTACGCAAGAATAAACTTTAGTAGATATATTCACAATTCTGTTCAAAAATAAATATTTAAGTCGCAGATATCGATTGCGAGATAAGCAGATAATGTCTTGATCAATAGCATGACAAAATAGAAGGAATATATAACTCAAACACAGTTGTGAAATCTAAACTGGATTAGTTTCCTACACTATTATGAGTTGTTTTTTAGGATTGTAAAATTAACGAAAAAAATTCTTAAATACTCTGTCAGTGTACATAATTTGGAAACTGTTTTGGTTTTTAAATGGTGAAGACAAAGTTATGAAGAAGCGTATATACATTGAGACATATCTTTGCATATGTCGCTGCCGAATTCTTATTATAAAGAGGTTGCAAAGGAAATAGACCTATAAAAATTTTAATTTTTAATCTAATATTTTGAGAATTTGAGAGGACGGCGGGGTGGGGTTGATTTATATAAAAAATTCAAAGTAGAAATTAAGCAGTGCATGTTTATTAGGGTTACATTTGCATGATGAACATTTAGTGGAGGTCCTATCTGAGGTGGTTTTATATTAGAAAAAAAAGGGATAAAGTGGATGGTTGATGGTTAAGATTAGATTTATTATCCATTTATTTCCGACCTCATTTTATTACCATTTTACGAAATATGCTAATTGGCTGGTGCAAAGACTTTCTATCCTCTAGTCTAGTCCCATCATTCAGTGACGATGAAACCGCAGACCATGTGTATCTAATAATAACAGAAGATTAAGGCCACTTTTTTTTTTAATACTTTGTTATTTTTCTAATTTAAATAAGTATACCTTTCCAGTTTGTCATTTCAGTGTTTCTCCAGTGTTTTCAGTTTGTCCCACCGTTGGTCACTGGACTGGACTTGTCACATGTCCATAGGAAATTCTTCGAGAGAAGTAAAAAATTGGACAATTCTCGCGGAGCGAGATTCGCACTCTACTTTGCAATTTAGTCCTCATGGTATAACATATTCTTCCCAATATCATTTCAGCGGCGAAATTGTAAAAAGAAACTGTCAAGTAATAAAAAGGATTAACTCTATCACAAAATCAGAGTGGCGCAGCGGAAGCGTGGTGGGCCCATAACCCACAGGTCCCAGGATCGAAACCTGGCTCTGATAACTCCAGAGTAAGCTTCCCTCTTCCTCTCATCATTTTTTTTTCATTATTCTTCTTTTTCTGCGATACACTCTTCTTCCTCTTTCTTCCAATTTCCTCTGCCGCCTAATTGTTCTTTGCATCACGGATGGTGTACTTCCTTGCTGCTCGGATTCCATGTTTGAATGGTCTGCTCAATCTTTTGTCTGTTACCTTTTTTTTTTTTTTTTCTATTTTCCAATATTGTGCCAGTACTGTGAACAAAAACTGTGTTATTTGTATCTTTAAGAAGATAGCCCTGTATTGGTCAGGAACAAATTCAATTCAGAGAAGTTGAAAGTGCCTTAGCCTTACAACTTCTGGGTCTGATTTTGTTGAGGTCCTCACCTTATATTTGGTTTAAATAAAATTCAATTTATTAATCATGAATTTTTGGTAATTGAGGGGCCAGCCAATTTGCATTTATTTATTATTATTATTATTTTTTCCCCTTTTCGATTGATGTTGAACAGCAATAACCAAGCCAGCACAAATACTTGCATGTTGTTTTCATTACGGATACTTAAATAAGTTCTCGACATAAAATTGGTTGATTTTATCTGAATTAAACAAAAGTTTAGGGTTAGGTCCTCAACTTATATTTGGTTCAAATTCAATAAAGCCTTGAACTTTTGGTGCCCCAACTACTTTTCTAATTGAAAAGGAAAAATAGCAATATGCATCAGTATCCGTCACAAAAAGCACATAGTTTTAGGTCATGCAATGACTCCAATGCCATTATTTTGTTTCCTTCTCCATGTCCATGTCCTCTTACAAGTTCAGTCTGGTCGCTCTTGGCTCAGATCCATGGGTTCTTGCAGGACATGACTGGTGAGGTGTGAACATTTCATTAAAACATTTCTGAGGTTCTTTGGTGTACCAGTAATTGACATAATTGCTACAAAGTCTGACATCAGCACCGATTCTGAATCCTTAGATTGTGACTCCCCCAATTTAGTATCTCTGCCTTATTCTTGCACAAATCTCTGGTGCCTTTTTTTTTATTAAGAGAGATAAGCTTAGCATGTGTGTGTGTGTAGGGGGGGGGGGGGGCACGAAGAAAAGTTTTGGGGGACTTATTTATTTTAAAAAAGCTGGAATTTAAACTTATATTGTATTCACAGAAAGTTACATAATTTAAATTGTTGCCTAGTCATCTTGTTAGAAAAATTACTAGTTGCAGACAGGAAAAAAGATTACCAGATTATATTGGAAATTATGTGAAGAAAGTAAAAAAGATTACCAGATAAAAAAGATCACCAGATTACAAATTGGCAATTATATGAGATCCCCGCCGCCCAACCCACAAACACACACACACAACCAACCCTGAAAGTAAAAAAAAAAAAAATGGTTGGTATTATTAACTAGATGATCACCAGATTATATTGGAAATTATGTGAACAATTTTGTATCAATAAAAATGAGACCTTTCAATAAGGTTATTCAAGAGAAGGAAGAACACTTAAATACCATCAAAGCAGGAAAATGTTTCCCATTACTGTTCATATTGTTCACTGTGGGGATAAAACAGGTTTTAAGAGTTAAGTACTTAATTTTACTGGCACTTAGCGAGGAAGACAAGGACAGAGACAGGTATCCATTTGGACATTTGGAGAAATAAAAAGAAGAAAAAGTTCCATACAGAGTTAACTTGCTATATATTGAAATTCCTTATTTTCTATGTGATTGCTAGCTAGATTGATTCACAGAAACAGAAGGGTCCTAAGAAGTTTGCTCTGAATATGAGAACTCTGATGAGAATAGAATGCTTAAAAGTAAAAAATGGGGCGTCACAGTCAGCTTTCCAGTCTCAAGTAAGATTTTCGCCCAAGGCCAAAGGCCAAAGCATAACAATATAAGAACTTCCATAACTATTAGAACCCCTGCCGGATGCACAGGTATATTGATTCCCCTTGTTTTTGTACTAGAATTTTCCATTTTAAAAAGGTTAATCAATTAATCCACATATCACATATGGACGTTTTTAGAAAGCGAATAGTAACAGTATTTGTGCTATTTGTATCTGTAAATACCAATAAGATGGTAGCAAGTACCAACATTGAGGAAACCAGAAAATGACCTGCCACACCTTGTGGTCTTACATTCTAAATTCGATAAATTCTGTGATTTTTTCGGATCTGGTTGGAGTCTTTCATGACGTCAAGGGTTTAGATACTGATGTAGCTGAGTTGAGTCCCCACCTGGTTCAGGGGGGCAAAAAAAGCATTATGACAAGTGGGGTTGTCTGTCAATCTCATTCTCCGGCCTTCTATCTTCGACCAAAGCAAATTTTATCATCCCTCCTTCCCCTAAGTGACGAACCTGTTTCTCTAGGCTGATAACAGCTCTGACATAGTACTACATATCAACTTCTGTGTTTCTGCGCAAGAAGTTTCGAAAGAGGCTCAATTTCCGGTCCTCAATTGATTTCAGGCTTCAGCAGGTTTCTTCTATTGTCAATTTGTCATACTAGTAAGGTCCGATAGACACCATGTGCGGCTCGTAGAGGTCCTTGCTGCTCTCGCGAACATTGGCAGGAATGTGAAAAATGGTGAAGGACCCACTTATGTATTCCACCTTGGATAGGTAGGTCCTCCTGTAGCCACTCTTTGATCGTGACTGTCAGAGAGGCTTCGTTTTCCATTGCTCCAAACAATTTTAAGATTACTGGTTATAACTTATAACTGAATACATCAATCTTCTACAAAATATAATCTAATTAAAGGAAGGGCATATGTAACTCTCATGTCTCATCCAATCATATATATCGAAAATGAAGGCAATTATCCAATGATTAGTTCTGAAATTAACAGTCAAATAAAACGATTCGGCAAAAACAATAAATATTGCTTTCTACAAACGTTTTAGTTCAGTTGTTTGGTACAATATGACTGGTTGTGCTTCACCAACAATCTCCATGGCTTCGGCGGACCATTATTCCATTAATATATTATTTTTTACAACATGAATAATCTCTGTCAATATTTTGATTTATTTTAATTATAAATGTTTACACTTTTTTTTTTTTGGAATACCATGCTTACTCGCTTACGGTCATCAATAAATAAAGGCAAAATTAGATATAACCCCCTCGAAACATCTAATTTGAAATAATATAATCCCATTTAATCATCTCAATAATAGATATAAACCCTTTTATTTTAGTCATTTTTATATATTCTAACAATATTTTTTAACAAAATAATGAACTGTACAATATTTGGACAAAAATGCCCCTCTTTCTTCTCTCTCTCTCTTTTTCTCTACGCCAAATTAGTTGTCCTTCAAGCTATTTTTCAATAAAATTTACTTACCACGACAAAGAACCTCATCAGATTTTTGCTTTTTTTTGAGATTATAATGCACTTAGGTTGGTATTTTAATAAAACAAATAGTATTCGGCTAAGGATCCATAAACTAGGGGCTAAAGTTCGAAGGAAGAAAGTAAAAACAAAGCTAAATAGATAAAATGAATAAAAGAGAAAGTACAAAAAAGAACAAAGAAAAATAGAAGGTAAACGGACAAAGCTTTATCAGGCTACATATGTTGTACGAGTGATGGGTTGAGCTTCCGTCTCCGTTGTTATTTGGTGCAGAAGAAAGAAATAGAGAAGAGAGAGGGTATCTTTAGATAGATTTTAAAATCATAACTTTTGAAAACATATAAATCGGGTCTAAATTTTTCTGTTTAGTTCAAGGAAGATGAAAGGTCCTGGGAGAGGGACATTTTCGTTCAAATATTGTACAGTATATTATTTTGTTAGAAAATATTGTTATAATATATAATATAAAAATGATTAAAAAGGATTTATATCTATAATTGAGATAATTAAAAGGGGTTATATCTAAATTTGAAGTATAGAGAGAATTATTTCTAATCGGAGATGTTTCGAAAAGGTTATATCTAATTTTGCTATAAATAAATAACTTCCATGGGCATGACGGAAACAACGCAATCTTACTCCTCCTGACGGTACAGATTCAAATAATATTTTCTTTTTAATAGAAAATTAGATAACAATAGAATAATAGATGACCGAATCTCTAACTAGGGATGAAAACGGATCGGATACGGAGCGGATATGGGTCTTCCCATATCCGCATTCATATTTTTTTCTCGGATACGGATACGAATACGGATGCGTTCGGATACGGATACGGTTCGGATATTAAACGGATACGGATACGGTTCGGATATTATCGGATACGGAGTCGAATACGAATATATTTTGTCGGATACGGATCATATAACGATCAATTTATTTTATTTCATTTCTTTAGAAATTTTTTAAATTTCATATTGCGTATAAAAGTTTGTTATATATGAGAGTAGCTGAAGCATAAGAAAATTTTCATGTCATGCAATAAGTTATATTCAAACAATATAAATTATACGATAATAAGGTAATAAGGTAAGCAGTGTACAAAATTTATTCTTTCAACCAATTAAATCCAAAATTTCATCAAAATATTATATATAATATGTATAAATTAAATTATTATTAACATTATTGGTTGGATTCTCAACAAATATATTAGATTCAATAAATCACATATATAACCGTAATTATCAAATTTATGAATTAATCAATAAAATTGCAAGAACCACATAAGTACAAATTTAACAGAATTGATCAATAAATTCAGTCTTTCCACAATTTGAATTCCAACAGTATATTTAACTATTCAATGTCAAATCATATCATGTTACCTTAAATGTCATCATACATTAAAAAAGTATATTAATCATATGTAATCAACATGATTAGAGAAAAAAAATTAATTTTAGTATTATTATCATATATAATCGTCTCAATAATAAAAAAATAAAAATAATTTTATGTTCCAAATAAAAATATTATTATAAGAGAACTTATCTAATAAAAATTGAGCATTATATAATTAAAAGTATTCTCTAATGTAGATAAGTAATTATATTAATTATCTTATGCCGTTAAAAATACGGATAAACGGATTAATATCTATCGGATACGGATAATATCCATGTCGGATACGAATACGGATCAGATATTGTCAAAAAACTCAAAACCATATCCGCATCCATATTTTTTTGGCGGATACGGATACGAATACGAATACGGATATGTTCGGATACGGATCAGATGTTATGCGTATTTTTCGGATTCGGATACGGATCGGAGCGGATTTTATCCGCTCCGTTTTCATCCCTATCTCTAACAGGTGACCTGAGTGGCTGTGTGTTTGGCACTATGCATGAGAATTTTTTTTAGTCATTGTATGCCTTTCATATTGCCCATGAAACATGAAAAGTAAATTAATATATCAAGAGAGTTATTCGTCATTTTAAAAAGAAAAGTATTTGGCATTTCAAAAGTTCTTAACAATATGTTCAGCTAAAACAACGTGATTATTAAAAGTTCTTAACATTATTAAAAAAAGTATTTGGCATTTCAAAAGTTCTTAACAATATGTTCAGCTAAAACAACGTGATTATTAAGATTGATCGACTCCATTCAATGGATGTTTTCCGGATTCAATTTAACTTTAGTTCTGTGTTTTCTCCCTTGAATCCATTGAATTTGAGAAGTAATTGTTAGTCAATCACATTTCATGGTTGATCTAATAATCTGCGTGCACATCGGCCTTTGTTTCCGGGTTTAATTGTCCCTTGGAGAAATTAGCATCTAAAGCCAAGATAATAAAGAATTAAAAATTTCATTGACGGAGAGTATCATAATTGCTGAAAATGGAGAGAAGCCTGGAGCCCTGGAGCTAAAATGAACGGTCGGATGCGTGTACTCCATCCAGATCATATTCCTTATTGCGCCAGTCCATATTTTTATTTATCCGGATGGAGAGAGCGGAACAACGTCAGTTTAGTCCCACAAGCAAAACTTCAATAGGAGAGAGCGTTCTCTCCTATACTATATAAGCAACCTGCTCCTACCTTGACAAAGCACGGAGCTGCGTGGTGAGCACAGAGCGAACTATTCTTTCGCCTTTTACTAAAGAATACCGTGTGCTCGCCACTTTTAAGCAGCATACGCCCATTTTTGGAGGGGTCGTTCCTAGTTGAATGCCCCAACAATTCTAACTTTAACAATTATTAAACTTTTGTTCAGTTGTATTATCCTGGAATTGTATTTATAGGTTGAAACAAGGTTCTGAGTGTTGGGCCTTTCTAATTGGAGCCCGGTCACCTTAAGCTGGGCTTATGCAATGGCTGTGACATTTCTGGGTCCAGCTGGTTTTGTTTCTTATGCAGCAATTCAATGCGTTTTGTTTCATATGTATTAATTTTCTGATTTAATACATAAATATGGAATCGGAAAAGAATATTCCACCCATGAATTGTAACTTGTGAGTACAGTGAGATGTAGCTACTAGCTTGGCTCTTTTCAGATGGTAATGTTTGACTTTGTTGATATGTAAAATAAATCGAAATCATTCAAAAGAAATGTGCATCTCTTGCACTTCCTGCCTTGTGTGAGAAAGGCATATTTCATTATAAATTTCCCCTACTTATCAAACAGAAACAAAAATTTATTATTGCTCATATAATTTTTTCCTCATACGAATTTCTAAAATAACAACACAAAACATTTATAACAAAACTTCCTTTCCCTCAAAAAGAGGACAAAAAAGAACAACACAACCTTAATAATTTTACAGACAAAACTGAAACATATGAAAAATATATTAAGGGGATCAATCATGCATAATTGTTATATAATAGCATGGCACCATCAGTAAGGGGGAAGGTAGCACTCTGTAGGCAATGCACCGTTGAACCTCTTTGTATCAGTGCAGTAGTTGTAGATCATGTAATTGCTCCCTTTCTCATTTATGCTTTCATTTTGGGATTGTGTTACCTGTCTTAACTGTGATGCTGTGTACCAGTTCTCTAGGGTTTCTGCACTACAGTCCTTGTAATGATCTAGATAGCGATTTGCTAGGAATTGAGATAATTAGAGAGATACAGAGAGGAATTGAGAGAGAAGACATGTTGAGAGATAGAAAGGGAATCAATAGAGGATCAGATTCTTGATTCAAAATATCAATTCATTGTCTGTCTGATTACATCGATCATCTCCTTTAGGAGCTCACTGTTACACATATATTCTAAGTAAAATTGAAATATAAGTTGGACTGAAATGAAAGAGTAGCTAACAATCTAACAGTTACAACAGAACTAGTTACGCTTCTCATTCCTAATGTGGTCCCCCCTTGCCAGAGTAATACTCTAATCTCATTCGTTCTTCTTATCAATCTGAAACCTTACTTCATTAAATGGAACCCTTGCTGCATTAATATGAACAGTTGCTGCATCAATGTGAATCCTTGTTGCATCAGTGATGAATCTCAATTCCAGATATTCCATACATGACAGTCCTGGATGCAGTTTGTGCCGGTCCAAGGGCAAACTGAGTCCTCATAGTTGAGATAGTTTGCGATAAATGGTTGGTGGGTCCAGTTTGTTTTGACCTGACCTCCTTGGCAGGCCCAGTCGTCAGCATTCCAGATACTGGAGTACACCGTTATTGCTCTTGTTTTAGGAAATGGAACACCTTGGTCTTCGATGTTCTTAAACACTCTAAACACCACACCATCAATTGACCACCTGCCATAAGCGATATCTTCCGTAATTCAATTGCAAGTAATTTACAAGTGGTAATTTAGAGTTTCTAAACACAAACGAAACTGATGCCGGATTTCATTATTCTGGTCTAGTGGGGTTATTATGTTGAAAGATTAGATCATCATTAGGATTTTCCCATTCAGTTACTCATTAATTTAAAGCAAATTGATTAAGCTAACTATTGATCTCTTAAATTAATGTGCAATGCTTTTTCCTTCTTTTTCTCTACACTTTCCAATTATTATTGGGAATGAGACTTACATAACCATGTAAGGGCTCCAGAAGATGGTGTAATTATGGTAATCTGAAGTCGGGTCGAACCAGGGCCGGAATTGCTCCTCTCTGTTTCCAATTACATTTACAAAGATGTTAGTATGGATGGTGTAAGGTTTGCCGGTAACATTACCAAGAAATTCAAAATCGATCTCATCATGCCAGTCATTTTCCTTTGATTCCCAGGGAGAGGATATCTGCAACATGCACATTTTTCAAATTTGATAAATTCTTCTCCTAATTAAAAACAGCATAAATGAGATCTCTTTTACGTTTTTCTTAATGTAGTTCAATGACATACGTAGTAGGTCGTGACAACAGCTGCAGAGTCGTCAGGAACTAGTTTAATTCTCATCTGGACATATCCAAAGAGAAATTCTTTTGTGCCCTTAACTGAAGCTCCTGCAAAATTAAGAAGACGGAGAAATACAAAGTTATATTATTGAACTGTCTAAACATAATGTGTGTTAATATATATTATAAGGTGCTAAGGTTGAAAAGAATTGGAACATAAACTTATGTCTTATTTAAATACAATGTATACGAGTTAGTATTCCTCAAAAAAAAAAAAAAATGTATACGAGTTGGTAAATGTCGTCATACCGGACCACTCGCTTAATGAATGTCTAATATTCGCGTAAGTCATTCGGGATGTGGCCCTTTTACATATTGATTTTTTTTTTTTAAAAAATACGTTCGTTCTATTTGTTCCACAAATTTAAGTGAGCATTATACAATGTCAAATTACATTATTCAAGAAAAAGTTTGGCCATATTGCATCAATTTATTTAATTAGTCTTAACAATAAGTTCAAATAAGAATTTTCTTTACCTTCTTTAATTTCCTTTGGCAAAACTTGATCGTTATATCATATATGATGCTATTTTGTGCTAGACACCATAATTCCTGAGAAACATATGTAATCCTTAGGCCTGTGAATCATAAATAATATTTGAAAATCATGGCAGGTGGTCCATTGATGGCATGGTGCTTAGTGTGTTTAAGAACAATGAAGACAAAGGCACGTTCCCGTATCCTAAAACAAAACCGATGACGGTGTACTTTACCATCTGGAATGCTGACGACTGGGCTTTCCAGGGTGACCGAGTGAAAACAAACTTGTGGACCTACCAACCATTCATTGCAAGATACCTCGATTACAAGGACTCAGTTTGCTTGTGGACTGGCACAAACAGCATTCAAGACTGCAGTGCCCCACAGAACTGGTATATGGCACCAAAGTTTACGCAGGCTCACACAAGTCCAAATCGACACCATGAATAACATAAGGAGCAAGTATATGATCTATGACTATTGCTCTGATACAGAGAGGATAGGAGAATTGATTTGCAGATCCTTAAAATTGATAAAACTAAAATACTCCTAATTAATTAAAAGTATTGTTTAGAGATATCATCATTATTGTAATATTTTTAATTAATTAGGGGTCTTTAGTCTAATAAGGAGTATTCTATCAATTTTAAGGGTGTGCAAATCAATTTCCGTACGATGACAACATGCCTAAAGATTGCTCCCTTCCTCCTTACTGATGGACATATGGAGGCATGATTTTTACATGGTTTCCTCTAATGCAATGTGTTGAAAGGTTTCTGATATACGCTTGTCATCTTCTCTCATTTTTTTTTTCTTTTGGCTTTTGCATTGTTAGGAGAGTATGGAAGTTAGCAATTTATGTATCGGAACTATGACATAGGAACCTAGAAGTAGGAGTGATGTCATAGATTTGTAGGTTACATTATTAGATTCTACTACTACTATTATTTTGTTTTTGATTGATTTTTCTCATTGGGTTTCTTTTTTAGTCTATTCTAATTTGTTTGGGATAAAAAGCTTAAGTTGTTGTTGACTTTTGCATATTGTTGATTTACATAGACAGAGTTGAATACAACACAATTATGTATATAGAATATTGGGTGATATAAAAAGCTTTCTTTTCCCTTCTTATTTTTTTTCTTTTTTTAATTATAGCAACACTCCTCTATTTCCTCTATTAATCAACTAGTCAAATAATAATAATAATAATAATAATAATAATAGTAATACTTTTCGTAAAAAAAACTCAGGAAAAACAATCTTAATAATTTCAGAAATTACTAGTTTAATTGATAATAATAATAATAATATAATTACATAGTGATAGCGCCGGCAGAATACTGCAAAGAATGACAATTGTATGTAAGGAACTGCAATATATTGTATTTGTATTAGCTCATATTTCAAGTGCCCGGAATTTCATGAGACAAATATACAGTGAACAATTTACGAACAAGAATAGTTGTAATTAATTTATATTTAGCTTTTTTAATTTGGTCATTTCATTGAAGAATATATTGTTATAACATACATGTGAAAATTTATCAAACGGTATTCTTAAAACTTCCAAAGTACAATTTTTTCACCAATTTAAGGCATGTCCAATAATATTTATCAATTTTTAACACTTCAGCTCCGTTTGGATGGGAGCAAGAATAAGAAAATAACTTCTTCCTACTCCCAAATTTATTATAAACAATCTAAACTCTTCACAAAGTTACACACTTTCCAATACTTTTTCTCTTATTCCTCTTATTCCTACACCATCCAAACGGAACCTTCGCTTTTAAACTCGTGTCTTTTTTTCCTTGAATTAAAAATAAGGAAAGTGATATTTTATTTAGAACCTTTAATTTCTTTTGGTCATGAAAATAAAAAAAAGTTTTAGGCTCGAGGTTCGTTGTAATAAAAAATGTTAACTTCCAGTTTTGTGGCAGCATCCTTAATTTTTTTTTCCCAATTAACTAGTGATATACTATAGAAAATATTATTATTTATTGAAAAATATTTTAACATTTTCATAATAGTACTGCTCTTTCTTTATAAAACATGATCAAATGAATCTATATGTATTGATAATTTGATATGTAATATAAAATATAGGTAAATTTCAAGGAAAAAAAAAAGTGAAAGCGTCTATATAGAAATAGACGTTGATATCGATACAGATGTTATCAATAAAAAAAGATATTGATATAGATACATAACTTTTGAACGAGGTCGCTAATTAGTTCATGAAAAGTGATACCAATATTTGAAGATGCGTTTGGAGGAAAAAAAAATATACTATTAAATGAAGTGCCCGGTCCCCGTTCTTTGGAAAATTGGATTTTGGTGGGCGTTTTCTTTGTCCACTGACGTGGTACCTCAGTCCTATCATCCTATGATGAATGAATAAATACAGATTCTTTGGGTCCTACGTACGTATTTTATTTATTTAATTTTTTTTGTAGAATCTATGTGTATCAATCCATTGTTTGTATCGTTGTTGAACGAGAACGGAATCTTTTCACCGTTTTGCAATCACGTTCCGATCAAAACGAAACGAATAATGAAATATTAAAAGGTGTCGTCGAAATGATTTACAGAATGGGTGATTATACCGTTTTCAGAGAACATAACACAAAAATGGGTAATTATAATGGAAGATGAAAAAGGAACGGTTAGTGGGAAAAAAAAACTATTTCGTTTATGGAACAGAATGTTTAAGAAAATAACAGTCTTGTACCGTTGTCTTAACAAAATGGTAAATAAAATGGCTTATTTCGTTTTTATTAACCACATTTGACACCCCTGTTGCAACGCCACTTGCCTTGTGCTCTTAGCAATACTTTCTTGGGGAGTGGCTAGTGTCAAACATATAGGACACATACTCTTGTTCAACGCGATAAAATTTTAATTTTTAAGATTGGAATGGCCGATCCAAATCGCTCAAATTGTTTTATGTTATAAAATCTTTATGGAGACCAAATTTTATATTTTTTCAAATTTTTTTACTATTTTTTTTTGGAATTTTTCAATATGCTCAATCTAAAAAGTTCTGAACCCTTCAATTTTGAAAATTCGAAAAAAATAGTTAGAAAATATGAAAAAATATAAAATTTTATTATCAAGGATATTTTAATATAGAGATCATATTGATCGGTTTGGATCGACCGTTTGAAATTTTAATGTGCGACGTTTAGATCGTATTTGACGTCCTATATGTTTAATTCTAGCGTTACTCTACTTTCTTGTTAATATTTTTCTTAATTTGGTTGCTGGTTTCATTTAATCTCGAATCATCAAACCTTTTATATTTCTATATTATATATAAAAATGGAGTTGCGACATCTCACATGCTTCCAAACAAAAAAGAACAATACCAGTCGATATATCGTAGAGTACATTTATACTAGAAAAGAGCGACATAATATAGAGCAGTGTTTTCAATATTGTATCTTATACTGAAAAATTCTGATAATACCGGAAACAAAAACAATCACTGTAATAGCGGTATCTGATATTTTCAGAGAAAATACCGAAAATTATCGAATGTCGACTACCTAATCGGTAAGGATGCCGGTACGATATTAAATACAACCCTTGTATTCCAGCCATGAGTTGTTATTGTTATAATTATAATTATAAATTATGTCGATATAGCATAATGGTATTAATAAAACAAGATTAAAGGTTTAATAGATTTACATTTATTTAAATTATATATCTAATTAAAATATATAGTTATAGTTAACGGTCTTAAAGCATATCGAAATTTTATATTAGGAATGGAGAAGCGTTACCTTTTTTATTTCTCCATTATACAATGTATTTAAGAAATGGGGGCTAAATGGATTTGTTTTCGGTTCCTGACTAATGCTATGCAAATAGACTAGAAATTTTTTTTCCGCCTGAGTTAAATTTACAAAAAAAAATAGTAACGATAAATTTATTTTTTAAATTTACATCTAAGTCAGAGTTTTAGAACAATTTGAACAAAAAAAATGCCGATATTTATTTTTAATATTTTTTTATCTCTTATGCAATCGGATATTGAACATTCTATTTGTTTTCTCATTAAATAAAAAAAAAACTTTAGTTTCTCGAACCTGATAAGGACCATTACATAATCTTATTATCATCACCATCATCACCATACAAAAAAGGGCATATTTCTAATTTAAAGAGGTCCAATTTTAAGTATGTTTATATTTTTGACAGTTCTTTCATCCTCCTCCATTCACATCTTTTAAGGCCTTAAGTTTTACCTTAGTGTTCCCTCTCACTAATCATCCTCACCAGGCTAAGGTCCCTCATGTCGACCACCTTGTTTGATCCGTTGGTCCCTCTATCTATTGGCATTATCCTACTAATTTGTATTAATTGTCCTAATACTTTTGTATTTCAATATCATAAAAAAGATGAGGGGAGTTCAGGTCGCCCTAGCCACTCGACTTATTAAAATTGTTCATCTTTATTGTCCTAGTACTTTTTATTAATTGTCCTGATAATTAAAATTAATTGTCTTAATACTGTTGTATCGTTAATGTTTCATATTTTTCTTGAATTTGGGATGAGGGTGTCTTGTCCTTTTTGTTCTATTATTCTATACTGAATGTCGTACCTCTCTTTGATCGTCCTTTTCTTTTTTTTTTTTTTGAATCGTCTAGGAGGATAAAGTGTGTCTAGACTCTAGAAGCTGGGGTGGGGGGAGGGGAGGGGTTGTCATTTGTCAATCCTTTGGGGTAAGGTCGTAAGGAGAGGAGGTAAACGTTGGATACTCTATCATTATCCCTTAAAATTTATGCTTACTATTACCCTATTTATCTGTTAAGGCTAATGAAATCGACTGATAATGAGTCATTATCAATAAAATGATAGCTTACATAAACTAGCTGTATAAAAAGCAAAAAAAGTTATCAAAATTTACTATTTTAAATACAACATGTCATAATATAATAAAGTACACAAAATTAAGTTATATATTTATTATCGTATGTGCGTTTAAGAAAATAGAAATTACTAAGTAAATACATTATATTTGAGATGTTGTATAATAAGTTTTGTCATAATTATAAACATTAAGTAACAAATAGGATATTAAAAATAATTATAATATATGATTATCTAGCTATTTGTTGATTGCTCTCTAGAATAAGAAGTACAAAATATAATAAGCTCTTATTTGTATCTTTACTAGATAAGTTAGGCCCTCATCAGAATGGCATTTTTTTTAACAGGGGATTTCATTTCATTTCTTTTCTTTTCATTAGAAACTTTTTTTATCAAAATGGATTTATTAGATGTCATTTGGTCGGAATTTTCATGTTCGTAGACTCAACGGAATTTCATGAAATCAATTCCAATGAAATTAATTAAAATGAAATCCCGCGTAAAAATTATTTTGATCAGGACCTTAATTAAAAAAAGTTTTTATTCATATCTATCTTATTATTGAGAGTATATATTGAATACTAAATTACATTATTTTAGTTTTTGGGCATAACACGTATGGTAAAGAGCAGACAAATATTGTCGCCCTTTTCGTTAGAACACTTGTTCATGACATCATGCACAAGTCAGCTTAGAGTGCTGCGTCCCACGTCTTGGTACATAGGCAACTCAATTTAATTGTGGGTTAAAATTTCCTTTGATACTTTGTAACATAGCAATTTGTCCGACAGAAGGTCACTTAGGTAAATTTCGTTATGGGAGATAAGGTGAAAGTAAGTAAACACTCCAAGGTATGACATGATTATGATCAGATAACGCGTCATATTGATAGGAATAATGCTAAAAATGTGATGCTAAGCAATTCTAACTAGCTCTTACAATGATTCATATGTATGCCGTATTTCAAAATAATTTTGACAAAAACCATCAAAGCCAATTCTGAACCAAAAGTAATTTTCCCACATCAGGTACATTTTTGGGGAAAAAAAGAGAGATAACAATAATGTATTTTTCCTTCCGTGAAATATGGTCCGTGCATTTGTACTTTAGAAAAAAAAAAACCTCTCCGTCATAATATTTCGCAACAAAAAAAAAAAGAAAAACATTGTATGCCACAAATTAAACAGTACAGAAGAACCGTGAAGATCTAGTCTCTCTATCCCCACCGCTTTTCTTAAATAAACGCAGCCAATAACATACAGAATAAAATAAAAATCGAATAGAGTGGCGAATATAAAATTGAAAGAAAAAAGGAATCACTCAAAGTCTCAAGAGTCAAGTCTCAACGCTCAACAGTGGGGGAGACGAGACATCTTGGCGCGGCATTCGCTCCTCGGCGCCACGTCACGTCACGTCGCGCCATTTCTCTCATGGGATTGGCGCTGCCTCTCGCCACAGCGGCGCTGATGCTGGCGTGGGTCCCACATGTTACGTGCGCCAGGTCCTCGTCCCACGTGCTCCCACGCTGCCTCTCCAACAGTTCTTCTCATATTTTAGTCTCTTACAAAGTCGACCCTTCCAGCTCCAGTTCTAGCAAGAAAATGGCAGATTGCTCCGACGACTTTCGTACCAACTTCCTCCGAGTTCTCCAAAGCCGACGCAAAATTTTAGAAGGTTCTTTTATCTCTTGCTTTATGGTTCTTTGGTTTTCTCTGAATTTTATTGTTCTCTCCTCCTTCATTTCGAGCTCTTGTTCTTTCTCCTCCTCTCTGGTTATTATTGTTTTTAATTGGATTGGTAGTATGCGAGCACGAAGGAAAAGGAAGGGAATGAAATTCTGTGCGTGTTTCCTTCTTTAGATTATTGAATAACCTCAATTTATGTGGATTAATTGATAGAGGTTGAGTTAATTTATCATCCAATGATAGGCTTTGATGACAAAAAAAAAAAAAAGACCAGCATGAAATTGTAACTCTTAACAATTTTCTTTCTATTACTCTGTTTGTTACTATAATCTTTCTTTTACTAGTGCTTAGTGCAATTGCGCAACATGTAGCGACATGTTGCGAAATAATTGTATTGTTGTAACTGATTTAAATTTGTAATACAGAGTTATGCTCTAAAGACCAATCAGATCTCGATTGGGTAAATTAGCAAAATTTAACTATAGAGGTGATAATCATAATTGCTTAATTGCTTTGATATCTTTTCAGTTCCTCCCACAGTGGAGCATGGGAATCCAACTGCAGATCCATTGTACCAGAATAAGAAACCTTTGCCATCCAAAATGGTTAGATATCTTCTAACAAGATTTCCGAGTAATTTGTTGTTTTGTATGCTATGAATTGCAAATTCAAATATTTTGTGTTGCAGGCAATGGAGACTTGTCCCAGGAAGGAGGTTGAGGGGCTTCAAGAGAAACTAGTTGAAGAAAATTTGTACTTAATTACTGAGGTTGTGTTTTCTTCTTATTATGCTTGCAATTATGTATTTTAACTTTTTAAGTACTGAATAGTGTTATGTCTACTTGGCATGTATGGTGTTGAGCAACATTTTTTTGATTACACTGTTTTCATTTGCATGTATCCAATTTTCTTTTGCATTTGTTACAATTTCAGCCAGGTTTGATACCCACATATGTAGGCTCTCGTATTTTGCCTAACAAGTTTTATAATTTTCTGATAATTCTCATGCTTGTTTGTGACTGCAAAATGTTGGGTAAATTTGTGACAACTTGGAACTTGATTGGTTGAATGCTCTATTTACGATTAGTTAAAGCCTTATGCAGTATTTTTTTTTTTAGATTAATTGGGTTCAATAATGCCAACTGAGTGATTATTACCGGCTGAGAGGTAGCAAAACTCATTACCAAGTACCATTTCAATGAGCAATACAGGTAGAAAATGTTGTCAACTCCTGCTTACATCTCGAAATTCAGCAGTATATTACTACCTTTGAAAAGTAATATTGACTACAATGAACATATATTTAGAATATTTTATTAATTGTGTTCTGTTTCTTTGGGCTAAAGGAGGGGGAGCAAGGGCGTTTACCAGTACTAATTCTTAGCTTGAAGGATGATGCTCATAAAAGAAAGCCAGCAATTGTATTTCTGCATAGCTCATATATGTGCAAGGAATGGTTGCGTCCCTTGCTCGAGGTAAAGAGAACTCTTCATATATTTATCTCTATAATAATCCTAATTCTAGCTGATGTATATGACTTGCTAGCTGGAAAAGTGAGGGTATTACTGCAATGTATGCAGTTATGTGGGGTTTCCAAGTTTTTCTTTTCTGATTGCTCTTCTATTGCTATTGCTAACATTATTATTATCATTATGTCTGTACTTCATCTTTTACTTAGGCATATGCATCGTGGGGTTATGTCTCCATTGCAATCGATTCTCGATATCATGGTGAAAGAGCACATACAAATACGACTTATGTTGACGTAATTAATAACAATCTAAATTAAGTTTATTGTTATATTGTCCATAGAAGTAGCTATGTGTTCTTATCTTGCTTATTGGCATATCAATAGGCACTTGTTTCTGCTTGGAGAATGGGTGATACAATGCCGTTCATTTTTGATACGGTAATAAGGCCATATAAATTATTTTTTAATAGTAGTGTTGATATTATCCAGTGATTTAGTAATTGAATAAAATACGGAACAACCTTTGTCCAACTAAAAAGATGGTACTGCACCGTGTTATTATATCCACTGCATTTGTCTTGGAGAATATAAAGTAGAGTCCGCATAATACAAGGAATTGATTAATTTTGAGGAAAACAGGACATTGAAGTTTAATCTGTCTAACATTGGGAGGATACAAGGAACACTCCCACTATGAAATACCTATTTTTCTGTGAAATATACTCTGACAGTAACACTAATTGATATTCTTAAAAGGTTTGGGATTTGATAAAGCTGGCTGATTATCTCGTTGAGAGAGATGATATTGACCCAGCTCAGATTGGCATAACAGGGGAATCACTTGGAGGTATATAATAACTATTGAATCAAATTCAAGTCTTTTATTAGTAAGAAATCCTATTTTAATGCCACCTGACCTTCAAAAAAAAAGAAATCCTATGTTAAGATGACTACTATTGTGTCTGATTCTGGTTGGACTAAATTGGGTCTGGGTAACTTTCAGTCTTTGTCCAAGGTCTGGTCTTTGATTGTTGGTTCATTTTAGGTTTGGTTTATTTCAGGTTCAGTTTGAATGCATCACCAGTTTTTATGTCTCGCATCAGGTTCAGTTTTTATTCAGTGTTTTCACTGTCAATGTTAATTTTTCAAGCAGTCTGCCTTCCTATAAGTCAAAATTTGATTGTAACATAAATACAGTAAATAATTTAATTTAAAACTCTTGGCTCTTATTAGTTACATTTTGGTGCAGGGATGCATGCATGGTTTGCTGCAGCAGCTGATGCACGCTATTCTGTAGCTGTTCCAATAATCGGTATTCAGGTTCGACAATTGGCCATAGTTTTCAGACTTGAAATTAAAAACCAGTCACCTAACTTACATATTTTGGGCTATAGGGGTTTCGTTGGGCCATTGACAATGATAAATGGCAAGCTAGAGCTGACAGTATCAAGCCTCTTTTTGAAGGTTGAGCCTTACTTTATTATTATTATTATTTTAAACTTGGTTGGTTCCATTGTTTTGAGTAATTGTTTTTGTTTGATTTAATTATAAAAGTATATGCAAGATGGCGTCATAATGGAAGTTCAGTTTGTAAATATTTAGGTGTGTATTATTCGGAACTTTCTTCTTAATAAACCAAGTCTTCAGTACAAATATAAAACCCTCTAAACCAGATTTGACAATTCATAAGAAGGGTGAGAAAATCTTCTTATAAAAATAAAGGAAAAAAAGCAACACTCAAGCTGGATCTTGCTATTCCTTTTATTGAGTACTGACCATATAAATTTTCACATGTGGCATTTGTAGCTGCAAGGCTTGATCTTGGGAAGGGTGCAATAGATAAAGAAGTTGTTGAAAAGGTCAGCATTGTGTTTCTCTTATTTTCCTGAATGGAATCTCTTACTGGGTTTTCTATTTGATGGATACTATCACCACAAAAGTTTTATTCTAATAGGTGCCACTTTGAAATTTCATATAATTTTTAAAAACATTTACTTATTTTATTTCAAAGTAACAGGTTTGGGATAGAATTGCGCCAGGTTTGGATTCAGAATTTGATTCACCTTACTCTGTCCCTGCAATCGCACCTCGTCCTCTTCTTGTTCTAAATGGTACATTTGTACAGTTGATTAAAAAAAAAAATACAACCATAATGTCATCTCTTAATTATTTTTTGTTGTGGTATCAGGTGTCTTTCTAAAATACTTTATCTTGTTGATAAGCCTGCCAATTTAAAGGTAGTCAACTAAAGTTATGCCCATGTTAAAAAAGTGAAAGGTTTGTTGAATAAAAATTGTATACTAGCCCAAAATGATCTATATAGGAATATTTTGCTTTTAAAATTGTAAAATTTAATCAATAGAAGTAGGCTTTTTTCAGCTGAAATCCATTATGCTTTTGCTTTTAATTTTTAATCAAAAAAATGGAATTTGATTTTGTTAAATGTAGGTGCTGATGACCCCCGATGTCCCCTTTCTGGGCTGAAAACTCCCGAGGAAAGAACATCTGCGGCATACAAAAGTTTTGGTTCTGCAGATAAATTTAAGGTATTATTTATGAAAATTGAACGCTTGTTTGTAATTCTATCTTATCTTATCATCATTTGTTCCTCACTTTTAATTTGTAACTTGGAACAGTTAAATATGGTTAATTATACGAATGAAATGCTTTGTTGTTAAATAACTTGTTAACTAAGATCACGTTGAACAACTAGAAAACATGATCTTTCCTTTCTTTTTTCCTTTTTTGAAAAGCGTATAGATTATAAAATTTGATTGTGCATTGTTTTTAGTGGAACATTAGATCAATAATCAATTAATGGACTTGCGTTTGTACAAATTCAGTTGATAGCAGAGCCAGGAATTGGGCATCAAATGACATCGAGCATGGTCAAGGAAGCCAGTGATTGGTTTGATCGGTTTCTTTAACAGGGGTGAGCAAAAAAAAAAAATCATAACTCACGATTACTCGAACTCGTCTCGAAAAAAACTCGGATGTGACTCGATTCAAGCACAACTCGAGTTAGACCAACTCGTAATATTCACGAGGGTCCAACTCAACTCGTTACTCGTTGATGATTAAGTGCAGCCCAAATATATATGGATTCGTGTGCTAAATTATATTTCATATTTTTATATTATACAGTTCATTTAATATTTGTTTGTGCACATGTCCCACAAGGCCACAAACCGACTCTTTGTGCATAGTCATTGTACATTTATTTATACTTAAATAGCCTTGCAAATAGCTGATTAAAAGATAACGATCGAGTTCGACGAGTCGCGAGTTAATTTGATTTGTCACGACTTGACTTCGAGTAAGCTCAGAGAACTCTCAGAGAATTCGAAAGTCTCTCGTGATGAAATCACGGTTAACTCGAATTATACACGAGGGTTGTGTTTGGATGAGCTTAAGAATAAGGAAATAGTTGCTTCCTACTTCTAAATTTATTATAAACGATTCAAATTATTTACAAAGTTACACACTTTTTAATACTTCTTCCCTTATTCTTCTTATTCCCACACCATTTAAACGGAACCAAGTTGATTTCAAATAGTCTAACTCGGTCGTACCCGTACTCGACTCAATAACACCCCTAGTTTCTTTAATTAATAGAGCTTTCTGTTATTTGTAGCATGAAAATACCTTCCCACTTACTATAAGTTTGTTAATCTGTTATAAAAAAATATCTCAATGTTGTTAAAATAATTTACTTGGGATGTCTGTAAACTTAAAACATTTAAGCAAGTGTCGCAAAGAAGTAACTGCAAGTCTGCAAGTAGTAACCTAGCCAAAAGAACACACATATATATAGAAAGAGAGAGTTTAATATGCACTATAGTGCATATGACTTTCTATGCACTACGGATTTTTTCGGAAATATTTTTGTAAATTGACAAATCTAATTTAACCAATCTAATCTACGTATTGAAATCTCATAACAAACCAAATTTTATAATTTTTGAGATTTTATTACTATTTTTTTCGAATTTTTTAAAACATGTCATTTTTGGAATATTGTAAATAGTATAACATTCCAAAAATGACATGTTTTAAAAAATTCGAAAAAATATTAATAAAATCTAAAAAATTGTAAAATTTGGTTGCTATGAGATTTCAATATGTAGATTAGATTGGTTGAATTAAATTTGTCAATTTATAAAAATGCTCTCGAAAAAATCTGTGGTGCATAGAAAGTCATATGCACTATGGTGCATATTAAACTTTCTCTCTTTCTCTATATATATCAGTATCAGTATTATAAATAAAAAGTGGTGGGAGTCCGCATAGCACTACGCCATATTTCATTATTAACACCGGTTAAATTATGGTCTTTAGCACCGGATAGGAAGTGGTGCTAAAGATGAGTGGTGTTAAAAATATATAAAAAACCGATGTTAAAGGTGTAGTGCTAAAAACAAGCCAGAATTTGGAGCGGAAATGTTACGCATTATTAAGACCGGTTTTTAACTAAAAAACCGTTGTTAACATGTTATTATTTAGACCGGTTATTAAGCTAATAACCGGTCTTATATTTATGATTATTTTTTGGAATATTATTTAGACCGGTTATTAAGCTAAAAACCGATCTTACTAGAATCATTAAGACCGGTTTTTAGCTTAATAACCGGTCTTAATTTTTAACTAAAAAAAAAATAAAATTTTTTATTTTTTGGCTAGCCCCATTTTTGCTAGCCAGAAACCAGATAATATCATTCAATTTACATTGAATGATAGAAAGCAATAATCATTCACATAATCAAAACATCACATAATCATCGAAATAGAAAGCAATAATCGAAAATCCTCAAAATTCATTAATTATAGTTATCTAACGATGTACAATTCTCCGTACATAATCGTAAAACTCATCTAAACTAGCATTAATGTCGTTGTCGCTATAAGGTCGACCCTCCGGCTCCAAACTCTGCATTAATTCAATTAAACTAATTTAAGTAATGAAACCTAAGCAAATTGATTTCAAACACCAAACTTTTATTTTAAGCAGTAATCCATACCGCTGGCAACTCCTGGTAGTTCGAGTAATGCATCATAATCATATGCAGGTTTCGAATCGCATAGAACCCGCAATCCCGATCGTTGGGCTGACGTGGACTCTACAAATACGAATTATATTTTTCACATTAATATTAAATTCAATAAATTAATAAAAATGAACTGAAACTATTAGTTCGAGCTATATATGTACCGGAATAATGTCAATGTTGAATTGTGTACCTAGCTTCATTCTGGATAAAGCACTGCAACATTAAAATATGAAGTTAGCAACATTAATTAATTTGTATCTATTGGATAATATGCATATATATGTTGACTAAAACCCTAAAATTACCTGTTATATGAATCTAAAATTGGAGAAAAATAAATCGGTGGATTTAGCGAATCCACAACCCATATTATTTTTTTCGAGGGTTGTGCAATAATAATCACAAAATGAAACCTGCGGTTACATATTAGACCTTGTTAGTAAAATTAGCATTAAACCGCAAATTATAAAAATTGAAATCAAAATAAGAAATATTCCAACTTACGCGTTCTGATGTATCAAAACATGAAAAGCAGCTTTCTTTATGGCGAAGTTATTAATCAAGTAAGATGTTGTGCCTGACACATCCATCATGGCATCATTTCCCGAGCATCTTTCTGGATCCAAAAACCTGAACTGCTTGATTAGAAACTCCTGACAATAATTCCTAGCCCACCTGCATGTCATTTATCAATTGCTAGTCATATATCATATATTAATCATCAATTCAATCAATTATTGTTAAGTTCAAAAGATACTTACATTGTCCAAAGTTTCATGACTTGAACATATGGCAAGTCCCTATTGAACAAATGGGCGATGTCTGAAAAATTGAGCATGAAGTAATCCAGCTCTACGTGGTCGAACTGGGCCGGAATTTTGAAACTGGTAATTTCTGGATCCAGCGCCATGATGTATCTATGTAGTGCCTGTGCGGTAGGCCCAAGCTGTTGCAATCTCTGAGGTGTGCAAAGCGGCTCTCGTGTCTTTAATTCTCCGCCATCTGCAAAAAATTGATTTGCATCGAAATCGTCATCGTCCTCGTCTTGCTCATGTTGTTGCTGCTTTGCTTTCTTTTTCTCCGGAGATTTTGCATGTGACGTAGGCCGTTTCGTTATTGGTTGCCTCAAATGCACCTAGAAATCAATATATTAGTGAAGAAATTATATTATTCAATTGAAGTAACAACAATTTAGAAACGTTTGTAACATTTACCAATTTTGACAAATCGAAATCCACAAGATTACTCGGCCATCTTAGAAATGAACCCTGCAGAAGCCCGAGCTGGTCATCTGCATTGGGAGGTGGAAAAGGCACTACCACTTGCTTCGCATGATCAAACACTTCTAAGACTTGCACCTTAACCTCCTCCGGGCCCACTAATTCTCCGTGTACCGTGACATGTACGTGCGAACGCGCAAACACCATAGCTCTCGCGACATATAACAGACTAAATCCATCTGGAAGGACGAGCAAGGCTTCTGTGGATTCCTGCAATTATAAGCACATAGAAAAGAAGTTTACATAGACAAAACCCTAAATGAAATAAAAAAAAAAACTTTCAAGTAAAGATGAGAAATATACCTCAATATTAGGGTCAGGAATCGGATCTGGTTGATTGTTGCTTCCTTGTGATATCATAATCAAGGCTTGGTTCAAAATTGGATCGAGATTGCGCGATGTTTGACCTTGCGCGAATAATCGCGAGAATTGATTTGCAAGGCCTTGAGGATCTGCATTCTGCGGCATTTGCCCTAGCGAGAACAACCGCGATAAACTTTCCTCAAGCTGTTTGGCTACTTGCTTGCTCACTTCCTCCGGCAATCGCCGTTGTATTCCTTCGTCCACCAATAATGCATATTAATTCCTAAAACTAAAGCACAACAAATCAATTCTCAATTCACCAATAATGCATATTAGCCCCAAATTACAATGCATATTAATCCCTAAAATAGTACAAGCACAGTTCAAGTATGCATATTAACCCCTAAAATAGTACAAGCACAGTTCAAGTATGCATATTAATCCCATATCAAGTAATAACAGTACAAGCCCCATATTAACCTCAAATTATGCATATTAATCCCATATCAAGTAATAACATCCTCAAATTATGCATATTAATCCTCAAATTATGCATATTAGTTCAAGCATATTCTCAAATCAATTTCAAATTTCAATTCTCAAATTTTCAAATTTCAAGCACAGTTCAAGCATATTCACAGTTCAAGCATTGGTTTCAATTTCAAGAGAGAGAGAGAGAGAGACTTACTTGCGAGAGAGGCGGCTGTCGGCGGCAGAGAGGCGAGCGAGAGAGGAGGGGCAGAGAGGAGGCGGTCGGCTAAGAGAGAAAGAGAGAGGAGTTAGAGAGTGAATGAAGGTGGAGAGAGAGAGGGGGGACGGAGGGAGAGAGAGAGAGAGAGAGAGGGAGACTTACTTGTGAGAGAGGCGGCTGTCGGCGGCAGAGAGGCGAGCGAGAGAGGAGGGGCAGAGAGGAGGCGGTCGGCTAAAGAGAGAAAGAGAGAGGAGTTAGAGGTAGGACGGAGGGAGAGAGAGAGTCGGCTAAGAGAGAGAGAGGGGGGACGGAGGGAGAGAGAGTCTTACTTGTAATAGAGGTGGCGCTCGGCGGCAGAGAGGCGAGCAAGAGAGGAGGCGCAGAGAGGCGAGCGAGAGATGAGGCAGTCGGGCTCCGAGAGAGAATTTAAGGAGATAGAGAGGAGATAGAGAGGCAGTCGGATGGAGAATGGAGAGGCGCAGAGGACTTTAAGCATTTGAACGCATTATTAAGACCGGTTTTTAAGCAAATAACCGGCCTTACAAAAAAAAAAACGAAATTTTAAATAAATTATTTTTTGTTTTAAAATGACATGCAATCATTCAATTCATGCATGCAAATAAATTTTAAATAAATTATTTTTTTTTTAAAATGACATTCATTTATCCATAAAAATTATATAGATTAATTTTCATTCATGCATGCAATTACATGCATTTATCTATAAAATTTACATATATTAGCATTTTAAATAAATTATTTTAATTTTAAATAAATTATTTTCTGTTTTAGCATTTAAAATTTTGATTGATTATTAAGACCGGTTTTTAAGCAAATAACCGGCCTTACAAATAAATTTTTAAATAAATTATTTTTTGTTTTAAATTTTAAAATTTACATATATTTGCATGCATGCATGCAATTACATGCATTTAAAATCTGTTTTTAAATAAATTGTAAATAAATTATTTTAATTTTAAATAAATTATTTTGTTCTCCTTTTAAGACCGGTTTTTAAGCAAATAACCGGTCTTAATATATTTTTTAAATCTATTTTTATTATTTTTTTCTCCTTTTTCATAAATAAAGGAGTAAAAAAATAGAAAATAGGTCTAACATTTCAAAAAATAAATATTCTTACAATGAGTAAAAAAATTCACATTACTTAAATTTTTTTACAATGGAAATTAAATTTACTGCTAGTACATATATAACTCAATTTTCTTTTCATGCACAACCAGGAAGGAAGGTTGTAAATAACCAATAAAACTGGCCATACACTGCGATTGCTGCTCATGAGACCGTAAGGATTCATACCATCCGTGCATAGTCCCAATCTCAAATTCCTAGGTTCACTACCAAAATCATTGAAATTACTATCTATGTTCATCCACTGGGGCGAGTCCGCAGGATGTCTGAGCATTCTATCTTTCTTTCTGCCTTCTGCATGCCACCTTAATAGTTTAGCATCTCTTGAATTATTAAAGAGACGCTCGAACCTTGGTATTATCGGCATATACCACAATGTTTTCGCAGCTGGCCTTTTTTTACAAGTATCTTCATCATCTTCCAAATCATCGTCCCTTAGTTTGTACCGTGATGCATTACACATTGGACATTTATTAAGATTCTTGTACTCGTTTCGAAATAATATGCAATCATTCGGACATGCTGCAATCTTCATTACTTCCATATTCAATGGACATAGTAACTTTTTGGCCTTATAACATGTATCCGGCAATGTATTTTCTGCTGGAAGCATTTCCCGTAAAAGACCAAGCAAAGATGTGAAACTTTTATCGCTCCAATTATTCTTGGCTTTCAAGTTATAAAGTTTAAAAACCGTTTTAATTTTTGAAAATTTATCCTGATTACAACCGGGATATAATGGTATATGAGCGTTTTCATCCAATTTTTGAAAAATATCTGGAACCTCATCAATAAAACCATCTGGTATTTCATTCATCATTTCATCAAAATCATTTTCTCTATTATCATTTTCACAATATTGGTCTTGACTTACATTTTCATCTACAAATACCTCATCCCTTACATCAGTCCCCCAATTATCATCTACAAATACATTTTCATCCACAGATACATTTTCATTGCTAGTCCCAACATTTGAACGATCTTCCAACTTTTCCCCATGCAAAACCCATTGGAGGTATTTAGGAGTTGTCATCCATCCACGCTCAATCAAATGTGATCTAATTTTTATACTATCATGTCTCAGCAAGTTAACACACCGTTTACAGGGACATAGAATCCTGGGTTTTCCTGTCAACTTTCTATCTTCTTCTGCACATTTTAAGAACTCTTCAACAACTCCAACAAATTCACCTGATATCCTTGAATATTCATACATATACTTCTCCCTCTGATCCATCTGTATAGAAAGAAAATATATTTATTCAAAAGTTATACCTATGAATTTATAGGTTCAATGCATTACATTAGGTTTTTGGCCTGGTTACCATCCTAGCCCGCTCTTTGAATACTCTTGTCTCATTAGCGAGCGTACGTTAGATCGATGCAATTTGTTGCCTGAGAAAAATTCGGCAGCATTTCTCCTTATGTTCCCTGAATACGCTATCACACGATTGCTCGTGCATACGTATCCGTGGGAAACATAAGGAGAAATGCCGTCGAATTTTTCTCAGACAAGAAATTGCATCGATCTAACGTACAACTCGCTATCCTAAATGAGACAAGATAGTATCCAAAGACCAGTACTCCCGACCGGGAGTACTATCCGAGATTAATCCCTAATGGATTAATCTCGGACGGGCACGACCTAAAATAGTACAAATTCCGGCAATTTGGTCCTATATGACAATACAACTAATATATGCAAATTAATGCCAAATTATGTATCTATATATGCACAAAAAATTGAAATTAAAGAGCGTTAAAATAGAAAATTACCGAAATTGTCTTCTCGATCTTCCACTACGATAGACTAATCTTATCGATCTTCCTAACTCTTCCTTTTTATATTCATTATCAAATGAAAAAAAAACTCAATAATTAATAAACTAAAATTGCAAAATTAATTAACCATAAATAAAGTTCAGAAAAAATATAGAATATACCTATGAATTTTTTTAAATCCTCTGTGATCTCCTTTGCTTTCTCTCTTGATTTTTCAATTTTTCAGAATTTTTTAGAATTTTTAACTATTTTTTTGTGGAGGTTTTAGAGAAAGAAAAAGTTTCGGTTTTTAGAGATCAGAAGAAATGCATATATGGCGGCTATGAACAGTGAGAGAGAGAGAGAGAGAGAGAGCGGAAGTCTTTATTAAATATGGTTACCATTTTTAAGACCGGTTTTTTATAAAAAACAGGTCTTAAAAAGGTAACGGAAAAAAATAAAAATTCAGATTCTTTTAGCACCGGTTTTTATAAAAAACCGATCTTAAAGACTTTTAAATTAACACCGGTTTTTTATAAAAACCGATTTTAAAAAAAGTTAACGGAAATAAAAAAATCAGTTTCTCAGTAGCACCGGTTTTTATAAAAAAACCGGTCTTAATATAGTAAAATTTAAGACCGGCTTTTTATAAAAACCGGTGCTACTGAGAAACTGATTTTTAGGTTTATTTTTTGGAACTTAATTGGACCGGTTTTTTATAAAAACCGGTCTTAATGAAATTTCTGACAATTACAAAAATGCCACGGGATATTTTTACAACCGGATTTTCAAAAAACCGGTGTTATTGTGGCGGTGCTAAAAATCAATTCTGGCGTAGTGTAGGTAAGTTTAATAAGAACTCGACACGGCAGCTAGCAATTTTACGTTCTTATGGTTGTGGAACGTGGTTTGTATAAACTTTGGTGTGTCGAGTATGATCTATGCAAAAAACAAACCCGTTCCATGAACATTGGTGTAATTTGGTGCTCAAATATTTTTTCCATATTTGTCACGCCCCTTTCCATCTAAACCTCCATCGCTTGCAAGGAAAAACTAAATTGTCATTGCCCCTTCCTCTTCTTCTCTATACCGAGCAACCAAACAAACACCTTATGCCGCATAAAAAAAAAAAAACCACGCCGCCTCTCCTCTTCTTCGTTGTTTGGCGGCACCTACCCGTTATCCCACATTTCCTCCCTCCATTCGCCCTCTACTCCGACTGATGGGGTCCAGCACGAAAACCCTAGATCTGTTTATGAAAGTAAATTTATGAATTTATGAATTTATGTGGCAAGATGATTACGAAGCTATTGCAAAGGTGGTCAGTATAATAGCCAAAGGCTGATGTTGGTGAGTTTTGAAATATTAAGTTAAAGCAAGTTTATAATTTGACTCACTGAATTTTAAAAAAAGCAAGTTTAGAACTGTACAGCTAAATACCCACCATTCATGGCAAGATGCACAATAAAGCAAAAGGAACAGTAGCCATTGTAATGGAAATTTCTTGCAATTCGTATTTTAAAACTTGGTTATTTGTTTTGTTTTCCTGCTTGGTCTTCTGATCTGGATTTTTTATTTATTTTCCTTGCAACTAATTAAATTTAATTCTGATTTTGTAGATATTATAATAAAAAGACTGATATTCTATTTCAAATTCTTATTTCAAATTCTTATATATGGTTTTATGAAATTAAGAACAATGATTAAAATTTTTATGACAGTTCATTTCTGGTGTTTATTGTAACCTCTTGGATCATTGCTGGAATCAATAAATATATAATATAATGGTAATAATGACCATAATTATTGCAGTTACAATTTCACTTCGTCTATATATACAGTCTTCTCTAGAAACTGTGTAGTTTACCTTTGAATAACCTTTAGGTAGAATTTGAAAGGTAGCTCTGTCATCCTTTTCTTTTTGGATGTATTTTTCCATTACCAATTTATTTCTATTTCTAACTGGACTGTTCTAAAATTACCTATTTGTATATTATATGTTGGGAACTATGTCTACTCTCCGGTCAATCTCGCAATTTAGTAACAAGATTCAAGAAGTAATTCATGTCAGAATTTTGAAACGGGTAATATTTGGGGCATGAACTTTGTGCTGGTAGACAAAGAGATATGTCATTTCTTGATTTTTAGATAGCCCTAAAAACTGAAATCAACCATTTTGAACTCCTTTTATTTTTTTACATTTCGATGGCAGATATTTTTTTGCTTTTCTGTTAGGACAAAGTATTCTTTTATAATTAAAGGTTGTTAACAAATAAATTTATAATCATTATTATTCATTTGTTAACAACCTTTAATTTATATTTAGAAAATTTTGTGCTCAATATCCAGCGGTATTCTATTACAATAATCCTTAAGCCTCTAAATCTCAATACTGTATATATGGTATTACATTTATTGTTTTTAGGAATATTGGTACGTAGTTTTGAAGAAGCTCACGATTAAGTTTCAGCATCCACCAAAATGCATATTGGATCGTTCAAATTAATAAGACCAAACAGGGAGGGTATTGGTTTTTTGGTGCAGTATTAAACATTGCTGAGTGATGTATCTTGCCAGTGTCGTTTGAGAACAAGACAAATGACGGTCTTGCTATTATATGGAGAGATGAGGGGTTTGATGATTTGTCCATCAATATGTGAAGTAATTGATCTGATATATGTAGCTTGAAGTATCTTAATCAAATATGTTTAATTATAAAATTTTGATTGCAAAGGCAATGATAAAAAGTCTAAAGAGAATTACATGGAAAACGATAGATGTTAGCTTCAGAAAGACAATGCAAAAGCTATTTGCTCATTCTATCTACTATTCAGGTTTCCTTTTCTTCATGTTTCATTTTTCTTAGTTTCCTTAATTGTTCTTTTTAGATATACTATATAGTTTCCTTAATTGTTAAACACCGAAGCGGTTAAAATTCAAAGTGTAAAATGAGACTGCATACCCAACTGATACATACTTATCTCAGTTATCTGGTAGAAGACCTGTAGACTTTCTGATTTCACTATTCCTCTCTTATTTTTATAAAGCTTTATTTATGGCTCAAATATCACTATTCTACCATTTTCTTCTTTATTTGGCAATTATTGTATAACCTTTATTTACCATTCTTTTCATGTAGTTCAAGACTTATATGATAAATTCTGCTGGGGCTGATGTGATATCTCACATGATTAATGAATTTGTTTTGTAAATCTGATGATAATATTACATTAATTTTGAAGCCATGGCTCTCCATTGTACCATTGTAAATATAATTTTTGTCCATAGAATCCTTTTGTCTAGGAAATGAGAAATATACAATGCCCTATGCGTTATAGCAAGCATTAAGAATAGTTATTTTAAAAATGAGAAAATTCTGATGTACACGATTTAATTTAAGTTAACAAAGAAATACAAATAACAACATTTGGTTTCAAAATAACATATTGTAGCTGCAACCTTTTATGTTCCATATTTTTTTTTCTGCTGGATTTCTTTCGTCCTTTAAAGCTGATTTATTTTGGTTTAGGTACCAAATATTTCTTCTCTTTGTTTATCATTATAACATAATCAATTTGAGATTCTTTTAAGCCTCTTTTTGTTTTTTAGGTGGCGACTATTTTGCAGCATAAATATGGAGGGTCTTTAACATAATTCCAAACGTGCTATTTGTTACTGGTAAGTGCTAATTCAGCTTGAGCATGTATTAAAATTTTTTTTCCATTTTTTTCTTACTTCAATGTGAGAGTATACCCATTTTCAAAGAACAAATTTAGTTTCTGATTCAGTTTTAAGTATTGGCATGCTTGATATTTCGTGGTCTGATGAGATGGATGAAATTTATGGTTTCCACATTAATCCTCTTTTTCAGAATCGGGGAATGGTGAGGATTATGAATTTTTTTGCAAGCAAATTTTTCTCATATTGTTAACTTGCTGGTGTCTCATGAAATGAAATAAGTAAAAAAAATAAAAATCTATAACGTGCATATTGCAATTCCATAGTTAGAACAGTTAATATAATATATACCTATATTGAAGTCGGTATTACTGATAAAAATATTGTGCTAGTTTGTCTTTTATTAGTACATATACATATGGCTGCCGGATGGAATTCATTATAATTAAGAGTGGTTTATAAGAGTGTTTATCTTTTCATCATTATATTACTTGATATTTGATTACATTTAAGAAAACAACATTTGGTTTCAGAATTTACAGTTTATATGAATCCCATTGATTTATCAGTTAGCTGCAAGGACATTTTAGGCAATTGAAGCCAGCAAATAATGTTCGATTTTTGGTCATGTTGATTGTAGTATGATTTTGTGATTTAGTGTTTTGATCTAATTTATAGTAGTAAGCTAAGATTTCTACATATTTTGACATAGGATTATGGCAAATATATTTCATGAAAAAAGGAAACATTCTAAAATATGCGTAGATATCTCACCTGAAACCCAAGGATTCAGTTGTAATTATTTGTTGTTGATTTTTGCAGGTACATGGGTTCCTTTTTCTCAAAGGTGTAAATTGATTCATATTCAAATGATGGATAACAAAAAAAAAAAAGGAAAATTTCTAATGGGCAAATTGCTATGGCATCTGGGTTCTTTTTGAGAGGAAAAAAATGCATTAATAAGGAAAATGTATACAGTGAATATTAACGGCAAAAATTAGTGGCTTTTGGTTTAATGGCAATTAATAACAATTAATTGCTTTAATAAAATAATGAGTCGTGCGTTTGGCTATTGGTTTATTAGTTCTGAGTAAAAGATTTAGTATTAATGCTATCTCAAAAAATTAAGGGGACAACATTAAAGGCTATTGAAGAATTGTTTTTTTTTTCCTTTGGAAACAACTATTTAAGAATTGTTGCATGTTCTATTATCTCTTTAATATGACGATTTTGTGGTTTGTTTTTAATTTACAAATTATTCTTATTTTCCTATTTTACAACAATTTTAGATTATTGGTATGCAATATGATATATGATGTATAATATAATTATATTCTTTTAGACTATTTTAGAACAATACGTCGAACACAAATTAGCTTATCATTATTAAAACATCATGTCTTTTGGCCATCGTTTTACAAACATCCACAAATTTAACAAAAATTTTGTAGTATGTCAAACTAAATAAAATTGAATTATATATCGACAAAAATATACATGTCTGATTTATATATAACTTAATTTAGGAATAAAATAAAAAATAATATAATAAAAATTCATGTATCGAGCGAAGCTCGATCAACCCCACTAGTATATATAAAGAAAGAAAGAGGTATGTACTGATAATTTTGATCTTGATAATCACAAAAAGTTTAAATTAAAAATTGAAATTCAGCATTACTTGCATAATTTATGGTTTATTATATATTTGAAGGGATATGAATGAAGAATGCAAGAAAATTTTAGATGACACTTGAATCAACCAGAGTGGAAAAAAAAATAGAGAATTACTTCCTGCAATCAAGAGGACGTGCCAAATAATCAGAGGCCGGGCGCCTCATCCTGAAGCACACCTCCCTCTTCCTTCACCCTCACGCACTATTATCTGCTCGCCCTTTTTTTTTTTTTTTGATGATCCTAATTTTATCTGGTTGATCGTGCTTCTATTATTATATGCAAGCCAGTAATTAAACATGTTCATGGGAGTATGTAATACATGTAAGAAAATATCTAATATTTATGTCTTAATAAAAAATATTTATATTCTGCTATGGAACTATATGTGTGAGTATTTTATTTGTATTATGGAAGTATTCATATTTGACAATGGAGTACCTAAAAGTTTAAATAAGAAATTATTTATGTGAGTATATAAACATTGCAAGTGAGCAATTAATAGACTCAAGAGAGTATATATATTTTCATAAGAGAATATTTTTATAAGATCACATAGTTTTATATCATAAGAGAGTATTTATATTTAACAAGGGAGTATATTTATAAGGGTATGTCAGGGGAAGTAGAGTGTCAGATGAGAGGGATGATGGAGATGATGGAGAGAGGTGCAAGAGGAGACGAGGGAGAGACACGTGAGAGGAGATGGGGCTGAGCAGATGATGGAACCATGCAGGAAGTGGTGCGGACAGAGGAGCGAGAGGAGAGTACGCGTGTGGAAACAGAGGGGATGGTGAACGCAGGAGATGATACATGTATGGGAACAAAGGGGAGGGTGAGCGCATGGAGGGTACGTGAGTGAGAATAGATGGTAGGGTGAGCGCGTGGGAACAGAAGCTGGAATAGAAAGAGAAAATTAACGTTCTTATTAAAAATAATTAATGATTGTTTGATTATCTAGAGTTTGATTGCAGTTATCATTCCTAAAAAAAATATGATATCATCTTCTCAATCACAATATGTTGACAGTCGCTGCCAATTTGCTTTAAAAAAAGAACTTCCCAATCACAACAAAATCAACAGCCCAAAAATAAACTCGCCATAAGCCCATCACGCAACGTACAATAACTTGCTAAAAAAAAAAAATTGATTAACACCATCGCTCAATTTGTCATCGCTGCCATCGCGCGTCAGAGAGCAGCGCTCTCTCCCTTCTACTCACCCAGCACGCACATTATTTTTTGTTCATTTCGTATTATAAGTGTTCACTTTATTAGATATAAATGTTCACTTTGTATTATAATTGTTCACTGTTTTATAAGTGTTCACTATGTTCACTATGTTCATTTTTTTTTATTTTGTCCAAATGTTCAGTTTAATAAGTATAAATCTTCACTTTATTAGATACAAATGTTCACTTTGTATTATAATTGTTCACTGTTTTATAAATGTTCACTATGTTCATTTTATTATTTTTTTTGTCCAAATGTTCAGGTTAATAAGTACAAATGTTATATTATTTAAATATAAATGTTTAGTTAGCTATAACAAAAAATATAACTGTTATAAGAAAAAAAATCCAAGCGAAGGGGTCACGAACCGGATAAAAAATACATGAAAAAATTAGAAGGGGTCATAAACCGATCCGGTTCAAATTAAATTTTTTCCGACTCTACCCCTACTCCCTAGCGCAACTCTCTCTTATCCACGCGGGACATCCTGGCGCGACTCTGCCCATTAGTTGACGCATTTAACAGAACACTTGTGATTATTAAACTGAACATTTGTAACATACAGCAGTGATGACAACAATGATTTATTTAGCGATGGCAGTTATAGTAGCTGAAAAAAAAATACCACTTACATATTTTGTCGGCATCATTTCCTCAACACTTGTAGCTTCCGAACAAAGAAAATGCTTTACAATATTCTTCAGCCGTGATTAATGTGCAAACAAGAGCAGAAAAAAATCGAGCAAAGAGCAATTACAACTCTAGTATTGATTAGTCATCATGTTTATATAGCAGTATACAATCGTTCTGTTCGCTAGCACACGAAATATTTTTGCCTCTTACTTGATAGTTAATAAGATGAGAAGTTTGTATATAAGACTAAATAAAGAGGGAGAAAAAAGTAATAATTAATAAAGAATAAATAAAATGTTTTTACTTCGAAGTAGTGATAAGGGCCTAGACAAACCAGAAATTTCATTTTTTTTTCTTTTCCTCTATGTTTGTGGGGTGAAGGGTAGGGGTGGGCGCAGTATACCATGAATATGCAAAATTGTTCCGTTCCGTTCATGGAACGTGTAACGGAATGGAATTTCATTTCGTTTCGCAAATAGAACCGATAAACGAAATACATTTCGTGATTCGTTTGTGCAATTTATAGTGTAAATATAGCCGTTCCACCACGTTCCGTCGAAACAGAATGAATCACGAATCATTCCGATTCGTATCGTTATTGAAATGGAACGATCCATTCCGTTTCCATGATACACGTTACCCACCCCCTACAAAGGGAGGGAGGGGAAAGGGACTGGGAACTTGACTACCACCTGTCACTGATATCTCTTAATCATGTATTCATGTTGCAATTTTATAAAAGCACATTGATGTTGGATGTTCGATTAAACAACGGGACATCCAATAAGCGCGCGAAACATACAAAATATATATTAATATTTAATACTAATTTTTATTGGGATAGTAGTTGTACAGCCTCATATACATATTTGATTATTTTTCTTTATTCTTTTTTCTCTGTTTACTAGTTTTATTGGTTATATTTTTTCTGGGTTCCTTTTTCGGATCCATTATAAACAAAAACAAAAGTAAAGAAAAAAAAAATGCATCTATGACCATAAATTAATTACAGAGAAGCTGTCAGGTTAGTGAATATCTAGAGTTTGCTTTCGAACGGCCGAGCAGAGGAAAAGGCCATCCATAGCCTCCCCACAGCCACCAGATGTTTGCTCCCTTTCTTTCTAATATGTACCACCACCATTGTTAGCTTTCCTTTCTGTTCAATTGTTTCAGCCTCTATCTCAACTTCTTCCTGCTCTAGGACAAAAAATGAAAATGAGACCAATGCTGTAGATTTGTGTAAAGGAAAAAGAATATGATTAGTTATGATCAGAAGTCACATTGCAAACATTTATTATGAATTAGTTAGGTCAGCATATTTTAATTATCCACGATCCAAACTCGATCTAACAGTGTAGAAAGACCTTTCAAGCATATTATTAGCATCAAACTGTTAATAAATTAAAATTCCATTGAAGGCACCGGATATGTGGTGACATATTTATACATATCTCCGTGCAGCGTGAGACCTATTGTGCATTTCTATATCTGCTGCATATATTAAGCATATGAAGTCAAAACAATAAATTTTATGCACTTAGACACCCGCACAGATCCAATTGCATTGGCATTCTGTATAATCAAATTGCATATTGCTTAAACATTATGCAATAGAGGACATAAAGATTTGTCTTCAAAAATTCAAATTGACTGTTCCTCATCTCTGTTTTTGTTTTTTTTTTCCTGCTAGGGTAGTAGGGTTGATGGGGTCTATTTTACCTGAAATTTTGCTTGGGAGAAGAACGATATCGCTAAATCCGTTGTTACCTTCAAAGTGTCCTCGGTCGACATGATAGCAACAGCACCAACTACATCCATCACTGTTGCAATCGCACCGGTTTGCCAATATCCTTCTGCATCCTAGAAAATCACAATGATCAACAAGCACTCGATCCTTTAGGTCCTCCGGTTATTCCGATTTTCAACAGCAGATATATATTATCCCATTGAATTCCATATAAAAATCAACGTTTGTATGTGTTCATAACTTGATATGAAGGACTTGATTAGAAAACGACATCTGCCAGAAAAAAAAAAAAGAAGTGAGAGAGAACATGTACAGTGAGATATGCTGGTATACAGAAAGAGCAGAGGACTCGGCCGTGGTCTGCAGAGATGACATGGATACCGGAAAGAGAAACAGAGGAGAAGCGGCCTAAAGTGGGTTTAATCCTGGACAAAGACTCCAGCCATTTTTTTGCAGCCATTCTTTCTTTCTGCCCCACATTCAAGTTCCAACTAATTATAGGAGGAATTCATGTATTGTAATGAACTATTGACTATTAACAAACATTAAGGAGAACATTCCAGCATTGCACTTGATTAGTTTAAAGGCATGTCGTCACCCAATATCACTGGTTGCATAGTTTTGTTACCTTTTTCTGACTACATCATAAATTAGTTTACAATTTATTGTGATTTGGCAATCGCATGAAGTCCATATGATGGATTTTCTGTGTCCATTCTGTTGCAATTAAGCGTATAGTAGGCCGAAATACGATGATCATGGCGGGGATTTGTAAGTAATGGAGAGACGTGAAGTCAATTCATGTGTTCTCTATCGATTTATCTATAAAAGTAATAATTATTTGTGAAGGGAAATTGTATAATTGCATTAACGTTGATATTTTTCTGTAAACGAAATATTTTTTGTATGTAATTATGTAGATTGCTTAAAATTATATTGCATTAACAATTATATACTTTACTTTATATTAACGTTAACAGATATATATTCAGCGTTAATACAATATTGGGTATTTGGGTGGACAAAGAAAGGAATGGACTCTGGCACGCACAACAGATCTGCCAATCTCGCTGGTCTTATGTTGCTCTTTACATAAATCAATCGTGTACCGGGTCAAAGTAGAAGACCAGCTAGCTGTTATGAAAAAAAACACGGTTTCCTTTATACAGAGAGAGGTAACGGATCTGAAAGAAGCACCGAAACTTCCGACCTTTTAGGCTGATCGCTGATCGCTGATGTATCATTGTTATGATTTTTTCCCCCTTCTATAATGAGGCAAGGTGCATGGCATTTAAACTAAGGATTTTTTTTTCAGATCTGATTTACTTAATTCCTTTTTAAATATTAAAGGAAAGGCGCCGAGGCCAATTCTTTAATTGATGTCGAATTGTTAATTACAGTGACTACTTTCCCTTCTTTTTTTTTTGGAATAATAAATGGCATTGTGGAAAAGAAAGATAATAATCTCTCCTCAATGAATCAAATAAAGTGTAATAAAAAATTTTGTTCTGATGTCATGAAATTTGAACTGATAATGTTGTAGCTATCCCATATGATTCTAGAAGACGTTTTAAATGTAGAGCCCATAATTTTAGGCCTTATTCAAAGAAAGGAGATGGAATGAAATCTCAGTTATATCCAAGCTTTTAAATTTCGATTTTTTCGGTATGACGGTCCAGAGTTGATTTAACGGTGCGGCGTTTATTCGGTGATAAAACGGACGATATAACGGTGTGTGTATACCAATTCTAAAATTGTCATTGCATTATACTATTGTGATTTGTAAACTATACTTACCCAGAATTGGACCTGACTAGGATAAATATTGGAGAACAATACTTAAATATTTTCTTTTTTTTTGGGTACGACACTTATATATCATTGCACTAACTGGTACCATTTGTTTGAAAAAGGTGGTACATAATGAACTTAGTACTGTTACAAAAGCAATTCAGCAGCAAGCAATGAAGATTGGCGATTTTTTGTTGCTAAAAAAATCACAGATGTCTCTGATATTTCTAGATTGCACAATACACAACGCAATTACAAAGAACATAAAACTATTCCTTATTTCCTATTTAGCTATAATTACTAGATCCATTAATACAACATTAGTTTGGAACATAAAACTAAAATTGCAAAAAAAATTGTAATCAGATAGTTGGAAAGTTTTTTCAAAAGAGAATTACTCTAATAGCAGCACCTCAATTTATCTGGCACATGAAGTAATTGAGGGATAATCATTTACATCAATAATCAATACCAAAATGATTAAGCCATACATCAATTTTAGAGCTTACTGCCTAAATCAATTGGAGTCCCATCAACAATTTCAATGCCAAAATGATGTGCGTACTGCAATTGAACCTACTGCCTATATCAATAAATCCTAAAATCCTAATTGAACCTACTGCATGTCCCTCTCTCTCTCTCAAAGCTTACCAGTAAACAAAATTTCAATAGATACTAAAGAGGATGTTGATGATAGATGGAATAGAAGCGGAAAACCAAAAGAAAAAAAATGCAACAAAAGAGACGAAAAAGAAAAAGAATGATACAATTCTATTTTGTAAAGCAGATACAACTATGATTCAGATTCTCAGATGGATTTTGGCTTTGAGGCTATCTCAGGTATGAGAATCAATTACCACAAGAGTGATCTTTATGCTTTAAATATCTCTGAAGATAAAGCAAATGAGTTAGCACATATTTTTGGATGCAAAGTAGCTCAATTTCCTATTATGTACTTAGGAATACCAATACATTGGAAAAAGTTGTGTAATTCAGATTGGAATACCATTATAGAAAAATACAATAGCAAATTACAAGGATGGCAAGGCCAGTTCCTCTCTTATGGAGGCAAGATAACTCTAATCAAGAGTGTTTTGTCTTCATTAGCTACTTATATGCTGTCGTTTTACTATATGCCAGTTGAAGTTCAAAAAAAGATAGATAAAATTCGTTCTCACTTCCTCTGGAACTCGGGGAATAAGAAAAGATATCATTTGGTAAACTGGAAAACTGTCTGTAGAAATTATGATCATGGTGGGGTAGGTATTAAAGATTTGAGGATAATGAATATATCTCTCCTAGTTAAATGGTATTGGAAACTGAGAAATCATAGGACTAAAGGATGGTGGAAACAGATGATACAAGCCAAGTACGGTATTTTTGGTTTAGAAAGAACAAAATCTCATTTTTGGAAGAAGATAATGGATTTTCAGCAGATAGCAAATATTCATAGTTCTTATGTAGTGGGGAATGGTAAAACAGTCCAATTTTGGCATGATAATTGGCACCAGGGGGTCCCACTTAAAGTGTCTTTCTCTTCACTGTTCACAATTTGCACAGACACAAATATTTCAGTAGATCAGGCATTACAACACGATATGAGATGTATCAAATTTAGGAGACACCTCACTGGTCTACAAAGACATGAGATGGAGAGATTAAAAAATTCCTTATCAGATTATATACCTCTAAATAGTTCTACAGACCAGTTGAAATGGTTACTAGATGTTGATGGTAAATATTCCACAAAGAAGATGTATGATTGGTTAGAATTTGGGGGAATTAATTCCAATAGTACTTCTTTCATTTGGTCTATGAAAGTGCCTTTAAAAATAAAAATGTTTATTTGGATTCTAAGTAAAAGGAAAATACTCACTAGGGATAATCTGGCACTTAAAGGATGGGAAGGTGACACTCGTTGCATTTACTGTACCCATTTAGAAACAATAGACCATTTGATGTTTAATTGCTCTCTTTCTAGGATAATTTGGAGATGGTTTCATGATTTTTTGAAGATTACAATTATGCCTGAAAAATTGGAAGATTTGCTGATTTGTGAAGATCGAATAACAAATAAGATAGCTTATAGATATTGGTGTGTAGTGATAGTTTGGCTGATCTGGAATTTCAGAAATGATTGTTGTTTTAACAATGCAAAACCTCACTCTTTTAGAAAATTTGCAGATGAAATGAAAGGAATGATGCTCCACTGGTCTGGACAGTGGAAAGAGTCATTCAAGGAAGAGATCTGGAAGCTATGGCCTGGCAAAGACTCCTTACCTCTTCAGCTGATGGCAGCTAATTCGACACCAGAAGGAAGGGATTCTGACATGATTCATGTTATTGGCTAAAAATCTTTGTAAATTGGTTGATGATGTCACGTTTGTAATATGGATTTTAGTATGCTGGTCTTATAAGACGTTGACTTGCTTCATATTAGCTAGGAGTTGGTGGCTTTTTCTGTGCGTATGGTTTAGATAAGGTTTGGGCACTGGTACCATGGTTAGATGGTACCAGTGCCGTTTTCTTTTCTTTGATTGGTGCGTTTTTGTAATAAAATGCTTTCTTTGAATAGAAAGTGGTGGGTTTTAAAGGCCCACTTATTTCAAAAAAAAAAAAAAAAAAAAAAAAAAAAAAAAATGAAGTACCAAAAGTGGCTACACTGCCTCTTCTCTTCCTGTCTTGCTTCCAGGGCTACCAGCCTCTTCCTGCCTTGCTTCCATGGCTACTAGTAGAGAGGAGCAGAGTGGCTGCGCCAGAAGAGGAGATCGAGCGGCGGAGGAAGGGATCGGAGGAGAGGGAAATCAGAGTCGAGGAGGAGATCGAGCGGCGGAGGAGAAGATTGGATTGGCGCCGAAAGAGAGAGAGATTTGTGGGGAAGGGGATTTGGTCTGGAGTCGCTAAACGAAATATAATTTACGAATTATCGCCGTAAAAATAAAAATATCGCGTTACGTTATTTTGTCGATTATAAGCGTAACGTTCGTGCGGTTGGACGGAAAATACCGATATTTCCGAAAAAACAGCGTTTTTTCACCGAAATTTAGAAGCTTGGTTATATCATAACATTCATATGGTCAGTTTTATTTTGGTTAATAAATTCTGAATTGTGAAATATTGTAGAAGTTTGTGGTTACAATTTATCAACTCCCCACCAACAAAATTAAATAAAAATATTAACATATGTCCACTATTTACATTAATTTACCATTTCCATAATAACTATAATAAATTAATAATCTATTGTTAGAATAATGGAAGGGTTAGGGGATTATCTTCAGTAAAAAAATAAAAATCCAGAACTTTATGCCACCACGCAAACTGTATATATCCGAAACAAATTATTAACTTTTCAAATAATATCACCACACTTTACACTCTTTTTACACAATTATATCAGGGAAATACATCCACGAAAGTACTCCCAAAAGGACAAGACAAGCGCACATAAAAAGCAAGATGAGAGGGGACGTTATCAGTTACTAAATGGACCAGCATCCTCGACAACCAAAAAAAGGACCGCTCCAAGCAGTCCTTTTTATTTTTTTTAATTTGTTTAAATTTTAAAATTCAAATGGAGAATCCAAACCGTTGATCTTGTTAAGTTTTATCGGCGATGCATTTTCATATAAGTTTTATAAAATTTGAAGTTAATTTGATACTTGATTAAGTGGTCAACAAATGAACGAACCTGGTTTGATTAATTCTAATACGTTCATAATTTGGTCACTTAATCAAGTATCAAATCAACTTCAAATTTTATAAAACTTATATGAAAATGCATCGCCGATAAAACTTAACAAGATCAACGGTTTGGATTCTCCATTTGAATTTTAAAATTTAAACAAATTAAAAAAAATAAAAAGGACTGCTTGGAGCAGTTCTTTTTATGGCTGTCGAGGATGCTGGTTCGTTACTAAATTGAGCGCATTAAAGAAGGCTATGTATTGAAATCACACTAAAATTGAAACCAGACATTGCCATATTATAAATTTATTAATTATTGGTTTGCCTTTTGACAAAACGGATGCATCAGGATTTGGTCTTCTCAAATCTTACCAACCACATGCCAGAGGGCCCTGTCTATTGTGCTTTGTGACAAGGATTGTTGATGGAAAGAACAAGTAAGAAGATTATTTGGATGAATATATTTTCTGACAACCAATTAAGTTGTTGAGCGCACATAAAATAAATTTAAATTATGGAGAATTAATTCTTAATCTACAAACAAGATTTAATGCATTTGATGGAGGTCTTGACCCCATTTCTTATGTCTAAAACAAATAATAAATTCAACTATAATTTAAATTTGTTTGTTGCCCTGTTTAGTGGGATCATTTTCCTCTGTAGCGGCGACAGTGTAGGAGATCGATTTTCATCCGTCCAATCTAATTTCGATGGGTAAATTTTTATAGGCCACACGAATCTCGACAGGCTTAATGTCAATCACGGGACACATATCATTGATCGGACGGTCCATATGCGATCTGCTACCGTGTGGCCACCACAGAGGATTTCATTCCTTGTTTAGTGTGCGTTGCTGTCCAATTGACAGTGTTGTATGGGTGTCGATTTTGTAGTACCTAAATTCTTTCCCGGTGGTTATAATTGTTGAACACAGATAAAAAATAAATTATAAATATAGAAATAAAATTTAATGCATCGGGGTGTAGGTCTTGAGTTCAAAATTATAAGTTTTTGAATACCCGCTTTTAATGTTAAAAACAAATAACAAATTGAAAATGCTATTAGTTTATTGTAAATGCCAATTAAAAATAAATTGCAACTCTCACTCACAGAAAAAAATAGTGGATAGTATATTAGATTTAATTTCTTTGATAACAGAGGCGTCTCCTTCTAGACGGTTTCTAAATTATTACTACTCCTAAATCAGAATATTACCAATGACTTGATATTTCATGAACTATAGTAATTGTCCATTTGATTTAATTAAATACAGATGATCTAGGATATCTCACCAGTTGATTTGTGCATCTTCCAATTTCGCTTGAGAAGTATATTGGCATTTCCATTCATACTCAAACTAAGATCCTGATCAAATTATTTTTTACACGGATTTCATCATTTCATTTGAATTGATTTATTAGAATTTCGTTTGTTCTAATTACATAAAAGTTACAACCAAATGAAATCAAATCCGTTCATCTTGATAAAAAAAAATTCTGATGAAATGAAATCACATATTAAAGAAAAAGGATTTTGATCGGGGCCTAAAACTGTACTATGGAAAACAGATTATTAAATGGAAAAATTTAGGATATACGAAGAGTAATTGTACAGCCACTTTTTTTTTGAAAAAAAAAAAATTATACGTAACTTATTATTTCATCCTGGGATGACATTTTTCCGGACTCCGGACTCGAATATCATTTTGAAGAAAATATTGTTTGGTTAATTTAAGGGCGTACTTAGGTTCTGATTTTCTTTTTTTTTCTCCGACAGAAAATATTAGTGCTTCCGAGTTTCGACTTGCATTTAGGGCTGTCAACATATCGCCGTTTTGCACGTTCTCGTTTTGTTCTGTTCGAAACGGAACAGAAATGGAAGAGAAAATGATTTCATTTTCAGAAACGAAACGTGATTTTCTCAACGTTACCGAAACGAAAAGGAACGGAACATGAATGTGGGTTGATTTCAGTGGAAAATGAAGAAGCAAAACAAAAGTGGAACAGAAAACTGTTTCGTTTACAGAAACGGAACGAAAGCGAAATAATACTTCTATTTTGTTGTCGAAATGGAACAGAAACAAAATAGCTCTGTTTTGTGCCGTTTTCCACGTTTGACGGCAATACTTGCACTATAAATAGAACTATGCTTTTGCATGGTTTGCACAAATTAGTACTGCATTTAAACTGGCATTCATGGCAGCAACAAGCAAATTTGTTGGCATGCCTGTCCTTCTCATTCTCCTAGTTTCCCCACTTCATCATGCTGCCAAGAATCCACTGTCGATTTCTTTGGATGCTGTTCTCAAACCTTTCGGCAAACATGCATTGTCATATCCTAAGGAGACAGTAGAAACATTTATGCGTGGAATAGAAGTTTTAACAGAGAATTATGATGACAAAGAGAGCAAGTCTGATCAGACGCTGTATCCGTCCTTTCCTACATACCAAACTAAACTATCAATTCGGTACAATTCCAATATTCATAGATTGATCCATGGAAACATCAACAGTAGTATGAACACGAAGCAGAAATCTGTCACGGCCATTGTGGACATAAGCAGTCCCTTCATTTGGGTGCAGGGAACCACTTCACTGAATATGTCATCCGATTATCCCCCCAATTTATCCTGCCGGCCTTCAGATTTTCCAAAGTAATATTATAATCACTTTTAGATTCTTGTACTAAAAGAAAATTAAATTTACCATATGAGTTATGTTTACTATGCTTGTTATAAAATTTCTCACACAAATTACTAAATTGAACATGACAAGAATGTAATTTAGACTATTACTGTATGAATTTTGGTTCTTACTTTTACAAATATTTAGGAGCTCAGGTGCTTCCCAAGTTGCAGACTTCATATTTCCTCCATCAGCCTCAAATATTAAGTTTTCATATGATGAAGAAAAGAGAGTTGACGGCTTGGATGGTTTTTTTGGGGTGTTCGGCTTGAGTAACAATTCATGCTCTCTTCTAAAGCAGCTCGGTTATTCAAATTTCTCATACTGTTTTGCTCCTAGCAGTTCTGAAAGCAGTGCCATTCTTTTTGGTTCTGATTTCACATTCAGAAAAAATTTTGAGCACCAGCCTGCGCTTCTAGTTCAGAATTACCAGTTCCCTTCTTCATATTCTGTTAGTTTAATTGGAATATCTGTTGGGCCTACAGAAGTTCCTGTCACTGCATTACCTTTTCAAGAAAATGGGCCGGTAACCATGATTATAGACTCTGTTACCCCGATAACGCTTCTGAAAAGAGAGGTATATGAGTCGATTAAAAAAGAATTTCTTTCCCAAATGAACCAATTGTATACTGGCAATGTAACCAGTTCATCTCTTGGGTTAGATCTCTGCTTCAGTAACCCAACTTATTGGCCGAAGTTGTCCTTCAAATTCTCCCCTGCTGCTATCATGCTTCTGTCAACAGAAAATTATGTGGCGAAGGATCTAAACACAGGTATGGAATGTTTGGCAATACTCCCATCACCAGATGCATCGGTTATGGGTACATTGATACAACAAAATCATATCATGTCGTTTGATGTCGATAAATCGACAGTATCATTTCAGCAGGCAAACTGTGGCGACTTATCTGTCTCATCTGCTACTGTTGCAATGGTGCCTTGTGGTGTTAAAATGATTCTCCGCCTTATTGCAACACTCTTTGCTGTCATGGTTTCATTGGGCTAGTATCTCAGTCGAGTTCTAGAATAATGACAGTGTCAGAAGAGAAAATATTATTTATTGTGTTGATTGTATCATTTTCAGGTGTTTGATTGTGTGATATTTCTTCTATGAGGCTATTATAGTTACTATATATTTGATTGATCGAGTGATGTTCCTCAAGTGGTTCATTATATATGTTATTATTAGTGAATTGATCTTCCAACTTTTTAGAGGATTGGTAATGTGCCATAGATGGCACAGAGTGTCCTGGAATTCGCATTCTCTGGATGGCCATCCAGTGGATGGTTCGATCTCAGCCGTCTGATTTAATCTCAATGGCTATAAATGCCCCGTGCATGATACTAAGATTGATAGGCCCGAAAAAATCTAACCGTTTAGATTAAATCAGACGGCTCGTATCGAAAGACGTCCACTGGATGGTTGATATTCAACCATCCAGAGGATACGCTCTCGAGTGTCCTGTGCCATAGAGTCATTTTTAGAGATCCAAAATCCAAATTCTCAATCCGAACAGCTCAAGTTATTCACCATATTAAAATATCATTGGAGACCAAGTTTTACATTTTATCGAATTTTTCTGCTATTTATTATGATATTTTTAAAAAACGTTATAATTGGAGTATTTCAAACCCTCCAATTTGAACATATCAAAATAAATAGCAAAAAAATTAAAAAAAATGTAAAATTTGGTCTCCAATGGTATTCCAATATAGTGATCAATTTGAACGGTTTTGGATTGACTGATTGAATTTCGGATCTTAAAAAAATGACTCAAAAAAGACATCTATGACACTTTAGCTCACCTCCAACTTTTTATGCATTTTGGGAAAATTGACCTTTTTGCTTTCATTTTTTCCATTGATTTTGTACTAGTAATACTCTATAACCCAGCTAAGTGATAATTAAAAGCAGTAGGAGTGTTCTTCTCGTTTCGTTTCTTTTTTTGGCGCTTCCAAGTTATTAATTAATACTCATTGATTTAAATAATAATGCAACATTTGGGAGAAAATATTAAAAGCAAGGAACAAGTAAACTTTGTCCAATAGAATTTGATCAAAGACTTCCCCGCAATGCAACTCCGGTCTGGGGCTCAGAATTGTTTTTGTAGTAAAATAATTGTGGCAGTTCATCCATGACCATGAGATATTGAGATAGATTCTAGGGTGCGTTTTTTCTGTAGCGAAGTGTGTGGTGAGAAAGGCTCTCCAGCGGGTGACTGTTGGGCTGCGTGCGGGTGCAGCGGGTCACATACCTAAATTGACAGCTTTTCTCCTACACTTGATCTTCTTCTTTTTCCGTTTTCTTTTTACTTGCCTTTTTTTATATGAGGTGTCTGTAGTGGTTTCTTTTTTTTCCTCTTTTGTTTCTCCTTTATGTAGCTTTTTTTGTTATTAAAAATTAATTTAAGAGAGAAAATTCGATTTCATTAAAAAAAAAAGGGATCTACATCAAGAAGGGATTTTTCGTAACGCCTGATTTGGTTTGTAGAAGTTATAGAAGAGAGGTAAAAGTACGCGATAATGAACAGAAATGAAAAAGAATATTATCTTTTTAAGGTAAAAAAATAATAATAGGATTATAAATGTGGTGTATGAGTTTTTTGGAAATAAACGTGGGATGTTATGTTTTTTGTTTGAGTTACTTTTGCTTGTAAATTATGTAATAATGTCTAAACTTGCTTTGTTGCCAAGCACTGGCACCAATTCGATCTAGGTATACCAGCGCCTGACATGGTTTGTTATGCGGGGGAGATGATTGTGAGGTAGTGCATTAGTTTGGGGATACGATTGTTGGGTAGTGTTTTTTTAACTGACGCGTCGTGAGTGTGTTGGTACAACACGAGCATGTTGGTACGACAAGCATGCTCGACACGACACGACACGATACGACACGATACGATACGTTTATATAATTATCTACGCGTGCGCGTCGGCGTGTCGTGTCAAAGTCGTATCGTGCTGGAGACTTCGAGACGTTGACATGTCTTAATATGACACCAAAGAGATGTGTACTAGAAAATGTTGATACTTGATAGTGAACAAGTTAAATATCCAATTGTGAATTATGTTATCTCAACCAATTTATTAGATAAGATCAAAACTTTTAATAACGAGGTTCTTATCATACCAATTCCAAAAAACATAAATAAAGCTTCAAAAAGGATCCAAAATGAATTGAAGCTATGAACATGGAAATGGAAGCTCTCAAAAAATATGTGGCTATTGAAGAGTTACCAAAAAGGTAAAATGCCGGTGGATTGTAAATGACTGTTTACAATCAAACATGATATAGATGGTAAAATTGAAAGGTATAAGACAAAGTTAGTTGTAAAATGTTACACACAAACTTAATTATGGTATTGATTACTAAGAAATTTTTTTTTCCGGTAGCCAAACTAAAGGGTCATTGATTGGAGCCTTGGAAAGGGTTATGGACTTATGGCGGGCTGGTTAAATTAGAGATATACCCCTCAATTTTTCTCTAATTACAGCTACCATAGATATTTACCTTTCAGTTGTTCTTATATATATTTTTAATTCTAAAAATTGTTTTTTCCAAATTTATGACAAAACCGCCCTTAGATTCTCCTCTTTGATGAAGCGACGATTGATATTCCACCTAATTTTAGCACAAAGCAACGTAATAGATATGGAAACATAAGTATGGTATAGAAAGAAATTAAGAACAAAGATTGCTAGAATCCTGAAAATCGCTGGTTAGTCTCCAAACTTGATTATTAAATCGTTTTGGCGAGGAATAAGAGACAGATATGGAATTTGATTATACAGTTTTTTATTATGGATGATTTTTGAAATTTGAATTAGGTACCATGAAACTTGGCATGTTTGCAATAGCAATGAATTACAGAAGACTAATTTAAACGTGCTATGGACGCTCCAGCGATTTTTGGGCTTATAATAAAGTGCTCGATTTTATTGATAATATTGCTTACCCAATTAGGAAGCCCCTCTTATAAGAACTACAAGGCTTTGGTTAACCGTATGAGTAGAATTGTACGAACCTTTATCAATTGGAGAAACATTAAATGACAAAGAAAACCTCTCAATAATCAATGTTCTTGGTACCGGGTGGCCTGTACCATTGGTAATATATTGATAATGGTCGTCATTTTGAGAACTCCAATTTTTGTTTAAGCCTATCAATACTTGTCCTTCCATATAATTGTCTTCTAATTTTGTCTTGTGTTAATTCGTTTCTGTTTTAATTTAATATTGATCAATCAATACTTCAATAGAGGAAGGCACAAAGAAGAACGGTCCGAGGAGGTATATAACTTTAGAAATTCGTACAACAATGTACAGCTGAGGGCAGTTTGGTACTAATAATATTTAGATATTTATTTTTTTAGAATTATAAATAGAATCTATAATAACTGTTATAAGAGGGGTAATGGCTAATTATAAAGATTGGAGGGTAAATATATATCCAATTAGAAAAGAATTAAGAGGTATATATGATTGATTTTTTTCTTAAAATTAATATAGGATTTTATGATTGATTTTTTTTTCGGAAATGATAAGGATCATCCCCAAGATCCATCATCCCCGTCATCTCCAATAACTTCTTTCTATTTTTGGAATTATTCTTTGACGCGTTTTCTATTTCCCATCCCCTCTCCCTCGCGCAGGATACGCTGTCCGTCCCCCATCCGTCCCCCCTCTCCCTCCTTCCTGCGTACCCGGTACCCAGTCCCTCCCCCCACCCCTCTCCCCTCCCCCCTCCCCCTCCCTCACACTTCATAACCATTGAAATTACTATGCATAAATGTTGAAATTAATATCGTAATTGTTGAAATTAAATAGATAAATGTTGAAATTAAATAGATAACTGTTGAAATTAAATAGATAACTATTGAAATTAATAACGTAAATGTTTAAGTTAATATATACAATTATTGAAGTTATTATCGTAACTGTTGAAGTTAATATATATTATAGTTAAAATAAGATTTCAAAGAAAGAGACAAAGTAAAGTGATGTCTGGGTTATTAAAGTTCAAGCATGGGCTCTTTCGTCTCCTTTCTTGCTTTGTCTGATAGTAGAATTTGTGTAGTTGAATAAGATTTCGAAGTGGGAAGCTGATTTTAAATTAGATTGACGACTTACAATCTTTTGTCCGGCTTTCTTTACCTCTCGATTTTCCCTTTACAGCCTGAGTTTCTTACTAATCTCATAGCGCTGGTGAGGTGGTAGAAACTTATTTTAACTTCAACAATTACGATATTGCCTTCAACATTTAAATATATTAATTTTAACAGTTATGGAGTGTGTAGGAGGAAGAGGAAAAGGGTGAGGGGGGACAGTGTACATGAGAGGGAGGAGGGGGAGGGGGGACAGCGTATGTGGGAGGGAGGAGGGGGACGAGGGACTGCGTACGTGGGAGGGAGGAGGGGGCAGGGGCGGGAGATAGCGTACGGAGGAGGGGGAGGGGAGAGAGTGTACGCGTGAGGGAGGTGTTAGTTACGTACGTGTGAAGATGATGAGGATGATAGAATCTTAAAAATGGTCCTAAGCAATTCCGTTTTTTTTTTTTACATATGAATTGAGAATTCTGCACAAGCACAGGCACACTTACTAAAAAAAGGAAATTCTGAAAAATATCTTTCCCCTCACAAATATAATTTCCTTTCTCTATTTCCATCCTTAAACATAAAAGTCGCTAAATATTGCCGCCTGGAATTATATTTATTTCTGCTCTCTTGGTGTCTCTAAAACCCTAAGGGAAAACTCATTGCTCCTCTTTGTTTGAATCATATCCTCTACCAACGTAGAGTGCCGACCTCCTGGGTGGAGCGTTGGATTTAATCCAACGGCACACGATGATAAGGTTATCTCTCGACCTGCCCTCCTTTGCCCGAGTCCTTTGTTTTTTTTGAAAGTTGCCTGCCCATAGGCTTTCACTAAAAAAAAAAATACAAAAGTGCGCCAGAGGCTACAAGTTTAGTACATACCATCAAATTTAAAACGCAACCCAACATCCTGGCAAACCTAAACAACAGTACTACAAAAGGAAAATAAAAACCAAAAGAAAAAGAGAAAACTACAAACTGCCTGGTTCTCTATAAGAGACAGTACCAGCAACGTTACCAGCAGTTAAAAACAAGTCTAAGAAATTAAATTAAAACTACTCCAGGTTCTTTTAATACTCCAGATTGAGAAGGGTCTGTAGAGGACTGAAATTGTCCAACAAATCTCATACTCATATCACTGTGAAATTGTTAATCAATCTGTATAATTTTATTGTAAATATGTAGACTGATTTGAGGTTTGAGAGCCAAGATGTGCAGGCAATTCAAGAAGTAATGGTGGATATACTCTTGTATTTTTCTTTTAAGCAGGTATTACAAATTATGACCTTCTAAAACACTAAATGTCTTTTATATATCTCATGCCTTAGTTCTTCCAAAAGTACACCAAAAAACTATTCTCTTCATATGTTCAAGGACTTTGTACCTCTCGGTGTCTTCTCGGAGTCTAATCAACGTGTTTATACTAATATACAATTCCAAATTTTGTTTTACTTTTGTTTGGACTTTTGGTGTATTACAATTTAAGCTGCAAACAAAAGAAGAAAATAAATATTCTCTTTGGTTTGTAGGTATTAGATAATGACCATGGCATTCTTATGAGGCCAATGCCTGGAATGGTCAGTTTGGTGTCTTCTGGCACAAAGTATAAAATAAAAAAAATTCAGTTCTTTCTTGACTTCACCAACGTTTCTCTTTTCTTTTATTTCCAGTGCAATAGATTTGGCTTTTATATTATTTGTTTGTGCAGGAGAAGCGGAAGAAGTTGACACCAAAAAAGGACATGTCGTGACAGGCGTGAGATGGAAGATACAATCTTTAAACTCTTTGAGAGACAACCTACCTGGGCCCTTAAACAACCTGTGGTAATTTCTTGACGAACACATCCTTCTGGTACAAATTATTTTAGTTCCAAAATCTCAAAATTGGAACTAACGTAGCTTTGTAGAATCTTGGTTTTAACACTAGTGTCTTGTTTTATTTGGTGCAGCAATTTGTTAAGGAGATACTGAATGATATGCGTGTGTATAACAAGAGAGGTCTGAATCAAGGAAATCACGAGCTCAAACCTGAATATACATAATCTCTGGCGTTTTTCTGTTTTATTGATCTTGAGATTGTAGCATTATTTAGTACTTTGTATAAATTTTTTTCTCTTTTAATAAAATTGTTGTTGGCTCCTAACCAGCGTTGGAAAATTTTTTTTTTTGCCTAGATCTGGTTTGCCTAATAAACATTAATTTAGTTAGATTAATAGACATAAGTATTTCACACTTATTCAATAAATTATAATTTAATTGACATTGATTGCTTTCTATTAACATTCTGGTGCAAATGAAAAGACTTACCCTATCATTTTCAAGAAAAAAAAAGAAAAGACTTGCCCTATCAGTCTAATAAAGCAACCAGACATTTGAGGAAATAAACCATATAGTAATTAATACCTTCCGTTCTAGCACTAATTACTGGAATGAATTCTAACTAAATTTAAAAATTAGCATTATTTTATTTTGATTGATTCGTTAACTATTGAAAAAAAAAGATCCAATATATTTAACTTGTTCGCGATGAGCTGTTGCAGGAACAAATTGCGCAGGACCGACCCAAAATCTAACGCTCGAGTGTTTCGATCAAAACCAGAGGATTTCAAGAAATTTTTATTTAAATAGGTGAATATTGCTGCCTGCTATTTTCAATGCTGATCATGATAATGTTGACGGGGTGATGTTTAAACGTACTTATGGATGATGCCTTTGTCAAGGTTACTGTACTAAAACTAATTAGTAAATGGATTATTATGGTCTTTGTTTTCTTAAACTACTATCTGTAAAAGACTAATTTATTTTCGAATGTAATTTAGGCTGAGGATGGCTACATTTGTGTAACCACTGACTCCGATATATTGAATTACCTGCCATAAACACAACCTGTACATTTGTGTAACCACTGACTCCGATATATTGAATAAAATGTTTATGTTTTGCAGATTCTCAATGAATGTGGTAAGAAACTGGACAAGAGAAGATTGTTCTTGTCAGAGGACAAAAATGATAATCCATTGGATCTTATAGGTTCCAAGCTCAAGATAGTTGATGTGGAAACAAATGTAAGAATATAAATTGTTGATTAGATTTGAGAGCATATTCTGTTTTAAAAATTAGTGACTTTAATGTAATTCTGAAATTTTATATTTCTTTTTGGTTGTAGATCGACTTGGATGCACAATCAAAGAGAATTCCAGATTAAGGCAACCTTTATTGCTTATTCGACCTTTGAGAATCTTTCTCCTGGTAATTTCTAGGTTTTAATGGAAAAAAGCTTAATGGACTCTACATTTTGTAGACATCTTTTTTTAAAGTGATTGTAGCTCCCAATAATCTACTTTTTTGTACTTCTTATTGGATTACTCTTGACTAAGCTACTGTGTATTTCCTTTGTAATGTAGAAAATTGGATGTGTCAAAGGAGGTGTCAACCTCAATTGTTTCTTCATAATCAGGCAATGAATATAAACAAGCTACTCAGCCATAGGAAAAAAAACCCCTCAATCTTACGGACCTTAACTAAGGATGTGGGGTTACGTCTACAAGGCTCTGTGTTCTGCGTTCGTGCTGTGCTCTGTGGTACCAACATTGAAAGGTTAGCTGCTCTGTTTTGCTGCGTATTGCATGTATGACTGTTGATTTTATTAAATATGAGTCTTGCCATTCCAATTGTTGACATGAGTTGTAGATCTCAATCTACATGCCTGTGATAGATAGATCCCAAAACACTGGTATATAAATAACATATGTATGCTCTATTTCTAATTGTTTTTAATTTTATGTTTAGTTTAAAATTATTTTAAAATAATTTTAGGTGCAAAATGAAAAGACAATTTTTTGGCACTTTTTGAAGTAATAAGAAAAGTCTAGTTAATAAATTTAATGTAAAAAATGAACATGTAGTTGACACATCAGGTGACCTTGAGGAGGACAACGACTCCAAGCTTTTTGGTGTTGTTAACGACCTCATTGTCTTTCTCATTAGCACTGTCTTCCAAGTCACCCGATGTGTTCGACAACTTGTTTATTTTTTACATTAAATTCTTCGACAAGTTTTTTCCACATCTTGAGAAGTGCCTAAAAGTTTTTGACCTTCTCATTTCGCACCTAAAACAATTTTAAAATAATTTCAATCTGAATATAAGTTTAAAAATAATTAGAAATAGATTATATTTACATCTGTTTTGGGATGGTTTCCGGTAACTATTACATGCATGTGGATTGACATCGACAGCCCATGCCTACATTTGAAATGATAAAACTTATATTTAGCAAAATCAACCGTCACATAGGTAACTTGCGGCAAAATAGAGGAGCTCACCGTTTCACGGTTGATGCTGATGCCTGAGAGTGCAGCAACAACGCAGCACCAATGCATAGCCCAGTAGACATACCCCTATAGAGTAAAGGTCCATAAGATAGAGGGTTTTTTTTTTTTTTTCCAAAGGCGATGGCTCAATAGCTTGTTTATCTTTATTGGCTGATTTTGAAGAAGCAATGTAGGTTGACACCTTCGACACATCTTGATCCCTCACTTCGTCATCTCCGCCAAGAATCGAAGAAGAAGAAAAAAAAGAGGAGAGCGATAACAGAGAGAGAACCAGAGGAAGGATGGGATGAGGCTGACGTCATCACCGGTAGGAAAAGTCAAAATTATATGTAAAACTAGTAACGAAAACTCTAGGTGAAAAGTGAAAATTGTTTGTACTTTTGCTTAAATGTTGCACGTAAGACTTGTTGCTATTTCTTTTGTGATAAGTTGATGATTGATGTTGTTTCTTTCTCGTTTTTTTAAGTCTTGTGAACTATTATTGATCCATGTGTGCTTAATTCTTTTTTTGAAGGTTAAAAGGCCCGAAGGCATTCATTAATAAAGATGCAAGCCCGCAGACTGCACATCTAGCATACAACAGTACAAATAAGAAACCCCTGGTAACGAAAAAACTACTTCTAACACAGAAAAATTAACACAGACAGAAACAATAAATAAAAAACTACACCTAACGATCATGAAACTAACTGACAAAAAAGCAAAGAATAGAAAAATAACTGCCTCAATAAAGAACCAGGGGTCTGATATAAAAAACTATAGCTCAGGGGGGGGGGGGTCAAATTGCATTTTTTTTAAATAGTCTTTTGTAATTTATCTGCCACCTCCCTTTCCTCCGCATGCCAGTATCTTGGTCTTCCTTGATAACTTGCATATTTTCTTCTTGCCAAGTTTGCCAACCAGTGAGCCGATTTCACTCCCCCTCTTGGAACCTTCCTCACCATTAGCTTTTCATGCAATTGTTGTGCCAAGGACAGCACCTGCAAGGTATCATCACATGCTTGCCAGGAAGGAATATTATCTATAACTCCTTCATTTATGATTGCTACCAGCAACTCACAATCCGTGTAAACCTCCACCTGCATAATCTGCTCCCCTTTCTCTTTCACCTTATTCAAGGCCTCTTTCAAAGCTCTCACTTCAGTTTGAAAAGGTTTACTAAGATTGTGATGTGAGTACCCTATTTCCTCTAATTGCCCTCCAGTATATAGCACAAAGGCACAACCTGCCCTATTTTGCACATCCCATGACCCAACTACGACAATCTGATGGTTATTTTGGTGATACCAATAAACTTCATTTATGACGCCAGTACTGCCCCTACCGACATTTTCATTTCCTTCCATGTGGCTTCCTTTTTGCAGCCATTCATCCACCTTTTTAAGCACTTTATATGGATCAAATCTACTATGTTGCATTACCATCTCATTTCTAGCCAGCCAAATTTCCCAAAGGGTGTAAACAAACCTGTTGATATCCTGAGATGGCATGAACTGGGTGCACTGCTGAATTGCTGCCACCACATTCAAAGGCAAGTGTTCCACTCTCAGCCCCAAATTACTAGCAAACCAAACTCCCCTTGAGCCCTGACAGAAAAAGAAACAATGCATTTCAAACTCATTCTCAGTGTTACATCTCTGGCACATGGGAGACACTGCATTGATTCTCCTATGAACATTTTGTGCTAACATTAGAGCTTTTGAGATCAATCTCCAGAGGAACAGCTTAACTTTTGGTACAATGCCTTCCCACTTCTGAATCTTTTTCCATAACACTGCTACCTCATTGTTTGGCTCCAATGTCTGTTGGCCTGACAACATATTGTAACCCTCCTTAACTGAGAAAGCACCACTTCACTACCAGAATTTCATTTTTTTGCGTCGGAACACCAACGTATTAGGGTCCCTCAATAAAATAGGGACGCAGAAAGGAAAAAACGGGATTGAGGACTTTTAATATGTGTCAGTAGGCCGACGGATATTAGTTAGGACGCAACAATCCTCTTCATAGAGACGCTCTCTTGTTCTCTGTAGGGACGCAAATATGCTGAATGTAATTCGCATCGGTATACCGACACACATCAACAGGGACGCGTATTAGTTATGATGCATAACTCTTTCGGACAGAGACGCAAAGTTTTTTTCTTACAGGCGCGCGTAATTGGAGTCGCTAGTTGACACAAATCAACACGGACTCTAATAAACAAATTACTAATTAGAATTATAAATTTAATTATCTATCATTATATTGTGTTATAATATTAAACAATATAATTTTTACGAATTAACATTATTATGATTTTTTTATAAATTATAATATATGGAAATTCTACTATATTATTTTGAAACTACAATATTTAGTGATTTTCTAAAATTCTAATAATTAAATGATAATAAAAATAAATATTAATGCGTAACCTATGAAAAATTTCGGTATGGCAATTCAGTATTTAGTCACCAAGTCCAATATTTATCTGTTCTGTGATGTACTGAAAAATGATAAAAAGAAATATGAATAGAACAAAGGACAAAAGCCCACTTCAATCATTTTTTGTCCAATTAATTCATGTGGCCCCAATTGTCAGTTTCTTTTTGCTATCTATACATGGCGCCAAATTACCTCATAAGTTTTTTTATACATGGCGCCAAATTTTAGCGCCAAAATTTGTTGCCCGATATTTTTCCGTACCAATTGAAAAGAATAAGTCTTTATAAAAAAACTAATTATTGAATGAAACAAATAAATTAGTAAATAACCTCTCACTATTTCTACTGAATGAATTTTCAAATATTATAAAACCTCCCGCTCACATCACATGTCACATTTATTATATGCCCAATCCCATACACTACATTTTCTACTAATTTTAGACAGTTCCACGAATACAACACGCTAATTTTTTATGATTTTTTTCTGAAATTTTGGACATAATTTTTTACCGTTTGAAAAAAACATTAAATTTAGGTTGGTAGTATGTTATGCCTTTAGTGGTGCAAATAAATTTACATTCCGGATTTTATTCATACTGTTCTATTTAATATCAAATCGATTAATTTTAATATCAAAGATCTAGAGTTAGCACGACACGTGCGTGTCAGTGTGTTGTGTTAGAGATTTTCAAACATTAACACGTCTTGACACGACACGAATTGACACGTGACACGAGTTTAAAATAACTCTAGTGGATATAAAAAATTCATAAATTTTCATAATAAATTCATTTAATAATAATAATAATTTTACAATCTCTATCAAATTTCGACCTCTAACTTCACTAACTTTACCTCCAACAAAACAAACTTTTAAAAAAAAGTACTTATAGAAATGTTCTCTTCCAAATCATGGCACTTAACGAAAAGTTCGTAAATCATGATTAAATTATATCTTTGGTCAGACTATATGTATGTACACATGTAACGCATAAACTATCGTGGCATAAAGTATCCTGATATATCATAATTTCCAACAATTAATATATCTATGATTGCTAAAATCAATATACCATAATAAGGAAAAAAATTGTATAATATAATCATTATTAAAAAAATTAGAATATAATTACAACTATCCATATTATTTTTGTCAATCTTCTCAACAAATTGCCCCCTCAAAAACGTTCATCTGAAAATCGGCACAAATTTCTCCCCAAAAAATTTTTATTTAGGCGCTAAAACTTTTTTCCAAAATCAATTATCGCGCCATTTTTTATACTGCAGCTTCCAACAGTCTCATTAATAGAAAATAAATATTCCAAGGCCATATATAGGAAATTGAAGGGAGGAAATAAATTGAGGGATTGTGATGATTAATCAACCATATATTCTTCAATGACAAGTGGCAATTTCTGAATGATTAGATAGATCATTGTTCTTGTATATTAAAATATTATTGAAATACATTAACTTGTATTATAAGACTTCATCGACTCTATCTTTCCGGTAATAATTAAAAATTCAATTAGTATTTCAAGAAATCAAATGAAAAATTATTTGTAAAATTTTAAGATTCGAACCCTATAACTGCATCAACTCTTCATTTTTATAACCATATTAAAATTTATTTAATATTTTTCTGAAAATACATTTAAAATTTTTTAAAAATAAAACCAATAAAAACTTAATTTTGTGCTATCAAAAATGAGAGAGAATCTCAAATTCAAAATAATTTTATAAGACTAGCCATTTGTATTATTTTAATATCATAATCAACAATGCACAAATCAAGTGTTGAATCAGTTTATGCCATAGCAAATTCAATATAGTTTGTCAACTACAATAAAATGTGATATTATTTATATAAACTATAAAACTTGGATTGGATCACATAACGATTGTTCTAGCTCGAGACACTTTATGGTGTTATTGAATTATTGGTAAATTGAATACCTCTGTTTGATTATTACACTTAATCTAATTTGTCAAAATTATTTCGTTGATCATATAATTTATATGCTTATAAAAATGAATATAATATTTGAAAAATAAATATAATAAAAAATATCAAAAATAAATAAATTGATTTCTAATGAGATTATAACATAGGAGAAAATACAAATAAAGCTAGAATCAAATGAGATTCGAGGCTATAATGATTATAATTTAGCGGTTCAGATTGGTCGTTGACTCGTTGTAATAAAAAAAATTGAGATCTAATTACAGATTTTTTTTAAAATTTGAAGAGTTCAAAAATATAATTTATTTTATGATTTATAAAATTTTTTAAAAAAAGTAAAAAAGTTGAAAAAATATAAAATTTATTTGTGATAGACATAAATGCCAAAATTTTACTTTTCATTAATATTTCAAATTTCAAAATTGAACTTTCACCCAAACTATTGATCTTGTTTAATTAAATGAGTGATGCATTTTTGTATAATGTTTTATAAATTTTGGAGTTTATTTGATATTTGATAAAGAGGCCAAAAAATGAATGGTTGTGTATGGACAAATTATGTCAACATGGGCCTAACATTAGAGGAATGGTTTTCAAACAAGTTAATTGATTATCATTATATCTTTTTAAAAAAAAAAAATTGTCATTATATTACTTATTAGTAGTTGAAGTTGCACACATAAGGTTTGCAATTACATAAAGTAACGATGACAAATTAAAAAATAATATTATGCATTGTAAATATATAATATGTTTCAATATGAGCTTAACTAAATTAATATATAATTCCTAAATGTTCATATTGATATCCAATGGCTTTTCTTAATTCAAGTTGTGTTTTTTTGTTGGAGACAAAATTCATTTGGCAAGCGGCGCCTAAAAGATGTATGGGACGGAATACCATGAAAATGAGATCCGCTGCCGCGCGACACATGGTGTTGCGCGGCATGCTGGTCGTCTGATCAAGATCTAATGGACAAGGGAGCTCTGTGCATGTAACCTAGATTGATAGGCTCGTAAAAAGTGAACCGTCCGATCAAGATCAAACGGCTCGTAGTGCGCTACACCGCGTGTCGCGCAACAGTGAATCCGGATTAGACTACCATGTGTCTTATAAAAGTTGAAGTCTGAAGAATATTTTTTTAACTGTTTTATAATACTACTTGTCAAAATAATTGAAGAAACATTTAAGTATAAATTGTACAAAAATTTTACATACCAAATATTATTTTTTTAATTTATGCAAGTATTAAACACTATAAAAGATTTCAAATAATTTATATAATTTGATATAATAAAAATGTTTACAACGTGCTATCAATATAATTTGATTCGATCTCGGGGATGGCCATTTCATTATAGTTGCCGGACTTTCTTTTTGGTACATATACAGAAAAAGCAACATCCAAAATTTATATCTATCTATATCTATATCTATACTACTTATTATATATTATAAAGCACCCATATAAAAAGAGTAAACTTATCATATAAAAGGAGTAAACTTGTCCTATAAAAGAATGTAAACAATTTTTATATCAATTATGAACTATTGATTTGGGTAATTTGATTTGATCAGTGGTCTAGATCAATGTTAGAATTTTCTTAAAAAAAATTAAGTTACTACCAAATTAGCTATTTATTTAAAAGAAAAGACTAAATTACCTATACTACTTATAAGGCACCCATATAAAAGGAAGGAGTATTGATGATATCTCTTTGCTAGTTAAAAAAAAAAGCCTAAAGCCTTGAACTCGTAAACTTTTTTTTAGTATATTTAAAAAATAAAATTATAATGACATATATTACACGTAAATAACATAATTGAATGTCATAAAAATGTGATTATTAGATCTACATAAATACAATGATAATAATAATAATAGAACTCATAATATTACTAGTATGTTACAAGCTCATTTTAATAAATATCATTCTTATAAACAAGTTTACATCCGGTTCATGTAACTTTGCAAGTTTACCTATGTACGCCTCTTTTTCTTCCATAGTGTAGTTCGCCTATGCACCCCTCTTTTTATTCCACAATGTAGTTTACTTCAATTTTGCAATTTCCAAATTTCTGCAATTGCAGATAAAATTCATAGGATTTTACTCAAATTTATAGTAAAATTTTAATTTATGAAAAAGAAATTAAACAAGATTGTATCAATTCTTAAACTATATACATATATATTAAACTATACTAAACTATTATTAAATTTCATTATTAATAATAGCTTAATATATATATTAAACTATTATTAATAATGAAATTTTAAAAAAATACCAAATAAGTAAAATTTTTATGACGTCTATACTTAAGTAAAATTTTTTGAACGCTTAAATAACACCTGAAATTATATATAATTTTAAGATAAAAAAAAATTACTAGCAAATTAAGTTATGCACATTATATCAGTGGTGCTAATATATTATCAGAATTATCAATCAAGTTAATCCTCAAAATCTTAAACCCTTCAAACATATAAATCTAGAGTACACCATTAATCAGTTTTTTTTTTATCATAGATACTTCTTCAAAAATTCATTCATTGCCTTTTTTATTTATTTTTTGAAAAAAACAAGACATGATTTTACGTTTATGATATTTAGCAAATTATGTACCTCATTTGTCCAATTTTCTTTAGAAAATATTTAAAATTTGTTTATGGCTAAAGCTTAACAAAATTAACGGTACCTAAAAAATCATTCTTACCAAAAATCTGCAACTAACTTCATTAAAATTTTACACTCATAATTTACTTATGATTAATCAAATATTGTAAAGCAATAATATTTTTTAGGCGCGAGATGTAAATTTGTTCCCTCAATATTCTAGACATAAGTCCTTTATAATTGTAATCGTATAGAATTCAAAGATATGAGATTAACTTGTTAATTGCAAATGGTAGAATTGCATGTTTTTTCTCTCTATGAAATTTGGGCGCTAATTTTAATTAGGCTGCTTACACTATGTAAAATCTTTGCATTTTTATTTTTTCTCCGCTTCTCTCTCGTCAAAATAAATCTCAGCTGGCTAGGGTTCTTCGCCGCCCCAACCCACCCCCCTTTGTCCTTTCGAGAAACCAAATCTTCGCTCTCGATCTCGCTCTGGATCTTCCTCTCCACCACCGTCTTGGTTCCCTTGTCGGCGCAACAAAGCGTCGCTGCCGCCACCACCGTCTTGGTTCCCTACTCCACTGCCACGTCATCCTCCCCTGCGACCTACGCACGGGCTCTGCCTCTATCGATAATTTCTCCGACGGGTCTTCCCAAGGCGGTCGATTTCGTGCTTGGTTTATTTTTTCAAACTTTCCTTCATTTTCTTTCCTCTCCTCCTCTCTTCTCCGATCTAAGAGTTTAGTTGTGTTGTGTGAACAGAACCAGAAGAAGAAGATGAAGCGACATAGCCAAGTCGAAGAACCACACGGCGCACAACCAGTCATACAAGACGCACAAGAACGACATCAAGAAGTCCATGCGCCATCGCCAGTGGAAATTATCTCTCGCACCATAGGGTACCCCTCTCCATCGATGCCTTCGACAAGTTAAATCATCTCTCCTTTTTGTTCTTTTGTTTAGTGTGTTCTTGCTTGCAATTTTGAAATATGGCAAGAGTTCTATTGTTTTATTTGTATGTTTAGGCAGAAATCTTATGTTTCTTTGGCTATTCATTTAGTTGCCTATAGAGTACCGTTTCATTGAACAAAATTGATTCAAATTGTTACAAATTAGAAAGTTACAAAGAGTCTTAGTCTTCTGAATTCTTGTGTTTTTCATTTTTCTCAATTACAATAAAAGTAAATTAAAATATTGTTTTTCCATTAGACACCAAGAAGTTTTGGACTCTTCTATATTTAACTAATTAATCATGTTTTCACTAGAAAAATTAGAAGAACCTTTTGGACATACAGTACAATGGCGAGATACGTTTACTACTTATTTGATTATCTGATGTTGGTACTGTGATTTTTACAAGATAACTGAACTCAAAAGAAAGTATAAAAGTTTCAACTGTAAATACTTTTTCTGCTAATGTCCACATGTCAGAAACTTAGTGATAGATATGGCAGCTTTGCTAATGTATGAATTGTAAATCTAGTGGATGGTTATCATACACCTTGCTAACCATACACCTTGCAGAGTTAGTGTATGGTTATTGGGTAGTGCTAGTGGATGGTTATCATACAGTTGCACATTGAAAGACATGCACTCCTATAGAATGGCTGATAATTGAAATCTCTATTGAAAAGTATATATATCCCTATTCTACCAGCATTTGCATGATTAATACAACGAAGGGGTATCATTAAAGATTGACACTTTTCTGCATTTTTTTATTTTCTTCCCCTAATTTCTTACATGCTTTACACCTCCAGAGTCCAGATGGAGAGCAGAGGTGCTTCTCCGGCGACAGCGGCGCATCCTTGTCGGCTCCTTCATGAATTTCTCTCTCTCGATCTTTGCAAGGTAAAACAACTTCTCACCGCTCAAACTATAATATTTCAATAATGCTATTTCTTATAATTGTATTTTATACAAGTCGTTTTCTTTATGCTGAGGAATAAGAATTGGAGTTCATTCATAGGAGTTGCGCCACTGTCGGGTACCGGACAAGTGTGTTGTCCACCACCCTGGCCCACCTGTCAGCCACAGGATGCAGTCATCTCCTCCTGCCCTTTGTTAAAGTGCACGAATAGCTCAAGGAGGCCGTTCAGGTAGCTTTTGATTGTCAATTTGAGTTGTTTGTTGAGTTTACTGGACTAATCAGGTGCTAATGCAATTGCCCTTCCATTGTTATTTTGATTGGATTGAAATTCAAATGGTTTTGATTGTTAGTCTGATACTGGTACTGGTAATAAATAACAATCCCACAGTACCGATTTGATGTTACCAGTAGCTTCAACTAGCATCCATTACCAAGCATGTACTACTATGGCTTGGAAGTTCTTGTTATCCGCACCATTACTAGAAAGTGTACACCTTTTCATGCAGTTTACTAGAAAGAATGCAGAGATATCATATGATACTAACATTGCAACATTCTATTTACTTTGGTCAAATGCAGTTGGTGCAAAGGAGCTTCTATTAGGTGGCATAGTGATGATAACAAGCCTTATCTTAAACAAAGAGATTTCTCGGTAAAAACATTTATGTATTTGATTATAGAATTGTTGATTAATGTGTGCCCAGCTTGTACAAGTATAGTACTACTATACTGAATCGAGCTTTAGTAAAATTTGTCACTTTTCTTTTCTTTCTTATTTTTTTGATACAATGTGAATATTTGTTGGTTATTTTTAATTAATGTGTTGGATGTTTATTTTCTTTTTAATAGAATGAAATTTATAAATTCAATTAGATTTTGTGCTCGATTGTGTGATCTTTTTTTTTAATACAATGTGAATATATATATGTTTGTGGATTGCAAATATCTGTGATTGGATTAAAATAATATGAATTAACTAGTGATGGTACCTAATTGGTACGGGAAGAATTGAATGACTGTATAAATAAAATTGATACGGATATTAATAATTGTGTCGCTATAACGACGCCCTAGATTCAAATTAATAGCAACGCACACATACAAGAATATATTATGGTCCCCACTCAATTTTGACGGTGGGTCCTGCGATACATTATCAGGGTCGGTAATTAACAACGTCACCATACCGATTGTAATCGAATGTGGGACCCACTAAATTCTGACAATATATTATCTGGGTCGCTGAGTAAAGGCGTCGGTCTAACGACAAGGTAAACTCTAAGTAGCGACGCACTTAACCACCGAATCAGCCATCGAACGAGAACACTTGCGTCGTTGTAGCGACCCAGAATTAAGGACGTAGTAAATTAATTAGCGACCGTCCGACCCAGATGTTTAGTATTAGGGGCTAGATTATCGGGGTCCCTTAGGTAGCGTCGCTAAGTGGACATAAAGGCCTTTTCGTGTCGGACTACGGACGCCTTTTCGCGTTGCAGATAAGTCACATTCTAGTAGTGCTTGTTGCATGTTGCCAAATTAGTCTGTCCTTGATAATTTCACCATTGGGCTGAACCAGCTGCACATTCTGAATAGCTAGGATTCAGAATGTACAGCTGGTTCAGCCCAATGGTGAAATTACCAAGGACAGACTAATTTGGCAACATGCAACAAGTGGTGTGTGCTTAATTCAGAATGCATAAATAGAAGTTGAATAAATATTGTCAGAGTGTGAATTAGTTTGTTTTGAGATCTTTTGTACTGGTTCAAGTAATTTGAAGTGCACTTTATGGTGTCTTCTTCACCTGCTAAGTGCATGTTCCCTTTTATTTAATGTTCCTTCTTTTAGCTGTATTTCATAATTGTACAGATGTACAGAAAGTGAGACTTCGAAGTCATAGAGTTCTTTATGTTGTAACTGCTACTTCCTGTGTAGCGTTCAATTTCGAAGTTGATGAAGCCTTGATTTAGTACTTCAGAAATGAAAAGAAATAAAATGTTTAAGTTGTATTCAAGGTTATAATGTTAATTGAAATTGCTTGCCATCATCCCTTTTCAGCGTCGTCTCTGTCATTTCCTGGATGATGTGTTTTTTCTTTTTTTTCAGTTTTGGCCCAACGTCTAGCGCTCATCCTTTTTGTTTGTTTTTAATTCCTATCCAGTGCGTACGCTTATGGTACCGTTTCGCCTCTTATCTCACTCTCGGAGACTCCACACATATAAAATTAGGACAATTACACTATAAGTAGGACAATTAGTATAAAATTAAGACAATTAGTATAACATTAAGATAATTAGTATATAAATATGGACAATTATTATACAAAACTAAAATAATTAGGGGTCGTTTGTTTGTGACTTAGAGAATACATAACTTAAGTTATGCATTCTTAAGTCACCAAACATTCGTTACATAAGAAGCCTTTAGGGTGAATAACTTATTACACCTAAAGAAGTTGCATAAGTTATGTACTGGTCTCCATTAATTTTTTTTCCAATTCCAACAATACCCCTAAGAAATAATTAATGATAATGTTTAATAATTAATAAATAATAATAGTTAATAAGTAACCATAATTATTAAAAATCATAATTAATAATAAAGATTAATTATTATAATTAATAATTAAATAATAATAATTAATAATATTTAACAAGTAATATTAATTATTAATAATAACGATTTAATAATTGTTCATTATTAAATAACTAATAATATTTAATTACAAGTAATTGTTAATATTTCATAATAATAAAAATGATTTATTATTATCATTAATAATAATTAATCATTAGCAATAATTAGTAAGTAATAATATTTAATTATTATTAATACACATTATTAATACATAAAACTAATTCAAATTTAAAGGGCATTTTAGTCTTTTGACATGAATATATGCATGCATTAAGTTAATTATCCTTACTACACAACAAAACGCCCTAGGACAAAATTAGAGAAATGCAACCTTAAAATCAATTTATTCAGATATATGCCACAATTGTTGTATAAATTCATCTCAAATACAATATTTTTTGAGATGGGCTAAAATCAGCCACGACTGACAAATGCAACCGTCAGCTACGATTAAATCTTAATTTTTGAGATTCTAACAGTCGATCCGAATCGTTCAATGTATTCTCCATATTGAAATATCATTGGAGACCAAATTTTACATTTTTCTGAAATATTTTAGTATTTGTTTGATATTTTACAAAATTCTTAATCTAAACAATTCTGGACCCTTCAATAACTATGATTTTTAAAAATCTCAAAAAAATAGCAAATAAAATCAGAAAAATGTAAAAATTTGTCTCCTATGAGATTTCAATATGAAGAACACATTCAACGGTTCGGATCGACTGTTAGAATCTCGAAAATTGAAATTTGATCGTAGCTGACTGTTGCATCCGTCAGTCGTGGCTGATTTTAGCCCATCTCATATTTTTTTTATATTGACTAAAATGCTCATGTATCTTCCACTTCAATCCTACCCTACTGAATTAGCACCATACGGTAGCGCTGTCAAACGAAATTTGTTTCGCACGTTCTCATTCTGTTCCGTTCGGAACAGAACGAAAATGGAAAGGAAAATTAGTTTCATTTTTTAAACGAAACGGAAACAAAACCGAAAATGGTAAACATTATTGTTTCATTTATTGAAAACTGAGATGAAATCAGTGAAAAATAAAATGAAATCAACGGAAAATAAAAAATGAAACAGCAAAATTGTTTCGTTGAACGAAACGAAATATAGATTTTTATTTCATTGCCAAAATTAAATGGAAACAAAATGAAATATTTCCGCTGTCGTTTCCCACGTTTGACAGCTATAACCATTCCTCTCCTATCGCCTTGACTTTCTTCTCTATTGCCCGTCCCCACTGAAATCCTCACCTTATCTCTCCGACGAATTTGCACCAACACTTCTCTCCCCCAGGAAACAAAGTTCGCATCTTTCTCCATTTTACTCGCCTCTTATGTTTGTTTTGCTTGTTTAGTATCTCGGCATCATAAATTAGGCTTTAGTCCAATTGAGAAAAGTGCTTGTATAATTCGGCCTTTTTGTCAAATCCGTGATTTAAAGTGCTTGAATCCAAACCCAAAGCAATTAAGGTAAATTAAGATCTAATTAAGCCATATTTGATAAGAAATAAGACTAAAATATGTTATTCTTAAGAGCAGATATAACACAAAACTTCAGACTAGTCCATATAATTTTTTGAGAATGACAAATAAAGGCAAAATTCAATTTATTGAGAATGACAAATAAAGGCAAAATTCAAATCAACCATGGTGAAATAAGAGCAATTATGGCTTTTTTTACTGAACATAAAGAGAGAAGTAATCAACCATGATTTCAAAAGGTTTTTGCAATATTTCGGACTTTTTCTTAATTAATTAAGAACGGCTGTGTATGAGAGTCATGATTGGGTGATCTTCATCGGGGCAAGCTAAAGTCCTCGCTCGTTGTATAGAAGTAAAAAAAGTTCCTACATTAATTAGCCTCTTAATTAAGCCTTAACTCCAATATTATTATATACTATTCAAGCGCAAACTAGCTACTACCTACTAGGTGGGGAAGTATGGTCCGATGCAGAAAGTAAACTCCGCAACAAGAGAAGACTTGGTTTCAATAAAAAAAAAAAAAGAGAGAAGACTTTGTTGTATTGACCCGCGAGTCTTGGACTCTTGGCTTGCAACTATTTCCATTGAAGAAAATTATCCTCGAGACTCGAGAGGAGCATGCACAAATTAACTTGTCTAGTTTTCGCTTCAGCAGCTCTGTGTTTTGACACCGTCTGAACCGTCCTGTTCGAATCCAACTCTTACAGTCTTACTTAAAACCATAATAACTTTTTAAAGAGGAACTTTTCTAACATTTATACAAGATGTATACGGGATAGACGGATAGATGAATGGTTCAAAATGCATGCTACAGTTAATTATGATAAGAAAATTATTATATTTTGTGTGCAGAAATTATAAGTGTCATCTCTAATTGTGTCATCCCTACCATCGCTAAATATAAAGTGAACACATAAAATAGATAAGTTAAATATATAGGCTATTAAAGTGAACACTTACAAACAAATAAGTGTTGTCATCTCTTGTTCAGAGTTTTATATGCACATTTAACTTATTTTTATTGAACTTATATGTTTGTTTGTGTTCACTTTGATTACTATATATGTTCACTTTGTCTACTTAAGTGTTCACTTTCTGTTTAGCGATGGCAAAACTGCAGATGGCGATAATCAATTTCCTTTTGCGTGAATTTGTTATATATAATTAATACGTCATGTACGAACAAATTAACCACGTTATAAATTGATAATTTCGATCCCATGCATGATGTATGCATCATTCATGTAATAAAGAGTGGGTTAGACGCGTCATATATGAACAAGAGTTGATCCTCAGTTCCCCAACTCAACATAAATAAGGCTCCGTTTGGAGGGTGTGGGAATAAAAGGAATAAGAAAAGAAGTATTGGAAAGTGTGTAACTTTGTGAAGAGTTTAGATTGTTCATAATAAATTTGGATGGTTAGAAATAAGAGAATATATTATTTTCTTATTCTTGGCCACATCCAAACGGAGCTAAAAGTAGCTAAAAGTTTTGGTACTGGGTTTTACCGGTTGCATCCGTTTTAAGAACCGGATGACTATTTTGATATTAAATAAATTCTAAGAATATAAATGTCCTCATAAATATAAACAAATTTTTTAATTTAAATTTTATAATTTTAAAATCATGATTTACAATATAAATTTTTTCTTGCTTTATTTAAATTCTTTTTACGTTATACAATTGCTACATGCATATGACATAGAAAAAAAAAATATTAGAATGCAATAATGCAATTTAAAAAATGAGGTCTAATTTGTAAACGTACCGTATGGGCCACTAAGGGTTGTTTCTCGATTGTTGAGCGGTTGAGCCTCCCTTTGCTGCAGCGAAAAACGGAAAAGGAAATATCGGCGGAACCGCAATAGAGATTATTTCGGTTTTTCCGGTATTGTACTGTTACTGCATGGCGTGGAGGCCATTTGATAAACTTTGTAAATCTATTAATATATCAAGAAATATATATTTCCAATATATCTATTTTATATCTACTCTATATATAAAGAACTATCTTAGATGATTGGTACAACTATTTTTAATATATTTAATCCAAAAAATATTTTTAATTAAAAGTCAATGCAGTCACGACTTTTAATTAAGAAGGGTAAACTTCTAGAATATATTCAGTTTGATCAATAAAAAAAAAATTGGAAGCCTAAGATTGCATGTCGTATGAGGGGATAATTTTTTTTTCTATAGATTAGACATGAATTACCTTAGACTTCTAAATATATCTACCTTAAATTTCCAAATATATTTAATTTTTAAATTAAATAATGATTGATAGAACAATCTTTAATATATTTAACCAAAAAAATATTTTTAATTAAAAGCCAATGCAGTCACGGCTTTTAATTAAGAATGGCAAACTTCTAGTGCATATTCAGATTGATCGATCAACGATAAATTAGATGGCTCAGATTGCATGAGGGGATAAATTTTTTTTTTATAAATTAGACATGAACAACTTTAGAATTCCAAATATATCTACCTTAGATTTTCATATATATATATATATATAAATAACAGTTTTACCCTATTTTTTACCGCATTTTAAATTTTATAAAATGCGGTCACGATTTTAATTTATATATTTTAGATTTTCCGTAATAAGAAGAAGCAATTTTATACCAGACTATGATCCGTTATTGAATATTTTCTGAGATTATGGGTGTGATGGTATTAGAATAAGGAGTTGAATAAGTCCTTATTTGAAATAAGGATTATTCAAAACGCGTTTGGTTTCATCCCGAATAAAACTATTCAACATCTTGTCAAACACACCCTACCGGCTAGTAACCGAAATCCGATACTTTTGTGAAATTTTTCCGGTATTTCCTCTCTTAATACCGTATACCTCCGTTTCAGTTACTTTTGCGGTACAAGTTATTATCGGAAATTTCCGGTAAGGGTATTGAAAACAGAGCTTTGGCTAGGCTCCGATTCGTGAGCTATTCTGTCTATAATTGTAGGTTCTTAGAAGCCTAAGAAGTAAGAAGCTAGGCCTTTAATATTTCTCGATCGGCACACTTTAGTTTATTTTACCATTTTTTTTTATTCGTTTAGGCTCTATTTGAATCGTATGAGATTAAGGATAAGATTAGTTATTCAGGATTAAGATTATTAATTCTAAATTCTTAAAAATAAGTTTAATCTTAGATTAAGACTTTTTGTTTGGATGAGAAAAGAATAAATAATGAGTTTTTTTTTCTAATCTCAAAATGTCAGATTAACTAATCTTAGTCTGATTAAGAATAAGCTCTTAATCCTGAACTGTTTGGATGGTTTCTTAGTCCCGAATAGCTATTTAGTCTAAAATAATCCTTATTCCTAACTATCTGACGCAATACGAAAATTTATCCGAGGGTATCTCGGGGTATTTCATTCGAGATATCTCGTGGCAAGTCACCCAAGGTCATTCGGATCGCTTAATCCGAACATTACGTGGGTACTTCACCCGAAGTACCTTAGGGTTTTCCATTCACCCGAGATACCTCGGGGTGCATGATGCGGGTAATCACTCAAGGTCACTCGAATTGTTCAATCCGAACAAGACACGAGTCATTCTTCCGAAGTATGTTGGGGTTCCGAATATAACGCGAACTCAATCCGAGAGGGTACCTCACCAAAGGATATCTCTCACCCGAGGATACTTCACCCGAGACCTAATCCTCACCCGAGGGTATCTCACTAAGACCTCTCCCGAGAATACCTAGGGATGTTGCATCCGAGCACGACGCGAACTGAATCTCATCCGAACCTAACTCAGAATCTGACGAGAACTATCTTTAGCTTAGGACATTACTATATTTGTAATTTTATATTTTCTTTCTCTTTCTGCAATTTTTTTCTTTTTAGGGTACTATTTCTGAAAATATATTGACTTGTTGTCCAAGACGCCGCCTCCTATAAAAGGGGTGCTTGTCATTGTAAAAAAAAGAGTTGATTAATTAATGAAATTTCTCTTTGGACTCTTTGAGTTCCTATTTGTTATTTAACATTTTTTTGTGTTTTCTAATTCCACTAAACCATTTATCGCCGGCCTCCTCTGGCGGACCGATGGTTTGGGACGAGCGCCGTCGTCACTATCCAAACATGGCCTTAATAATTAACCGAATTTTTCTGCTAACTGGTCTTTCGCTGATTACTTCGAATCTTCGATAATAGATGTGTCTAATAGAGAGAGAGAGAGTTTGTAAACCCTGAGACAATTAAGCGATTGTTGTAAAATGATTTCTTGTTATTGAATGAGAATACATAATCATCTATTTATATCTGACCTGCCTTGTCGGCAATAAAAAAAAATAATCTTGATTGCATTCGGCATAAAAGTTTAATTTACTGATATGTTCGTTACTACTGATGATTGGCATCATGTATAGTACCAACCTTCTCATCTACGATCCATAGACCAAAGATGATTGTATGTGAATATTGTGTTTTCCATGCATATATATATGATATATCAAAGGAGACTACAAATCAATTTGAATCTTCCATTGATGCATGTACAGTACTTGAATTATTTTTTGAATTTGGTTTTTGTGTTATAATATCTGAGGATTCTGTGCAACTGCAATCAATGCAATGGTAATATTACAAAGCTAATCCCAGCTAGGTTTGAGAGTCATACTGGCTCCACAGGAGGAAAAATTGGAAGATCATTGTCGAGGTCAAAGGCACTGACATGAAGTTAGATGACCTGGTACGTACACAATTATGTAATTTCTAATTTAAACAGTTCCTTAAGCATACTTGGGAGTTGGAAGGAATAGCATACTTCTGGTAAACCATGTTGGTCAGGGAATTGTAGTTGGTGGCCCATAAGTTTATTTTAAGAACTTCAAAAGGTAATTGACAAACAAACTTATTCACAACTATGACAGCCGAAAAATAGTTCTATCAAAATCAAAATTAACTTTCATATATATAATCTATATATATGTAGGTTCTCTTCTGAATTTGCAATATGAAAATATGATATTGTTCATCGATTGAAGCATGCCTACAATTTTTTTCGCTATAAAAAAAACCCAGAACCGCTTCAGCGGATGGCCACTGTAGTCAAGTCAATATATATATATATATATATATATATATATATATATATATATATCTTCTCCCTAAAATATCAGTCTCAGCATACTGTATCTGCCATTGCATTAAAAGACGATGATGTAAGCCCAACATGTTAACCCGTGAGGTTGACCTGAAATTGTTTGTTCGGCTTAAAGTACTAAATTGAAAATTAATTTGTACGCCTTTTGTAGTTTAACTGGCCTTGGTTTTCCTTCGGTTGATAGTTATTATGAGTGGATAATTATGAATTATGGGCCTTTCTCCATAAAAATATTAATATTAATTGTTATAAGTGGTCATGTTGTGGTTGCACCATGGTTCGAAAAATCGGCCGATTCCGATTCGAATTGGCTGACTCAGATCAGAATCAGCGGAGACCGGGCCGATTTTAGGCTATTTGTAGCGGAATTGGGTGAATTACGATTTTCCTCCTCTCTTCTGCATGGCTTGAAAGAAAGCAATTTCCCAGCTGAATTAGCTAATTAAACTTATGGAGAGTATGGCTTAGAAATATATTTATACTACTTTTAATTAATGATACTAATTTTGCTCATGTTTATTTTGATCATGGTCTCATGAATTCTGATAACGACTAATTAATTATATTACTTTCTAAATTGACTCCATTTACAATCAAAATTTGCAAATATATATATATATATATATATATATATATATATATAACTCCGCCTATACTAAGCTTTGGTTGCATTGTTTAGTATAGCCCGGTCCCAAGCCCGGGTAAAAGGAGGAGGGTTGTGATAGGCTAGGCGAGCCAATGTAAAAATCCCAGTCATCTCTATGGAAATGAAACCCAATTACTTTTCGTTGGGGCGTAACCCTCTTAGCGACGCGTCTTATCGGAACCCGGATGAGATGATAAATGAGCAAGGGCCGGGTCACCACCCCTTTAGTGGCGCGCCTTATCGGAACCCGGATAAGGTGATAAGTGAGCAAGGGCCGGATCGTCACTCCCTTAGTGGCGCGCTACATCAGCGCCCGGATGTAGTGGCAAGTAAGCAAGGGTCTTCGCACTTTTCACGACGGGTGCGGGGGGCAAGGAAGATAGTCAGTGAGAGTAGGATTCGTTTAGGTAGTTGGAATGTAGGGTCTCTAACAGGAAAGTTAAGAGAGTTAGTGGATACGGCGATCAGGAGGCGTGTGAACATCTTGTGCGTACAAGAGACAAAGTGGACGGGCCAAAAAGCAAAGGAAGTGGAGAACACCGGTTTCAAGCTGTGGTACACTGGAAAAGAACGGGGCAGGAATGGAGTAGGTATCTTAATCGACAAGAGCCTTAAGAGTGGAGTTGTCGACGTGCGGAGACAAGGGGATAGGATCATTCTAGTGAAGCTAGTTTTGGGGGACTTAGTTTTGAACGTCATTAGTGCTTATGCACCACAAGTAGGACTAAGTGAATCCATCAAAATCCAATTCTGGGAAGATTTAGATGGTATGATTAGAAGTGTGCCAACCACTGAAAAGCTCTTCATCGGAGGAGACTTCAATGGACATGTAGGTGAAACTAGTGGAGGGTTTGAGAGGGTGCATGGGGGTTTTGGGTATGGCGATAGGAACCAAGAAGGTGAGGACTTCTTGAACTTGGCCATAGCTTACGACCTCATGATAGCTAACACCTTCTTTAGAAAAAGACAATCCCACTTAGTTACCTTTAGTAGTGCCCAACACTTTTCTCAGATTGATTTTGTTCTTGCTAGGAGAGAGGACAGACGAGCTTGCATGGATTGCAAGGTTATACCTGGGGAATGTGTCGTCTCACAACACAAACTTGTGGTGGCTGATTTTCGCTTTTCGCTGCGTTCTAGAGTAGGTAGAGGTGCTCGAGTTGTGAAGACGAAGTGGTGGAAGCTCAAAGGAGACGTGTCTCATACTTTTAGGGGCAGAATGATTGAAGAAGGTCCGTGGAAAGCAGATGAAGAAGCAAACAAGATGTGGGAAGATATGTCAGCTAGCATTCAAAAGGTAGCTACGGAAGTGCTTGGAGTTACTAGAGGAAGCAACCGCGAACCCAAAGATACGTGGTGGTGGAACGACGAAGTGCAGAAAGCTATTAAAGAAAAGAAAGAATGCTACAAACGCTTGCACCATGACAAGACCGACGACAATGCGCAGAAGTACAAATTGGCCAAGAAGAATGCAAAGAAAGCTGTGAGCGAAGCAAGAGGTCGGGCTTATGAGGATCTATACCAGAAGCTGAGTACGAAGGAGGGTGAGAAGGACGTGTATAAGATAGCCAAGCTTCGAGATAGGAAGACGAGAGACTTAAACCAAGTGAAGTGCATCAAGGACGAGACTGATAGGCTTTTAGTGAGGGACGACGAGATCAATAATAGGTGGAGGGATTACTTCAACAAGTTATTCAATGGAGAGGATGACGACTTAGGAATTGTGTTGAACGACTCCTTTGATGACTCCAATAGACGTTTTGTTAGGAGAATTCAAGAGTCCGAGGTGAAAGAAGCCTTAAAACGAATGAAAGTAGGTAAGGCTCTAGGACCTGATAACATACCAATCGAAGTATGGAGGTGCCTCGGAGATGTGGCTGTAGTTTGGTTAACCAAACTATTCAATAGCATTTGCCGATCAAATAGGATGCCAGATGCGTGGAGGAGAAGCATTCTAGTACCAATCTTCAAGAATAAAGGGGATGCTCAAAGCTGTACAAACTATAGAGGAATTAAGCTTATGAGTCATACAATGAAGCTTTGGGAGAGAGTGATAGAACATCGTTTGAGACGGATGACAAACGTTTCGAAAAACCAATTTGGTTTTATGCCTGGGAGGTCAACCATGGAGGCCATCTTCCTAATAAGGCAATTGATGGAGAGATATCGGGAGCGAAAGAAGGATCTACATATGGTTTTCATTGATTTGGAGAAAGCATACGACAAAGTGCCAAGGAAAGTTATGTGGTGGGCACTAGAAAAGAAGAAAGTCCCCACAAAGTATGTTACCCTCATCCAAGACATGTATGATGGTGCCGTTACTTGCATCAGGACATGTGATAGTGTAACTAGTGACTTTCCTATTAAAATAGGACTACATCAGGGATCAGCTTTGAGCCCGTATATTTTTGCCTTAGTGATGGATGAGATCACGAAGGATATACAGGGAGAGATTCCTTGGTGTATGCTCTTTGCGGACGATGTGGTGTTAGTCGATGAGAGTAGGACGGAGGTCGATAGGAAATTGGAATTGTGGAGACGAACTCTAGAGTCCAAAGGGTTTAGGCTTAGTAGAACTAAGACGGAGTATATGGGGTGCGAGTT